>CM077089.1:165260787-165658110 GCA_039513925.1 Platanthera zijinensis | reverse complement strand
CTCTTACAATTGCGTAGTTCTGGGAGTTATCATGAGCTCAATTTTGTACGGCTTGATTGTAGTCGCTCTGACTCGTGCTGACTTAGCGCTTTATTTTTGTTCATTCATTTTTTTTTCGTTTTTGTTTTATCGCTAATTCTGTACATTAGAGGTGACTTCTTTGTCACCCTCTACTAAAATCCCTTCCCACTCTTTTCATCTTCACTATATCACAAGAATTTGTATTTTGTTTCGACACATATTCACCACATGTTTTTTCACCCTTTACGGTTTTCCACGTCAAAAAAGCCTTTTTTGTCATTTGATGCTATTTTTTGTGACTGTTTACGCGTTCAGACGACTTCGAGCTAGGGCGGTGCGATTCTCATGACCAAGAAAAAATCGGGTGACCCACACATACATTGTTAAAGCCGAGAAAATTCCCTACTCCAAACGGATCAATGTAACTGAATTTGCAAGACAGACCCACAATTTAATGGCTAGCGCGGGAGAGAGAAAACTGTCTATAAGCGCACTCCAAGTGCTCCAGCAGAGAGGTTTTCTATCACGTACCCGGAAAATTTTGGAAAACTTCCCCACCGCAGCCAAAGCAGGGCAAGATACTAGACAGACATAGACTTGCGAGTATCTAACTTGGGAGGACCTCAACCTCTTCTAAAAGTCCCATTTCTAGTACCTCTGGCGGACGATTTATAAAGAAAACATAGGGGTGTCGAGTATCAAGCCTCTACTAGCTGTATCGAGGGCTACTAACCCATACTCGCGAGGCACTCGCCCCTCGCCCAAGCCCGTCTCTGCTCACCCAAGCCCGCCTCTTCTCGCCCAAAATTCGCTCTGCTCTCCCAAACCCGCCTCTCCTGATGGCAAGGTCTGCGAATATTCGTCTCCTTAAACATTATATCTCGACAATTACGTTTATACATACATAATGTTAATTTTTAAACAAAAATTGAAAAGTGGTATATAATTAATTATGCATTAATTAATAAAAGATGTGTTATTTTTTGTTGCATTACCCCCAACCGTGCATTCACGGTTGGGGTACTAATCACAGTTGGTCGTAGGCAGGGCGACCCACCTGGCGAGCGTGGGCGGCTCACATTCATTTTTTAAAAAAATTAATAGTATTTGCCACGATTTAAAAACCGTGTGAAAAACGTGACGAATAGTCTATTTTAAAAAAATTAAGAGCATTAGCCACGATTTAACTGCGCTATACCTTATTTTTTAAAAAATTACCTATATTAGTCACGAATTAAAATTATAAACCAGATTAATATCTATTTTTTACAAAAATTAACTGTAATAGTCACGGTTTAAATCGTGGCTAATTCTCTCCAATGTATTCCAACACCAAAAAAATATTAAAGTAACTTAATATATGATCAAGCAATTTTAATTCGTCCACATATAAAAATTAAATTTCTGCGTCCGCCACTATCGTAGGGGCGGAGCCCGTAGTCACTCTAATATATTCAAAATTTTCATTTATGTGTTTTTCTTTATTTTAAAAAGCATGCTCTCATATGGTCAAATTCCCTTACAAAAAAAAATGTGTTTATGAGCGAAGTATAGTGCTCGGAGGTTTGGTGAACACGGAATTTGTCGTCACGCATGGTAATGTGTGGCTGAAATACTCTCGGGTGGGGCACTTGGGGTCCCTCGTGCACTGTTACGGTTTTGTCAGGGGCGAGTGCGTGTGTGTGTTGTGCAAGATTGCCTATTTGCATTATGTCGATCTTGCCCTCTGGCACTTCGGCACGACCGAAGCGACGATGGCAAGCGTCACAGGGTCCTTTAGCAATTGTGGAGACAAAAGAAAGGGGAGAAGGAAGCGTCACGAGAGGGCCCTATGCCGTCATGCACGCGCTGGTGGTGGGTGGGAAGTTCCCTTGCGACTGCGTGCTCACGCATGAAGGATCCCACACATAAGAGATCCTCGTGAGCGCGGTTTTGATAGTGCGTCGGTGGACGGATGACCGTGTGGTGGTCACGTGACCGTGCGGTGTTGGGGCACGCGAGATAGATCTTTGCGCGCGGGCCGTGCGGGTGCGGCCATGCGGCAGGGGCCAAACGTCCGATGCGGGGGTGTCGAACGGACGGCGTCATCGCGCCCCCTCCCCCCGGGGGCCACACAGCCAGTATGGTGTTGGCCCAGCGGCTGGCGTGCATGGGAGAGATCCATGCGTGTGGGCGTGGCCTTGCTACTATTGTGGTGGGCGGTTTCCTCCTCCACTAATGGCTCCTCCCATAACGGGAGAGCGGGACTATCCACACACCCATTATGATGGAGATTCGGGTATTCACAACCCCATCTTTGACGAGGACTTCACTATTCACAGCCCTATTCTTATTTATAAATTCAAAGAGTACCTATCACTATTTTTGACGTCTTTATCCATAACACTCTTTAACTAGTCTTTCACCATAGCATTGCACCACCTCCAATATGTTAGGCTTGGTGAATCCACCGCCGGCATAGTGAGAGTACCGTCAACAAACCCAATCTTGTTCTTGGCGAACAAGGCGTAGCTCATATAGTTGACCCATTCTCTGTAATTTTCATCATGTAGAAGTTCAATTATGTTGACTTGGAGTGGGTATCTCTGAAATAACAACCTAGTTCTGATACTATCAAGATTTTTTTGAAATTTTTTGGAGTGGTTGTCAAAATTGCAATTCATTTTCTTGAGATTTTATTTACAAACATAAGATTTATATGAGATGTCTTTATCTATACATGGAATTTACACAACCATATAATGAACTTTCATTTATGGTTGCACAAAGATAGGAAGTGTTGGTGGTGAAAATAACAATGCCCAATGAGTGATTCCTTATTCTGTTCGTTTGACAAGAAATGAGATGTAGGAATTGGAATTGACCCAATTTAAATTCATGTCAATTCAATTCTGTTGTTCGACGAATGCAATAAATCTGTCACAAAATTAGAACAATAATTCCGTTGTTTGGTTGCGTGTTAGAATTCAGCGAATAAAATTGAAATTTAAAATTAAAATAATTATTATGTTAAATATTTACTGATTGTACCAAATGCACACCCAATTATTTTATCCACAAATACACACGCAGACAGATGCACCTATTTCATCCACAAATCACACAAACACATGGAAACACAAACAAATACACATACAAATACACGTGACTACAACTATTAGATATCTAGATTATGATAGTTGGAATAAATCAAGTAGCATAATCATAGGATCCACACAATCTACAACTATGGCAAGCATTACAATCAGTGGGAGTAGGTGAGAAAATTCAATTACCACTCACTGGCACTGCAATTTAAGCCAGGAGAACTAAGGCTCCATTTGTTTGCGTTTTGCGCTCCGTTTTGAGCAAATCCACTGGAATGAGGAAAAACAAGTGAACATCCGACGTTTTGCTCCGTTTCCTCCCGCCCGCCTTGAGAAACGTCCCAAAAAGTTCCGTTTAACAGCCACCTTCCCCCTCCGGTTCGAACACAACCTAACCTTGATGAGATCAGAAGCTGAACACCTTGATCTCTCCAAGAAAATAGAACATTGTTCTAATTATTGATTTCACATTTTACCTCTTCAAGTCAAAATTTGAAGAATATTTAGGTCCGAACAGCATCAAAAATGTTATTCAAGGATATTTAGGGCAAGACAACACCAATAATCCAGTGTGCAAAGTGTCAAAAATGTACATTTTTTGAGTGTTGCCCGACCTTAATATCATGAAATTTCGGCATAAGAGTTAAAATGTTTAAATCGAAATTGAGGATGCAAATTGCCAATTTTAAAAAATTGAGATGTAAAGTGTTAAACCCCTTATTTCGAGGATGAAAAGTGCCAAAGCCCCATCATAGCGTAATTTTTCATGCAGGCTCGCTTCGGACTCCGTTGATCTCTGAGAAATCAAATATGATTTACTAAAAATCAAACGGTTTTTTGGCAGAATGCACCTCCATTATTCATGTTTGGCAAAATGCACCCTCAATTGTTAAATTGCAAAATGCACCCTCCATTATGAATAAACTTGGCAGAATGCACCCCAAGTTTCTAACTTTCAGGGGGATTTTTGGTCTTGCTATTGAATCTTTTTAACTTGTCAATTTGAGATCCTGAATAAAGCAGCAGCGCATTAAGCACATGAGTATCATTGCTAGAATGTCGGCCTACAAAAACAAGTATCATTAAGCACACCGCTCGTTGATCCTGAAAAAAGAATGACTGTTTTGGTGTTCTTGACTCGGCGATCATATCTTAAACAACAATAAATGTTAAAGCTCGTATTCTTAATAGCGTCTGCAAACCACTCGATAGCAAACTCGGTTACTGTGAAGAGATATATAGCTAATTTTATAAATGCTGTGAACAAATATCATTACTAAATCCCATATGATCATTTACTAAATGCTAAGTTTGCTAAGTTTTATTTTCTTAATAGCGGCTCCGGCGATGCTGTTGCGGGCTCCGACATGATGTCGAGGGAAGAGTTTCTGCGCAGGAAAACACGAACACAACGATGAAAAGACAGAAAAAATAGGATTCGGTGAAGCCCTAAATTCCAATAATAATGGTCAGACGAAATTAACTTCGCTAGATGCATTTTGTCAAATTCATAATGAGAGGTGCATTTTACCCATTTTAAAAATGAGGTTGATTTGTGAAGGGAGCCCGGATTGAAAAATAGGCCCTCTCAGGAGTCCCTTCGCAGCTCCGCAGAGCAGCTGGCGCGACGACCGCCGTCCGATCTACTGTCCGTGTCCGCCCGGCGAGCCGTAAAGGCCGTATAGCTCATATATCTCGCGACGTCACACTCGCGCCCCGACTCCCTTTCCCTGGTCCAGAAGCTGCGCCATTTATAAAGAAGGAAGAGTAAGAAGTCGAAGACGAAGATCTGGGCCAGGGGAGCGGCATCGGATTTCGCCTGCTAGGTCAAATCGAATCGGATCGCATCTCTCCGTGAAGAGGAATTTGGAGAACGTTTGAAACGACAAACTGACCAGTGCTCGTCTTCATTCACGAGAGAGAGATGGCGATGGTGGGAGAGTCGAAAGCGGAAAAGGTTTGAAGATTGATAGATTTCACGCAGACATCGCCGTTGGCGGCCACGATGGTGTCGGATCACCCATCGGAGAACGGCGTGGACGGAGACGACGAGAGGGAGGATGAGGATGAGGAGGAAGAGGAAGAGAAGGAGGCGGTGGAGGAAGAGGAGGAGCCGAGGCTCAAGTACCAGAGAATGGGCGGGAGCTTGCCGTCACTTCTTTCAACCGATGCAGCTGCGTCAATCGCCATCGCCGAGCGGATGATCGCCCTCGGGACACACGATGGCACCGTCCATATTCTCGACTTCCAGGGAAATCAGGTGTTTCATCACCCCTTCTTATCTCTATTGCTCTGTTCAATTTTGATGAGTTTGGGCTTGGGATCAGGGAGCAAGTACCTGGATCTCATATTATACAATAATACGAGCACAGAAGTCTAAATTTCGAGCTGAAGTGAGCATAAAATTGAGAGAGTTAGATGTAGAGTTCAGCGAATGTTGTTTCTAGCGTACTCGCGTGTTTCAAATTCATTTCTTAGATAAAGCATATTTAGATCTGAAGTTCATTGCCCGCGCCTCTTGCTATGCTGTGCTAATCTGTTTTCATGGTTCTTCCATATGCACTTCACGCTCTTTTTGTTATCTAGAGATATATAACCATGTTCACCGATGGACTGATGCTTGCTGTGTATTGTTGAATGCCTATAAAATTGAAAGTTTCTTGTGACTAGGTCAGTGGGTTTTTTGCTGTAGACTGCAGGATGCTGCTGACTTTTGATTGCATCGTGTTTTTATTCTAGTTAGGCAATCTAGTAGAAATTTTTCGTTTGAAGCTCTTGCGGAAACTTATTGAACTTGGGCTTGGTCACAAGTGTTGGAGCCAAAATTGACCTCAACGAATGTTCAAAACAGGGGTGCAGCCAACACCTACTTCTCTCAAGCCCGCCCCTTGACTGGTAGCTAACGACCGAAGACTGACCCAAAGCCTCAGCAGGGAGGTACCACCTCACACCCGGAAGATCTCTGAGAGCTTCCCCTCCAAAGCCAAAAGCTGGGCTAGGAGCTCCTCAGAAAGCACTAGAGATTCAGAGAAAAGATGAGTGTCTGCTTTCTAAGGAGCTCTTATGGGTCTATTTATAACCTTTTGCTGACCTAGTTACTGAAATACCCCTGGCTGGTCTGCCAATAGCCAAGTCCCGCTGTTTGCAAAGTACTAAATGCAGCCCCTGGGGGGTGTATGAGTAATTTTACTCGAGGGTAATTAAGTAATTTTACCCTGAACTGGGCCCCACTCGGCGAAAGCTCTATGCCGGGAACCCTCTCGCCTTCATTTGGAGGGAGCTAAAAAGAAGTGTCGAAAGTCTTCAAGCTGAGCCAGTCCCCGCCTTCTTGCCGACTCTGCCGAGAGCAGGTCCTGGCTGACCGAGGGTGAACGCTCTCGCGCCCTCTCCGGGCGGAGCTCCTCTAACCTTGACGCTGTCGCTGCGGGATGCGACGTTGAGTGAGTGGAGCTCACCCAACGCCCTTGCTGCTAACCACGACGTTGAGTGAGTGGAGCTCACTCAGCGCGGCGTTGAGACCACTCGACGCCTTCTCGCCCTTCTGGTCACGGCGGGACCTCGCCTGCTCCTAGGCGGGAGCTCCTCCGGCGAGAGCTCTTCTGGTCTTCAGGCCCAAGCTAGCCCGAGGCTGGTCCAACCCCGACCGTTGATGCCTCCGGGTCCTACCCAGCGAATATGAGTTGTACAACAAGTATGCTGCAGTTCACTACATGTGTTACTTAGGTGCCACAAATCTGATTCAATAATTGCGCAAGTCTCAGTAGCCTTTTTGAAACTAATTTGAGTATATGTTGGGTTGACTTGAGCTAATCAAATGGATATCCCCTTGTTAAATATAACACATGAAATTGAAAGATAGTATGATCGAGTGTCACAAGAATAAATGGAAAGATGTTCATTGGGAAACTGATTAATAGACGACTTAGAGTTCAGTAGCTCGAAAAACTGAGTACACGATAAAGATTACCTAGACTTAGCTCCCACTGGACATGTCGGTAGAGATGACATTCTAGAAGAAGGAGAGAGCATCACTTAGCTATACTACTTGCTAAAATAGAGAATAGTCTAATAAATATCAAATACTTCATTCTAAGTGCGAATAACACCCCCTACCTTTCTACAAGGTTCCCAATATCCTTGGTGAGCTTCACCTATACAAAGAGAAAGAAGTGACAAGTTTCTGTGGTGAGGGAGCGCCACTGCTAAGATCCGTCTATATTAAGACAAATAATATTCTCAGCAGAATCTGTAGGCGCCAATCGCGATATGGAGGGATAATAAATAGGCGATTAAGGACTTCCATAATTGATTTCTCTGTCTTAAGGCTTTAGATATTTTTTTGTGGTTATTATCAAATCCATATGGATCAAGCAAAAATGGCGAGGATTTGCAAGATTGGGATGAGCCCTATGGCAGCTGAAGCATCATCTCCACCGTGCCCAGGAAAGAATGGCCCAGCAGGCCAACCGACACCGCCGCGAGGTCAGCCTCTCACTGGGCGAGCACGTCTTCGTCAAACTGCGGCTGCATTGCCAAAGTTCCTTGACCCGTCGCCTCCACCCCAAGCTCTCGGGGCGGTATTTTGGCCCCTTGTCGTGAAAAAGATAGGTGATGGCTTATCGATTGCTGCTTCCGCTCGATAGTCAGATCGATCCGGTGTTTCATGTGTCATAGTTGAAGCGGGCATTGGGAAACCACCCCCTCCAAGATGCCCTGCCGGAGGATCTGGGTAGCGAAGTCACCCCACGCTACGAGCCCGAAGCTGTGTTAGGCAGCCGCACTGAGTAGGTTCAAGGCCAATCCTTGAGACAGGTTCTAATCCAGTGGAAGGGACAAGACAAGGACGAGGCGACATGGATCCTGGCGGAAGAAGTGAAGACCCAGTTCCCGGGTTTCGACCTTGAGGACAAGGTCGTTGAGAACTCCGGGGTAGTTGATACGGATGGAGCGGACCCAGCCGAAGGAAGGCGTTTCGCGCGTGTATACACTAGGCACGCGCGAGGGATGGAGGAGGCATGAACCCGTAGAGCACTTGGCGGGCCTAGCTTTTATTTATATTTTGCATTTTATTTCGTAGTTTGATTTTATGTTGTATGGCCGATTGACATGTGTGGGTCTCTCCCTATATAAGTAGAGATGTGAACCTATTATTGTATCTTTGGAGTTTATTGTATTTGGATTTGGACTGGAGAGAACTGACCCAGCGGCCTCGTCCTGTTTTCCCTAGCTATCCGCGTATCCTGCCTCCCACTCTCTCACACATTCTGCCCGACGTCCCGCGCAGTACGCTGACGCTGATCCCTGCTTCCACCACACCTCCTGCTAACATGAAGTGTGCTCTTTTAAGAGACTATCATATCCAGTAATTGGGATGATTATGCTAGGTGACCAAAGTGACCAAATTGGCCTTTAAAGGCTAAATTAATACATATAACAAATTAAATAAATGATACGATTAATCAACGATAGACAGAGAGGTGATTCTGCTTTTTCTATAGTCAATAAGAGGGTTGACCTCCGCACATATTTATATCAATATTTCGCTCTTCAATATCGACCTTATCCTAAAGGGCGAGTCTTGGTGGGGGCATCCTCAAGCTCAAGAGCCTCAAAGTCAACATTGTTACATTTGTGATGTCTTTGAAGAGACTATCATATTCAAGAATCATGATGATTATGCTAGGTGACCAAAGTGACCAAATTGGCCTTTAAAAGACTAAATTAATACATACAACAAATTAAATAAATGATACGATTAATCAACGATAGACAAAGAGGTGATTCTGAATTTTCTGTAGTCAATAGGAGGGTTGACATCTGCGCATATTTATATCAATATTTCGCTCCTCAATATCAACCTTATCCTATAGAGCAAGTTTTGGTGGGGGCATCCTCAAGCTCAAGAGCCTCAAAGTCAACATTGTTACATTTGTGATGTCTTTGTCTTCAGCGATGAGTAGTAGTCATAATTCTTTATTTGGAATTTGTGTGTTGGGGAGAAAGCCTACTTGTAGCTGAAATAGAGGCTGCCCCATCGACGAAGATTGAGTTAATCTTGACGCGTGACAATCAATGTGGTGGGTTCAACTTGGGGTGTCGTGGTGGTAAATGGATGACTGTATATGGGGTGGCAGTAGGTCCAGGAGAGGCGGTAGCAGGTCCATGGGAGGTGGGGCTTCCTCTTGATGAGTGTGAGAGGGGGTGCGAAGACATGATGGGAGTACCAATGTGATTGTTTAAGGGGGTTGGTAGCGGGACAAGGTAGTGTCCGAGAGTGCATATGACTCTTCTTCAACAAATTTGGATTGCTCCATGGGGCAAGAAAAATGTGAATTGAGAATGCGAAGAAGAGCTCTAATGTGAATTTGGAGCTTAGTACAAAAGTAGCTCAAATAGTATGAGAAACTCGATACGCGTGTGATGACCTTGATGAAGTCATCAATGTAGGCAGTGATAGACTCTACTTGGTGAACTTCCCTAAGTCGCTTATAGGCGTTGCTAGCTTGGCGGCTATTATAATGAGTCAATGACGAATATGTTCCTCTTTGACAATGCGGGTTAAGGTCGGGTTGGTTTGGATGATCCAAACAACTAATGGAGAACAAATACTTCCATGCATATAGTGGATTGAGGACATTATGAAGGTTCGGGGTTCCCCGGAGCTTCAAAAATAGTTCATCCCGAGCAATCTACCTTGAGGAGGTCTGTCTCATTGAACATCAAAATATCGAAGCGCCGACAGTGTAAGGCTTGAGGGATAAGCATTGACGAGGGATTGGAGTGCGGCGATCAGTGCAAAAATGCCACTAGAATGCGAGATGCCGACTGTGAGCGGTTCCGAGGTCACGGGTGATGGTGGTGTAGGATTTAGATGACCAAAGAGAAGGGCGTGGATCTCTCGAATGGTGATCTACATGCCAACTAAAGAATTCTCTACACGATCCATGCGACTGAAATGGGTGGAGACCGCTAGAGCTATGCCGTCATCACGAATAACCATGGAGCGTGTGACATCCATTAATTGGAGGGTTGCGATAGCAAGGGAAATAAGCCCGAGGAAGCACGCGATATGCAGAGCTGATGTTTGGTGGAAAAACAACCCATTCGGGGCCCGACAAGGTGGAAGATAGGTGTGGGAAGGTTGCAGGCGGTAGGTAGGACGATTGTGTGTTTGGAAGAAATGTGGATGGTAAGCATGGCTGCCGAGTTACATCGATTTGAGCTCATGTGTACGTCGGGTGGGGACAGAAGCATTGTTGGACGCTCGAAGTGGTCGGGAGACACACATATCCAAACCGCATTGAAGCTTGTGCGGCCGATAAGCTTGGATTTGGATTGAGAAGTGGAAATAGCAATGCAGTTGGCGATCCAACCCAGTAGATGCGTTCAAATGACTACTGATCAGAAGCTAAAAGTGGGGCAAAATTCAGATTAGGGTTCTTGACTGAATCCTAATTGATTGTGATGCTCGACAACCAACCTAGATGGATAAGTCATGCCAGTTGATATCAAATAAGGAATAATAGAATGCACGCTAGTTGAAATCAAATAATACCTTGTCATTTATACTTTCTTCAATCACTTGGGGGTTGTTTTTCCCTAAAGATCCCTTTTTTACTTGAGAGTTGCAATTAACTTACCGACTCTCATACCTCTTACTCTGCCTTATATGGTGTTGGAACCGAAACTCGGTTCCAAGAGGAGTTCAGACCCAAAGGGGGTAGCCTGCACTTTCTTTTCCTGAGTAAGAGCGCCTGACTGGTGACATAGAACTAGGAACATGCCCTAACTGCAACGAGGAGGTCCCGCCACACACCTGGAAGATCTAAGAGAGCTTCCCCTCCCTAGCCAATGCTGAGCTGGGCACTTTGGAGGGCACTGGAAGCCAACCAAAGTTAACCAAAGGAGGGAGAAGCCAAAAAATCAGATCCTCTCTAAAGGTTCCTTTAAGGGTCTATTTATAGTTTTCCAAGTCTGGCCTGCACATAGCGGAATCCCACATTTTGATTCTACTATACGCAACCCAAAGTGGTCTGTCAACAACGAAACTCCGCTGTTTGGAGAGGCTATCAACAGTCCTAGTTGGTACTCTTCTAGGGGAAAACTGCCGAGCGAGCTGGCCTCTCGCTTGAGGTGGCGAGTGCTTGATGATCCTCGCACTCGCCACCCACCTTGACTACGGGGCGAGTGCTTGTCAAAACACCTCACTCGGTCCCTGCTTGCTCTCGTCCTGAACTACACACGAGCTGGGGCAAGATCTAGCCACTCGACCACCTGGCTCGCCTTGATCTGAACAACCTTCTTTGATCGTAACCCCACCTGAGGGGCCCACTTGCCAAATACGGGGTTGTACACAATCTCCGCTCTTTGCGAGACTGTCATAGGCTCGAAAAGAAAAGTCCAACCTCAGGTATTTGACGAGTGGTGACTGGTTTCCAAGAGAATCTTTGGTGGGTCCCGCAGTACGCTATATATACAAGACGACCCCCCCGGGTGGGTGGGTGGGTGAAGACACGTCCCGTATCTCTTTCCTCTGCACATCTCCTAAGAAATGCCTCTTTCCAAGGAGCTCTAGGATCGCCTTGACGTTGCTCGAGAGCAGAACAAATCCTTCTCGCTCGGGATTTTATCAAGGGAGTCCAACAAATCCTCGAGCTCCCCTTCGACGCGGAAGAAGACGACCAAGAAGGTGAAGCGCGACCTGACGCCCAACGAGCTCGCCTCGGCCAACTCGCAGCTCCGAGAGCCCGGTCTCGAGCTCTCGTACCCTGAGGAACCGCAGGTTCTTATAATCTGATTTACTTATGTTCCATTTCGCCACTCAGTTCGTGATTGTTCTAAGCACTTTCAGGGGAACCGACCACAAGAAGTTGGCCCAGGGGATGTCGCTATGGATACTGGCTCACATCCCCTCATCAGCGCGGCCGATTAAAGGCTCAAGGTACCTATCCTCATGACACGACGAATCCCCGTGCCTCTCCTTGTGCACTCCAGCAGACTCCTGGTGAGTTGTCCGTTGTTGCGTTGCTGAGTCCATTTCCTTGTTTCCCGTGCTGACGCTCCGTCATATTCTATAGCTCCTCCCTTCGGGAGAACTGGTCTGAGAGCGACGTCGTCGAAGTCGCCGACTTGCGAGGCCGCAAACGATCCCGCCACTACCGCAGCTCCTTGGACCAAGGGCACTCTCGCCATTCAAATCCCTTCCTTTGCCCAAATCCGCGACCAGGTCTCCGTCCCTTCAGGTCTCGGAATATCGATCTCGCTCGCCTACGACAATCCCTTCCAGGAACAGCCTAGTCCGTCTCGCCGTTGTCCGACAGAGAAGTCGACCCTTCACACAATTAGCTGAGGCATTCACCCTCTCTTCATGATGGTGTTGATTTTGACATTCGTTTCCTCTCCTCGCAGATGGTTAGGATATTTCGGTAGCCGAGTCCTCGAATGTGGGTGCCTGCTCACCACTTCCTTCGCCCGAAGTGTTGGAGGACTTTCTCGGTGATGCGAGTGACCCTGAGGGGATGAAGAGGCAGCTAGCAAAGGTTCCACGAAACCACGTACAGATGCTCCATGAGATCCAGGCGGCACGGGTCGTCAACGAACAAAAACTGAGCAACTTGGAGAGGGACTACGTGCTACTGGTGGAGGAGGCGAGACAGGGAGCCAGTGGTGAGGCAACCACTCCCAGGGTGAATATTGAGTGGGCTGAAGAGCATCTGCGCCTCGTGCAGCTGGAACTTGACGTCGTTCGGGAGTACCACTACCCTTGCGGTTCTCCTTGGGTGGGGGAACGAGGCCGGGGTAGGTGGAAATGGTCCAGTTCTGAGCCTACCGAGATTCGCCCCCCGTACCCCTCTTGCCCCCACTTTTTCTCCTTTTTCTTATTTTCGAACAATGTTAATTTATGTACTTTTTCTTCGAACTTAACTAACGTGTTATTGAATTTCTATTCTCCTGACGAGTGCTTGTGGTTTTGAATTTGTGGGGTGCTGTGTTGACGTTCTTTTGCGAGTCCTAACGCGAGATGCAACGCTTATTGGACTCGCCCCAAGGTGAGATGGGGATCTCGGGGCAGGCCCGCGGGCGAGGTCGGGGAGTGGCGAGTTAGTTATCCGCACTTATGCCTCCCCCCTTTTACATCAATCATTTCTGACGCCTTCTATAAATAGCTCCCTTTTCCCCTTTTTCACCGTATGTTCCAACTATCATATTTATTGCTCATGCGATCTCGCCCCATTTCTTTCTAGCACCCGCGCTCGCAATTCCTTCCTCCTTTTCTCTGTGCCAATGGGTGGTGACGGCGAACCGGGAGATGGTAGGTCAAAGTGCGCGCAACAGTTGTTAGATCATTCTTTTTTCGAAGGAAACTTAACCGAACAGAAATATCTTTCCTGCGTTGCCGAGTTTGTCCCCCCAGGATTTACCTCGCGTGCCCCAAACGCAGGCGAGTCGATCAACATTATCTACAAGGACGAACTCGCGTTCCCCATCTCACATTTTGAGGTAGAGCTACGCCTTTCTCTGTGGCCCGAAATCCTCCATATTCTCAAGTACTTTGGCATCGTCCCCGCACAACTGAACACTAACGTCATCGCAATGCTGGTAGCATTCACTTGCTACATGCTCGGGGAGCGGATCGAGTTCAACCTCACCGTCTTCCGCAAACTCTTTATCTACCGGGCGACCAATGGCGACATCGCCTTACTCTCCAGTTTGCAGTTTAAAGCGTGTGAGACCGCCAACAAACATCACCACTAGATCACAAAATTTGGCTTCATCAAGGGAAACCTGGGGAACATTCCCTACTCGCCGGTACAGTAGGATGAGGCGACCTATCGCGGGTCACATGTGGGTGGTATGGACGCGAAGCTACACCAGTTCTTCCTTTAGATGAACTTCGAGGTCGCCCATCTACGACGAAACATCATCTCTAGCTTTTCCTCACTTTCTAGCAACGACTGAACCCTTGTGATGCAGGTGAGCGGTTCATCCCCGTGAACCCTCCATACGCGCGTGCCCGAGCCCCCACTGCTGATCACGCGCGTGCCGAAATGGCCGTGGCAGCCTATCGCGAGGTACCATGCTCCTTCGCTCCTTCCAACAACAAGAAAAGGCCTGCACCCGCCAGCCAAGACTCGTCCCCTACTGCAGTCCCACCCAAGTAAATGAAGAAAACCACTGCGACCAAGGACAAGGGGGTCGAGAAAGCCCCTAAAAGAAGGCTGCCGGGGCCAAGGTTCCAAAATCCCCTGCCGAGTCGGGGCCGCCAGAGAAAGAGGAAGGGCAACCCGACTCACACCCAAACTTCGGGCTGGGTCAAAAAGTCAAAGACAGCTCTGGCGAGCTGATGGTCCTCTGGGACGAGAAGTCGAACATGACTTCTATCTCTACCCTCTTCCCCTCCTGGTCAGATTGAAATCCCTACATTGGGCACGCCTACGCCCTTTGCTACGGGCTCTATGGGCGTCGGGATGCGGCAAAGTACTCCGACATCTCCACCCAAACTCTGGCTCGCGAGAGCGCGCGGGCTCAACTGCGAGCTCTCGAGCTCGCTCACATGAGCTCGCGCCGCGGCTTGCACCTTCGAAAAGATTTGCACCAAGTCGAAACCGTGCGAGAAGCCGCGGTCGAGGAGGCGAAGGGTTTCACGCTATGGCTGGCGAACGCCGAGAAATTCCTAGCGGCGTGCACTGGCGGGGTGGTAAGTCTTCGACTCTTTCTGGGCGCCTGTACTGTCATTCTCTTTCTTTATTTTAACCGACCTCCACTCGCCCTTTCACAGGATGCCACCACTGCGGGCCGACTGAGCGCGCGTGTCGCCCTCCTGGAAGAGGAGAAAAAGGCCTTGAAGGCCGATGTTGTACGGTTCCTCTCCTTCGTTCTCCCTCCCGAACGCGACGAGTCATCCCACAAGGGCGCCCAGTGGAAGCACTTTTCTGAGCGAGAGGTGGATAAAATGATGAGGACTACCGTTATAAAGGCCGCCGAGCATACGCTTCGCATGATGCAGACAGTCGACGTGCTACGGGCTGATTGCGAGAAGATTACTGCAAAAGACCTGACCCCCGAGCTATACGTCCCAGCCGACTCGTTAGAGTAAGATTTTTATTCTCTCTTTGATGACGAGGACGATGATGACGGCGGGAGCGGCGACGATGGGGACAAGGCATGTGGGCTAGGATCTTGGATATATACATTTTTTGGCACTCGATCCTTTTTCCCGTGTTGTATTGTTTTCTTCGTTTCTTCTTATTTTTCATGTACTCGCAGGCAAGAGCATTTTATATCAGAACCCTTATAACATATACGTTAGTTCCGTTTTTTGGATTGACCTCTTTCATTCGCAAGTTAATTATATTTTTTTACTCGTGGCTTTTGATAGATCTCGTGCGGTCCGTTCTGTTCCTTAGGTATGAGTATAAACTAGCACGTGCGAGCATGATGATTGGTGTTTGACTCGTCCGCGAACCTTTAGGCGACTCTTATCTGAGGGAGTGAGTGCGACCTCGCCGGCGAGTGCGTTGCTCGCAACTCCACTCACCACTCCTACTTTCATTATCCTTACTCCCCTTATTCATTCTTTACACACACCCTATTACCGAGTGACTTCCTGCTTTGCTAGCTAGTGATAGCCTGGCCGGCGGGTCTGCTCTGGGCCCACATTTTGACATCTCTTTTTTTCACAACCTGCCACCGAGTGAGTTTCAGACCTGCCAGTTAGTGAGAGCCTGACTAGTGGATCAGCTCGGGGCCAACATTTCAACATCTCTTTCTTTTCACAACCTGCCACCGAGTGAGCCTTCAGACTTGACAGCTAGTGAGAGCCTGGTCAGCGGGTCTGCTCGGTGCCAACTTTTTAACATCTTTTTATTTTCACAACCTGCCACCGAGTGAGTCTTCTGACCTACCAGCTAGTGAGAGCCCAATCAGTGGGTTTGCTCGGAGTCCACATTTCAACATCTCTTTCTGTTCACAAACTGCCACTGAGTGAGCCTTTGGACCTGCAAGCTAGTGGCTAGTGAGAGTCTGGTCAGCGGGTCTGCTCGGGGCCAACATTTCAACATCTCTTTCTTTTCACAACCTACCACCGAGTGAACCTTCAGACCTGCCAGCTAGTGAGAGCTTGGTCAGCGGGTCTGCTCGGGGACAACATTTCAACATCTTTTCTTTTCACAACCTACCACTGAGTGAGCCTTCAGACCCACTAGCTAGTGAGAGCCTGGTCAGTGGGTCTACTCGGGCCCCACATTTCAACGTCTCTTTCTTTTCATAACTTGACATCGAGTGAGCCTTCATACCTGACAACTAGTGAGAGCCTGGTCAGCGGGCCTGCTTGAGGCCAACATTTCAACATCTCTTTATTTTCACAACCTGCCACCGAGTGAGCCTTCATACCTGACAACTAGTGAGAGCCTGGTCAGCGGGTCTGTTCTGGGCCAATATTTCAACATCTATTTTTTTTCACAACCTGCCACCGAGTGAGCCTTCAGACCTGCCAGTTAATGAGAGCCTGGCCAGCGGGTCTGCTCGGGGCCAACATTTCAACATTTCTTTTTTTCACAACCTGCCACCGAATGAGCCTTCGGACCTGCCAGCTAGTGGGAGCCTGGTCTGCAGGTCTGCTCGGGGCCAACATTTCAACATCTCTTTCTTTTCACAACCTGCCACCAAGTGAGCCTTCAGACCTGCCAACTAGTGCGAGTCTGTTCAACGGGTCTGCTCGTGACCCACATTTCAACATCTCTTTCTTTTGACAACCTGCCATCGAGTGAGCTTTCAGACCTGCAAGCTAGTGTGATCCTAGTCAGCGAGTCTGCTCGGGGCCAACATTTCAACATCTCTTTTTTTCACAACCTGCCATCAAGTGAGCCTTCGGACCTGCCAGCTAGTGAGAGTCTGATCAACAGGTCTACTCGGGGCTAACATTTCAACATCTCTTTCTTTTCACAACCTGCTACCGAGTGAACCTTCAAACCTGCCAGCTTGTGTGCCTGGTCAGCGGGTCTGCTCGGGGCCAACATTTCAACATCTCATTCTTTTCACAACCTGCCACTGAGTGAGTATTCAGACCTGTCAGCTAGTGAGAGCCTGATCAGCGGGTCTGCTCAGGGTCATCAATACCAAGTTTCATTTTCTCATGAGAGAACACCGACAGGACAGATAAGAGAAATAAAGTTGCAAAAACAAACAATCTTATTATTTGAATTCACTGGTAGAAATGCTTCAGGTCATCACTAGAGCTGTCACGGTTCCGGTTTGGTTCCGGCTCCACTAAAATCGTGAATCGAATCATTAAGGTAACAGTTTTTCAAGTTAGAACCAAAACCTTATTTGGTTTGATCGGTTCTGGTTCCGATTCTAACATAATTTTTTGGAATCGTAGAGCCTACGGTTCCAGTTCCGGTTCGCTAAGAACCAAAACCAAATTATTTACTTGCGGTTCGGTCCGGTTCTATGCGGTTCTGGTTCAAGGGATGTTAATGTTATGAATTGTAAACTTCAGAGATGTTTTTGTAATTTTGAAATTAGGAGGGGTGCAACTTGTAGTTTAGCAAACTTAGAGGGGAGGTCCCAATAAATGACTATATATATTGTAGACTAGCCTGTGGTATCTATTATAAAAGTACAGTCACTTTTTGCATAAAACTGCTACATAAATTGTCACTCAAGTTAAAATAACAACAACCATTCTCACAGAAGGAGTGATGTGTCGCTTATGAAAAATGTTCTTATGAAAAACAATCATTCTATGAAAAATGTTCACTCCTCATATAATTATATACATACACATTTATATAAACAAACAAACATATACAGTTTTTTCTACGGTACTCAAGTGTAGTTGAACAACACTGTACAGCTGTACACGACAGCTGCAGATTGATATTTGACATATTTTTTCTATGGTATTATCAAAATATAAAATAAACACTGTAATAATGCGAAAATAATAATAGTAATACTAATAAATAGTGCAGAACATCTATACACACAACGTTAAAAATGATAAAGATAAAAAAGCTATGATATTTATTAAATAATGCAAAACATCTTTTTTTACTTAAATATAAAATATGTGCAGAATACCTATACACACAATGTTTAAAATGATCAATATCTTTACATATTTTTTAGGGTATTATCAAAATATAAAATAAATACTTATAGTATATTTGTATCATAAATACATTTTTAAATATTAGAATAATAATAATAAACAGGTTGCGGTTCGGTTCCGTGTCGGTTCGGTTCGGATCGCGTCTAAAATTTTTGAAACCATTAGAGACTT
Organism: Platanthera zijinensis; assembly: GCA_039513925.1. NCBI lineage: Eukaryota > Viridiplantae > Streptophyta > Magnoliopsida > Asparagales > Orchidaceae > Platanthera > Platanthera zijinensis. The sequence goes on along the minus strand of CM077089.1, from coordinate 165,639,717 downwards.
GCATGTTGCGGTTTCGGTTCCGGATCCGGTTCGAATAATAAAATGATTGAACCATGCCCGGACCAATGTTGTTCACTGTTCGAAAATTCAAACCGGAACCCGGATAATTAGCGAACAGTTCAGTCCAGTTCTTTGTGGTTCTGGTTCGGTTCTGGTTCGGTTTACGGTTTTCGGTTTTAAGTGACAGCTCTAGTCATCACCACTCCAGGACCACAGGTTCGACCAATGGATACCCCCTCCACATTTTGGAGGTGTTACCCCCCGACCTCAGGTCTTCCTCAATTACATAGGGACCCTCGCAGTTGGGATTGAGTTTCCCCACAACCGTCGACCTTCCGGCCACATCGACCTTCTGTAGGACAAAATCTCCTTTTACAAATTGTTTAATCCGGATGTGCTTGTCAAAATACCTGGCCATCCTGCGCTTGACCTCTTCTTGTCGGACGGCGGGGTGGTAGCAGAGCTCTTCCACTAGGTCCAGAGAGAGCCGTAACTCTTCTTCATTCTCCATCCTTCGCTCATCATCTCCTTCTCCTTAGCCACTTCAACCACGTCCTCCTTCCTTGCCTGCTCCTCCATTACCTTATCCACTTCCCCGACTTCCGCCATCTAGGAGATGGTGTTAACGGCTGTGACATAATACTGCCTTGCCACCCGCAGATCTCTCCGGATCCGGACCTGGACTCCTCCACTGTTGAACTTCAGGTATTGGTGGAATGATGAAGGGACGCAATGGAAAGCGTTGATGAGGGGACACCCAAATATGACATTGTAACTGCTTGGTACGTCAATAATGACAAACCTGCAGTTCCTCGACGTGCCCCCCAGTGTCACATGTAGTCCAACTCCACCCTCTACCTACTTTCTCTCTCCGGAAAACCCAAACATCTGCCCATTCGAAGCCAACACTCTTCACACTTCCACCTTCATCTCATCGAATACCTTTTTGAAGATGACGTTCACCGAACTCCCGTTGTCGACCAGGATCCGGGAGATCGTGAAGTTTTCTATAGCCGTCTGGATCACCAAGGTTTCACAGAACGGATCCTCATAGTCTGACATGTCTTTCGATGAGAAAGTAATCTTTTCCTCCGGGGGCGAGGTCTGGGAGGTCGAAGCGACGCTCCTTCTGAACATCGTTTGGATGCTCCCCTTGCGGGTGGCCTCGATCCCCACTCCCCCATGGATCATCTTGATCCCCCCTCGGGTCCCCGCGTCGGCCCGATCTTCGCACCTATCCTCCTCTCCTGCTCCTGCTACGACTTCCTCGATCTGCACCTCCTGCTGCTGTTGTTGCACTGGGCCTCTCTCCCTCCCTCCTTACTTCCGTGAACTCCGGGCAGGTGGCCGTTGCATGACCTTCCTCCTGATGGTAGTCACAATACGGAAACGCCACCCCGCCTCCTTCTCCCTCTACCAGAACTTCTCATCTGTTCCTTCTCCCTCTTTCTCTTCCTCTTCCGATAGCCATTGCCTGCTGGGGAAGAGGTAGGAGGGGCCTCTAGACTGGCCTCCATCCCTGGGGGTTGACTCGCCCTTGCCCTCCATGAAAGTTTCCTCCTCCCTGATATCCTCTCCCCTGGCCCTGGACGGGCCCTCCTTGCGGCCTCCAGGCCAGCCGGTTGTTTGGTTCCTGATGACCCCATCCCTGCTGATGTCCCTGGAATCCTTGCCCTCTGGGCTCGTCTCTCCTCCTCACCTCCTGTTGCTTGCTTCCTCCCTGCTCTCTCATCTCATCCCCTACCAACCTAACCAACTTTTTGGCGAATGTCGGGTTCGCCGAATCTCTTTCTATTTTCTTTGCCGCCCTCTCCATCAATTCCTCGAAGGATAGAGGAGGCTCCCGCTTCAGTTCCATACTAAAGAATCCCTGACAAAGCCCAAACGTAAAGGCCAACATTACGGTGTATCGTGGTACCTCTTAGATCAGGAGAACCTCCTCCTGGAACCTATCCGCATAACTTCCCAAAGTTTCCTCTGCCCCCTGCTTTATCGCGAACAAGAATTCCGCTCCCTTCTTTCTCTTCTTGGATGTCGAGAATCTCAACAGGAAGCCTCGACGCAGGTCCTTGAAATAATAGATCTAACTGAAGGGAAGCTGGTTGAACCAGTCTCTTGCCTTTTCCTTGAAGGTGATGGCGAAGAGTCGACACTTGAAGGAGACCGACATCTGCCTGATGGAAACTGCATCTTCAAACTACTGAACGTGTTGCATTGGGTCATCTCTGTCGGTGTAGTAGGACATTTCCAGCTCCTGAACCCCTCTGGAACTGGGGTCGAGACGATCAGCTCGCTAAAGGGTTTTTCTCCTCCCGCGGGACGAGTCGGTTGGTCTCGCGTTGTCAGCTCGCCTGACCTTCCAACACTTGCCGGGCTGGGGAAGAGCTCTCGCCCGACGAGATCTCGCTCACCCCCCTTAACTGCCACCTCCTTCCCAGGCCGCTGACCCGGGGCGTTCTCGCCTAACAGCTGGGATGCGACCACTGGGAAAGAAGGCGTCAAACACTCGCCTCTCGCGGCAAATGCGTGATGTTGGGTCTGTAGGACCCCCCTCTTGAAATCTTCGAACATCCCAACCGTGACTCCTCTTGTCGGTGGTGGGGAGCTGCCCTGGTCAGCTCCTCTTTCAACTCCAGCCATAGGGCTCAACTCAAGATTTTCTTGTGCAGGCTACGGTGCACGCTCACCGCACCAAAAATGTTAGAACCAAAACTCGGTCCCAAGAGGAGTTCGGACCCAAAGGGGGCAGCCTGCACCCACTTCTCCTGAGTAAGAGCGTCTGACCGGTGACTTAGAACTAGGAACAGACCCTGAGCTGCAGCGAAGAGGTCCCGCCACACACCCGAAAGATCTAAGAGAGCTTCCCCTCCATAGCCAATACTGAGCTGGGCACCTTAGAGGGCACTGGAAGTCAACCAGAGTTAACCAGAGGAGGAAGAAGCCGAAAAATAAGATCCTCTTCAAAGGTGTCCTTAAGAGTCTATTTATAGTTTTCCAACTCTGACCTGCACATAGAGGAATCCCGCCTTTTGGTTCTATCCTACGCAACCAAAAGTGGTCTGCCAATAGCGAAATTCCGTTGTTTGGAGAGGCTATTAGCAGACCCAATTGGGACTCTTCTAGGGGAAAACTGCCGAGCGAGTTGGCCTCTCGCTTGAGCTGGCGAGTGCTTGATGATCCTCGCACTCGCCACCCACCCTGACCACGGGGAGAGTGCTAGTCAAAACACATCACTCGCCTCCTGCTTGCTCTCGACCTGAACAACACGCGAGCTGGGGCGAGATCTAGCCACTCAACCACCCGACTCGCCTTGATCTTAACGACCTTCTCTGGTCGTAACCCCACCCGAGGGGCCCACTTGCCAAATACAGGGTTGATACAAGGTTGTACATATAGGGGAGACACTGCATGACCAAAATGGCCAATATGACGAAAATGCCCATAAAGGTTAAATTTCATACATACAAGATACAACAAACTAAATAGATGGCCCGATTAATTAATGATAGATGGAGAGGCGGCTCCCGGTCTTCCGTAGTCGCAATGAGGGTTGACCGCCATGCATATTCATATCACGCGTCTCATATGTAGGAACATGTGGAGGGACGACTCTTTGCGTGATAGACTACATGATGGATATGGGAGAATGAGGGAGAGAGGTTCTTGCCATGATTAGTTATGATACCTAAAACCAATTACTGATGGGTGGAGGGACCCAAATTCTAAATAAAGTAAACAATAACATATTGAATTCTCAAAGTGACTACATATTCCAACGCACTCTCTCACATGTAGGAACATGGGAATAGATGCCCCTTACCTGATGGAACATGTGTAACATGGAGAATGAGGGAGATGGATGACCAAGGATTCTCTAATGTCATATTAGGGAACAAGGACCAATTTAAAACCAACTGGTAGTAGGTAGAGAGGTCCAAGACCTAATAAAATACCCAAAACAACATGAAATTATCAATGTGGGGCTAAATATTACACCATATACAAATTCAATGTGTTGCAATTGCAGAAAGCCATTTATAATGGCTTTGACACTAGTGTTTATGTCGGCGTCCCATCTATTCCACAACCATGTGTTTGAATCCTGTTATAACTTGTAGATTATTTGATCTTGGAACCGTACTGAGTCGACCTTTTCATTGTTTGTACAGGTCAAAGAATTCTCTGCTCATACTGCTACTGTCAACGACCTCTGCTTTGACTCAGAAGGGGAATATGTTAGCAGCTGCTCAGATGATGGCTCTGTGGTTATAAATAGCCTCTTTACTGATGAAAGATTGAAATTCGACTATCATCGTCCAATGAAAAGCATAGCTTTGGATCCAGATTATTCACGAAAATCCAATCGTAGATTTGTATCTGGAGGCTTAGCTGGCCAGCTTTTCTTGAACTCAAAGACCTGGTTAGGTTACAACAAGCAGGTATTTTGGGTATTCCATGACCGACATGAAGTTTGTTTCCGTAAGAGTTGCTTGTGGCAGTAATTACAATAAAATGTGTGCCATTTATTTCAGGTTTTGCATGATGGAGAAGGTCCAATACATGCCGTTAAGTGGAGGACTTGTCTTATTGCTTGGGCCAATGATGCAGGGGTGAAAGTTTATGACATGGTCAATAATTCACGGGTTACTTTTATTGAAAGACCACGTGGAAGTCCACGTCCTGAGCTTTTACTTCCTCATTTGGTCTGGCAGGTTGGTAAGCATTTGTTTCCTGCCTATTAGTTCATTTATAATTGAAATTCAGTCTATTAAAATAGACCACTGTATAGATGAATTGCTCAAGGCGCTTGAGGTTAAATTCTGAGCAAGACTTGCTGTTTTGACATTCTAGCATGTTTTTTCTATGCATCCGTGTGAAAAATACTCTATAAAGTATAAAAGCACATAATCAATGATTTTTTTTAACATTAAGTTTTAGCATATTTAAGAGCATTCTGTTTTTTTATGAAAGTTGGTTTATATGACTGTAAGGTTTCAATTTTTTCTTGCTAGAGGGACTGAGAAAAAATGCAGGGTAAGGTTTGCGTACAATACACTCTCTGGTGCATGTTTTGTTTACTTTCATTTACTCGCTGCAATGATGAAAGTGTTCTAAGTGTACATTATGGTCAAGCATGATAAACCAGGGCCTTTTTGTAAAATAAATATGTTTGAATTATCGAGTCAATGTTGGTCTATTAGAATTTTAGGTATATTTGGGTTTAGTCCCACATTACCGGTTTGTCTTTATGAGTCTTTGTATTTCCTATATAAAGCCCCAGATGTGGATGAATAAGATGTACTTTTCTATTCTCTTTTCTACTATTCAACATGGTATCAGAGCTAGGCTGAAACCCTTAAAAATTTTCTTGCCCTAAGCCCTAATCTTGTAAACCTTCGCCTTCGCTTCTCGTTCTTGTCCCGTCAAGCTGCGCCTGCTTGCGCTCTCGTCTGGTGCTTCCGCTCCCTCTCCCGTCAACAGAATCGCCGTCGGATTCCATCGACGAGAGCGGATCTTGTCCCTTTTGCGCTCTACGCTACCTTCTCGCCTACATTTCTATTGACGGGTTGACTAGACTTCGAATTTGTGTGCTTCTGTGGCGTCTCTTCCTTCTTCCCTCGGATAGTGCAACCTCACCTTTCTCTGCGCCTTCTGTTGCTGAGTCCGTCCAGCCCGGTTGTTGCCCTTATCAACGATGCCATTCCCATCGACAACCCTTTATTGCTTTGACCCTGCTCCCGCTTGTCTTGTCACTCGCGGTTCAGCGTGCTTGCAACTTCTCCTTATGTGCCTGCTGCTGCCCCTGTTCAGTCAAAGGTGACTGCTGCAGATCCAAAGCTTCCTCGCCTCTATCCCTACTAATTTCTCTTGATTGTTGCTGCCTCCATGGCTCCCTTCGTGTCGAGCCTTCTCTTCCTTGTCGGGCTCCCTCCTCGCTTGCCACTGCTTGAGACTTTTTTACTCGCCGCTACTTGAGCCGTCTGCTTGTCGCTTGCTTGTGCTTGTGCTTTGTTCGCTGCATCTGGGATCGTGATCTTTCCGGTAGCCGTTCTCCATAGCAGTTTTATGTTATGTTTTGTGTGTGTGTCGTGTTTATGTCTAATGTTTGTGTCTTGTGCTAGTGTTATGCCTTCTTGCGTGTGTTATCCACGTGAGGGGGAGTGTTGGGATGAAGGCGACTCAGATGATCTTTCCCAACTTTTTCGCCTTTGTTTCACACGGCTTCCAAGCTTTTGTCGTATGTTGTTAGCGTCTCCCCATGCTTCTTTCGCTTGGTCGTGTGTTGGGACATGACTGATGTTGGTACTTTAATCTTAGTGGGTTGTGTCGCGTGGGACCGTGTTGTGCGAGATTGTGTCGTGAGAGACTGTCTTTTGTGCGGATTATCCCTTATGGATTATCTCCGGTTGCCCGTTTGATGATATGCTCCACATCTTTCGTTCTCTTTCGCATGTTGTGTATGTAGGTGATCTTGGTTGACCGCTTTCAGCAAGTCCACGTCGTGTGTGGGTCCTGCGTCGTGTGTGGGTCAGCGTCGTGTGCGGCTATGTTCCCGGCTTGATTCTCCGGTTTGGAATTTTCCCCGGTGGCTCGTCTGATATTTGTCCCGCATCACCTACCTTCATTTCTGTTATTTGATATGTCCAAGCTGAAAATTCCCCCTTTAGCTTGAGGGGGAGTGTTAGAATTATCGAGTCAATGTCGTTCTATTAGAGTTTTAGGTATATTTGGGTTTAGTCCCACATTGCCGGTTCGTCTTTATGAGTCTCTGTATTGTCTATATAAAGCCCCATATGTAGGTGAATGAGATATACTCTTCTATTCTCTTTTCTACTATTCAACAAAATAAACATTTCATTAAGTTAACATTGTAGAATACCGCCTTTCACCTTTTGTAACTCCTCCATTGTTATGTGAAGTTAATTTTTATTTTCTAAAATATGATTGCAGGATGACACTTTGTTAGTAATTGGATGGGGAACTAGTGTGAAGGTTGCTGCCTTAAGGACCAATTCATCCAGTGCTAATAGTACACAAAACAGTATTCCCACATCAAGCACAAAGTATGTTGATATTGTGGCTTCTTTTCAGACCAGCTATTATATATCTGGTATAGCGCCCTTTGGTGATGCTCTTGTTGTACTGGCTTACATACCTGAGGAGGTGAATGGTGAAAAAGATTTTAGTAGCACCATGCCATCACGCCAGGTAGCACCTCTTATAAGTGAAAAATCATAAATAGATCAGGTTCTGTTGGCTATGCTTCTTAAAGTAAATGCAATTTTTTCTTGAGTTACTGGTCCAAAGATTTGCGAGAAACTTAATTCTGTAAACCAAATATGTAACCAGCTAATTAATTTGCATGGAAGATACATTTTCCCTGATCTTGTTATGCTTTTTAGTTTGATGAAGCATTGTGGAATTGGTGGTTTGAGCTTGCCCTGTCTAATTTAAAAAAACATATGAATAACTCGCATATGCAGTATTTATATCTATCTTTACTTATTAAAAGAAAGTTATGATAATATTCTAGGAATATTCGTGTAAATATCACATTTTTGCTCTACTGAATTTTCCCACCACTTAGCTTGTGTTTGGAATGCGTCGTCAGGCAAGAGCTTAAGTAGTATTTGGTCAAAACTACTTAAAAAAATTTCCTGAGCTCACCGGCTCAGAAAAAAAATTCATGATCTGATTGATTGATGCATTGTAGAAGATGAGTAGTATCTAGATTATTAATTATTAATCGATTAAATATTTATTAAATCATTTACAGATTAAATATTAATTTAATTAGAAAATCAATAATCACAATTTCTAGATTGTTGGGTTTTCATGACATCAAATACACATTTGAATACTAAAAACCCTTGAAAGGATCCATATGATACACTTCAAATCAAGAAAAGGAAGCATATATGACGCAGGACGAATCGATAGGCGGCGGATAAACGGTGAACTAACCCTACATGTCATGCAGATCCGACGGTGTGAATTCAAATTAGATAATGAATAATTAAATCCCACACAAACATTTCAAAGTAAGGCAAAATAATTTATTTAGGCGAACAAACTTTGGTTTCCCTCCGCGTGGAGGGCGAAAGAAAGAGCGCGCGGCGAATCAGTCCTTCCTGCAGTTAGAGATTGTTTCAAGGAGCAAATGTCATAATAAACTATAATCCCAAACAAGCATCAAATAAACAAACCATAATAATATTTTGCAACCAAATACAAATACAAAAACAGTACATAAATATTATGGCTGCTACCAATGAAATAGATCTGAACGTTGGAGGGCTTAAAAAAGGATTTTTGTGGTGGGTGGACTAGATCGGGTAAGGAGAAGGCTGGTCGGTGGTTGGGAGGGCTGGATCGGGGTGGATAGAGGTTGGATCTGGGCTGGTTTGCCCAGATTTGTGCAAATCTGATGGGGGATGGCTTCTTAGAGGTGGCTCCACGGGTTGGGATGGTGGCAGCATGCAAGGGGAGGTAGTACCGTCTGGATTTGGGCTGGATTTTCTCAGATCTGGCTGAATTCCAGCGGGGAAGAGAAGCGGGAGGGTGGCTCCATGGGGTTGGGCGGCGGTAGCAAGCAAAAGAGTGATGTGGGGGGGGGGGGTCGTGGGGCCTTGGCTGGAATGTCCAGTTTAGGGTGGTGCCGGTGGGAAAAAGGGGTTGGCTGTGGGTTCTGTGATTTGCTAGGGCTCGAGGCCTGTAGGGGAAAAGGGGAGGCTTGTGGGATGAGGGGTGGTGGCCTAAGGTGGGCGGTTGGAGGGAGTAACAGAGGAGGCGACTGCTTAAAGAGGGGTGGCTGGATGAGGACCTGAAGGTGGACGGCGGATGGACAAAGCAGGGAGGGGGTGTCGAAGGAAGGAAAAACCAAAAGATACACACTTACCCAAGGAGTCGTCATCACCAAGGGGGCTCCACAGAGTTGGCACCGCGGAGGGGATCACCCGAATGGAGGAAGAAACTCTCCAAACATTCGACAATGAAGAAAACAGTGCAGCTCTAAACATCCTATTTATAATTATTTGAAATTAGGGCACTCAGAATCAACAACTATGATTAGTCGTTGGTTTCATGGCCAAAACTGCATGAAATAATATCCAAAAAATACAAAGCTATATATGAAATCGATTTGCAACGCGAATTCGGATGCATCCGCGTAGTCAGATCATCGATCCGGGCACGCCATATATGGTAAGTCGCCAAACCGCATCATTCTCCCTGGCTTGAAAGAATTCATCTCCCGATGAATAGGGATAAAAAATCTCTCGTTGTATGCCAGGTAAGACTCGACGAGGTCCACCAGAGGTTGTCCAAGTGTCGTTGCTGAAAAAGTGTCCTCGCCAATCAATTTCTTTGGACTGAAAAGCTTCCATTTCCGATAAATGGAGACGGTGGTACTGAAATCGAAGTTCGGGGGCGAATCGATCAAGATCTGCTGGTAGCATCCAAGTGTCGTCAGTGAAGGGTCGTCCGTGCCAGCAAACCAGGTAGCGGCACACAAGACCGTCTGTAGAGGGGACGGACTCATGCATACTGATCTTAGTGATAAGCTCATCTCTCAACACACTAGTAAAAGGATTCGGTGGGATCTGAGGTGCCAATGGTGAAACCGGTGGGTACAGAATCCCGGGTTGGTGGAGGTCAGAGGTGGGCTGATCACAGGGCAATGAATGTGGTGGCAAAGGCTCGGGGGTAGGCTGAGTGATGGGTGGTAAAAACGGTGGTAAAAGCTCGGGAGGGCCGCCAAAATGTGGGTCTGAATACTCGTGAGGTGCAAAGTATGGTTCCAGGTCCTCGACATTGAACACATGATGGATACCCATGTTCGCGAGGATGTACAACTCATAAGCATTTGTCCCGATGCATCTCAGGACTGTGTTGGGACCAATTCGCCTAACGCTTAAAATTTTAGCAGGCCTCACACGGAGCCTCACAACGCAGATTCTCACTATCATCTGTTCGCTTTCATGAAATACCTGCTCTTGCCAGTGAATATCCGCATGTGATTTATAAGATTTATTACCATTATGGATTCTCTGTCGGACCGACACATGCCAAACATGCAAACGATGGGCAAACAACTCAACAGACACATGCAAATGATGAAGAAACGACGCAACAGACTCATGCCAATGATGCAAATGAAACACGACAGACACAACATGCTCTCTATAGGAAAATCTAATAATGACCATGGTGTTTTTAAGATGTGGTGGACTTTCAGGAGGCTCTCTCGGGGAAGTGTAGAAAAACACATCCAATGTACGACGAGTGTTCAGGTGACCATGCGTGACATCTACACTCAAATACGAGCTCGTAAAGAGCCAAATGTTTCACAGGGAATGTGACACATCAGGGGGCTCACCAGGAGGTGTGTATGGAAAGTCATCGCAAATGCGATGACCACCTGAGTGAAAATCATGTACACCGATTAGAAGACATGACTCTATAGTGTGGTGAGTGTTCCCGAAAATAAAGAACTCTTTTGGTGGGTCCAGTGGCCGAACTAGGATTTTAGCACAGCCCGGGCATAATAAAATTTAACACATAGAATGTGAAGATATTAAGATAATAAGACTATGTAATGCTACTCTCTTTTAGGACTCATTTGGTTTAGCAAGAGGAATCCCGCAGGGTTGGAGACCGGGCGGGGGTTGGAGAGGGAGGTGGAGAGGCGGGGTTGTAGACGCTCCGCGGGGTTGTAGACGCTCCGTGGGGTTGTAGACGCTCCTTTCAGCGTCGTTTTGCGAAGGCTGCGGGAGCAAGCGCCACCGCGCACGCGTGGCGGACGTTTGTTTTTCTGCCTTACGACGTCGGTTGCTCCCGCACCGGCGTGAAAACGACACTATCTAAATAAAGAAAACAGTATTATGTGGAGAATGAATGTTGGCATTCTCCAGGAAAACAAATTTACTCATTTTCCTCAAAATCAATTTTGCAAGAATTTTTTTGGAGAAATCAAGAAAAAATAACATAAAGAAATACTCTTTAAACAACTCATTCCATAGTGTGTTGTAGCTATTGCCTTTGTGCCAAGATCGAGAAGGGAGAGAGAGAGACGTGAGCACTCACTCCACTGGGAGCTGTCGTTGTTGCCTTTGTGCCAAGATCGAGGAGAGAGAGATGTGAGCTGTAGGCGGGTTGATGGACGTGAGCGGCAGATTGATAGAGAGAGGTACTAAGAGTGGGATTAAGAGAGATTGTGACAAGGACATCTCAGGGAAGAAAGGACGCCGCAACGCATGCTATTTTTTTTTTTTCAAAATCACGCCCGGGCACGTGCCCGGGCGTGTTTCTATATTGATCCGCCCATGGGTGGGTCAACAGGTGATGCGTCCCAAAACTCATCGAGAGTGCGATGCGTCACAAGATAGGATCCCAAAATGTCAGGGGTATGCTCACATTTACTCGAGGAAGGCCCTAAATACTTGATGCTCTACACAATATCCATTCTCTGGGGCAAGGTCAGAGACGATAATTGAAGAGACGTCAATAAATCGATACTCATACATGCGAGGCTCACCTGAATCTCATCCTCACCAGGATGTGACTGTGATGAGGCTCAATAGGGGGCTCGTCATAGAACTCATCACTAAGGTCAAGTTCCTCCAAATGAGTAGCATTCTAAAGGGTAGTGTCCTCGTGAATGGGTGACATAGCCACTACGAGCTCAACCTCAGGCTCTGGGCTCCCGGTCATGATGTAACTCGGAGCAATGACAAGGGGAGAAGGGCATAGACCTACTCTCAAAAATGGGTCTGTCAGTGCGGTGTCAAGAGATGAGTATAGGGTAGGGGTGCTAACTAACCCAAGACATGACAGAAGAGGGGGTGCAGGTGAGGGACACAACACTATAAACTTAATAGGTCGCTCAAACTCACTCTCAATTGGGGTCATAAGAGACGAGTCGGAAACAAGTGATAGACCACTCATCGACCTACGTACCTCACTGGGTTGAGACAAATCCATATTAGATATCACTTTTTTCGTGACTGATGGGACAATGGTAGACATCGTGGTGACCTCGGTATGGGAGAGACTCATACTGTGGAGGTCAAGGTGTGAGTCCAATCGACCAGCTCTTATGGATCTCAAGTACTGCTCATGGTAAAAGGCGAGCTGATATGTCTGCTCAAGGGACTTCGAGCTGTGATAGGCCAACTCAGTACGGATGTCAGATCAAAGTTCAGACTGAAACCAGGAAGTGGTCATGGCTGACTCCTCTCGGATATCACTCATCTCAACTAACTCATCAAAACGATCCCTGTACTCAGCGACATACATAAGTTCTTTCTGAATGGAAAATAATTGTTCGCTACTCCGATACGGCAAAGACAGATACCTCTGACACAATATACGCTTTATGTCCAACCAACTAGTGATGCGATGAAGACGATCTTGCTTGTGGGTTCTCTCAACGCTAGACTAATATGCTCCTGCATGATCTAAAAGTCTAAGTTTCGCAAATTTGATGCACAACTCACTGAATAACTCATAACGATCAAGATAATATTTCATATCCACGAGCCAAAAATTGAAAGACTCGGGACTCGATGAGCCGTCAAAAGAAGGGGTATCAGTACGAAACTGGCACTCGAGATCTCTCTCAAAACGACGATCCTCATAATAATCTTCCCTAAGGTAATCGAGTTGTGCTGAATGATCAAGTGATCAACACGATCCACTCGCGTGCAAGGATATGAACGACAAAAATCATCATGCCGATCGTCTCTAACATAGTGGGATCGTGTTGGTGGATCAACACAATCTTTAGAAGTGGTGTGCTGCGATCGAGAATAATCGTCGTAGTAACCCGAGGATCCCCTGACGGGGCTCTATGAGAGCGGGTGTAAGTGGACTCAAAACCTCCAATTTAAGAAGGGGAATATTGGTGACGCATAGACATGATGAAAACGTATAGACTATAAAACCGCTTATCAAGAGAGTGCTCGTAACCTCGCTCTGATACCAATTGACGCAGGACAGATCTATAGGCTGCAGATAAACGATTACCTAACGCTACATGCCATGCAAATCCGACGGTGTGAATTCAAATTAGATAATAAATAATTAAATCCCACAAAAATATTTCAAACCAATGCAAAATATTTTATTTAAGCGAACAAGCTTTGGCTTCCCTCTGCGTGGAGGGCCAAAGAAAGACCACGTGACGAATCGGTCCTTCCTGCAGTTAGAGATTTTTTCAAGCAGCAAATATTATAATAAACTATAATCCCAAACAAGCATTAAATAACCAAACCATAACAATGTTTTGCAACCAAATACCATTTCAAAAACTTAGACACAAATATTAGGGCTACTACCAATGAAATAGATCTGAATGTTGGAGGGCTCAAAGAAGGATTCCGGTCGTGGGTGGACTAGATCGGGTAAGGGGAAGACTGGTCAGGGGTTGGGAGGGTTGGATCAGAGTGGATAGAGGATGTATCTGGGCTGGTTTGCCCAGATCTGTGCAAATCTGATGGGGGTGGTTGTTTAGAGGTGGCTCCACGGGTTGGGATGGTGGCAACAAGCAAGGGGAGGCAGGACCGCCTGGATCTCGGTTGGATTTACTCAGATCCGGCTGAATTCTAGCGGGGAAGAGAGGTGGGAGGGTGGCTCCACGGGGTTGGGCGGCGACAACAAGCAAAGGAGGGATGGGGGGTCGTCGGGCCTGGGCTGGGAATGTCTAGGTCTGGGTGGTACCGGTGGTGAAAAGGGGTTGTTGGTGAGTTTCTGTGATGGGCTGGGGATGACAGCCTGTAGGGGAAAAGGGGCGGCTTGTGGGCTGAGGGGAGGTGGCCTGAGGTGGGGCGGTTGGAGGGAGTAATAGAGGGGATGGTTGCTTAAAGAGGAGTGGCTGGATGAGGCCTCGAAGATGGCCGACGGTTGGACAAAGCAGGGAGGGGGTGTCAAAGAAGGGAAAAGCCAAAAGATACACACGTACCCAAGGAGTCGTCACCAAGGGGGCTCCACGGAGTCGGTACCGCGGAGGGGATCACCGGAATGAAGGAAGAAACTCTCCAAACATTCAGAAATGGATAAAATGGTGCAACCCTAAACATCTTATTTATAAGAAATTGAAATTAGGGCAACCCGTAATCGACGACTATGATTGACCGTTGGTTTTGGGACCAAAACTACATGAAATAATATCCGAAATATACAAAGCTATATATGAAATCCATTCACAACACGAATCCGGATGCATCCGTGGAGTCGGATCATCGATAATGGCACGCCATATATGGTAAGTCGCCAAACCGTATCAATATACCTACCAAAATCAAATTTTATGAATTTGTTCTAAGAACCAAAATGTAATACGAAATTCAAGTCTCTACAAGTATCTACACGAACGTAGAAAATGCCACAAAGTTCGTCTAACGGTCCTGCATATCGCTCATCATTGTAACAAAATACTAATTTCGTTTCTTCAAATATTTCTCTCCTCTCTTTCATCCTATTATCTCTCTGTTTTTCACAGAAGACGAAACAAGCAGCTGTATCTCTCAATCAAAACCAAAAACTAGCATTAATGAGTAGTTTTTGAAACATGCCCCTTATCACAAAGAGGATTTTGAAAATCATTCTAAGTGGAAATTATGGCACTTGGGAAGTTGCCATTTCCATTCAAAACCGAGAATAGTAATTCCCAATTAATTAATTAATTACCATTTAAATATATCTTTTGAATTTAGTTCTATTTAAGTCTAATATAAGTCAACCCAACATGATCAATTGTCCAATTTTTGTACCTTTTAATGTGCGACCCTATAAGTTATATTACTTTGACATTAAGACTAATATTTTGATAGGTTATATACTACATACTCCAACATAGATAAATATATTAATTAAATATTTTTTAAAACAACATATTAATTCTTAATTTTTCTGCACAAAATGTAAATAAAGAAGTAACTAGGAATAAATGTAAACATTATGATGGGGGACTGTTGGATCTAGCTCACTGCAAGGCGGGGCCCACACTCGTACATTCGCAAAGGAAGGTTTGATCAGATCGACGATCCAACCCCACGGATGCATCCGGCTCGCCGTTCCCAGATTTTTTCATTTATTATATTGCTTTATTGCACATTAATTTCTTTTAATCGGGTTGTTGCATCTACAACCAATCATATCCATCGATTGTGGGGTGTCCTAGTTTTATTTTCTTATAAATAGAGTGAGGGGGCTGCTTTTAGGTCATTGCATATTATGTAGAGATCATTCCCGAAATCCGGCGATCTCCTCACGGTGACGATTCCGTGAGGCCCTTGGTGTTGACTTCTAGGTGTTTTTCTTCCTCAAGTTATCTACTGTCTCTAACTTTCATTTCCCCTCCCAAAACCCTGGCCGCAAATCCCAAACTCCACAAAAGCCTCAGCGGAACCCTACCTCCTTATTGTCCCCTCCCAAATCCCCCCATAACCCTCCATAAATCCCGCCCAGAATTCATCCAAATAGCCTCCTCTCCTTTTACCACCCTACTGCCCCTCCAAAATCGCCCATTCTGCCCCTCCAAAACCACCATGTCCTCCCCTCAAAATCCCGCACAGGTCTTCCTCAAACAGCAGCCCCCCTAAATCGTCGGCCACCCTGCTGCCCCTCCTATAGCCGCCCAGATCTCCACCTCCAACCTTGTCAGGTACGACCACAACCCTCCATCTCAAACCCTACAACCACCTACCTCTCTTCATCTCTCTCCTTCCAAATCGAGTCCCTCCTCTTCTCAGATACAGACCACCCTCCACTTCAGATCCAGTTCTCCGCCCGCTACATCTTCATATTTCATCCACCTTCCTTCTCCCTAGCTGGATCTACCCACCTACGACAGCTCCATGCTTGTGAGTTATTATTTGTTGTATGGTCTCTTGTATTTTCTGCAACTAAATATATTGTTGTGATTTCCAATTGCCAAGATATTCCAATATTGTAGTAGTTTGCGCTCGTTGTGCTTGTGACTTGTAGGAAGAACTAACCGCCACACACTTTATTTTGGCCCTCTATGCGGAGGAACGTCATTGCTTGCTTGCTTGCTTAAAGAAAATATTGCTTATTGCTTGATTGCTAATCTTGTGTGGGTTTTAGTACTTATTGCTCACAATCTGCATATTGTCGCCGTACTTTGTATGTTCACATTGCATATTAGTATTGGGCCGCTTAGCAACACCACCCAAACCACTAGTATTGCATCTTAGGTCAATACCACACACCTTACCCTACATCACAGTACTTCTATAAATATAAATAAAAATATTTTAAATAGTCTAAATAATCTGAATTCAAGTGTAATAAATTATCAGCCATCAATTGGTTGATCAATACTATTATTTGATATATTTTGTCAGTTTTCGTTATTTTCCTAAAATAACATACTTAATTTACATCATTATTTATTTTATACAAGTATATCAGGGTATTTATTTGCATACTTGATAATACGTGCACATTGGCACTAGGTGCCCTCATGCTCCACAACGACAGTACTCCCACTAGTCATCCTCCCATGTGCAGTGTGTTGCAGCAATATGACGCCCGATCTTGTTTGATGTTCTCCCATTGTTCGTCTTCTATGGTCTTATATATAGTCCTTTTGGTTCATTTTAACTGATATCTTGGGAGCAGCTCCAAAAAAGTATCAGGGCATTGGAAGAAGCTCGATAGAACATTGCTGCTGTTTCCCTCTAGGTACTCTATCTGCTTACTTTTCACTTCAGTCCCCTCCCCCACCCGTTCCATCAGTTGACTGAATAATAAGTAAATCATTTTTTCTCAAAAGAAATTAAGAGAGCGTCCAAGTAAGATAAATTGTTTGGGATCTAGATCCACTCTGCAATTTGGTCAACTTTTACTGACTGATGGATTTTATGAAAGTTTAGTAAAGTATTTGTTTGAAGTATTGTTGTTTAGGTCAAAATGCCAAAATATGATTTGAAGATTTAATATTAGTATAGATTTAAAAGTATTGTAATAGGTATGAGACTTAAGAGTTGTCCTGCAAGAAACTCTATACTTTGTGCATAGCTTCTAGAACAGTCTTGTTATATACTCAACAATCTAAATAATGGTACTTTTGCCATCTATATATATGCTTTCTGAAAGGTGAATAAAATCATAAATCATAGTGAAGAATTACTCTACAAGAGGGGTGAATAGAGTTATTAAAATTTTACATAACTAACCACAACACATGCCACCAATTTTAAAATAGTGCAAGTATAAAAATAAAAAAAAAGTTATGCAACCAGAATACCAAAATTTATAATGGTTCCCTTAAATATTTGTGTACACCAATCTTCTTCTCCTTGGCAGGATATCCACTAATCAGTGTTGAGTGTTTTAATAAGAAGACTCTTAAAACCAATACAATTAAATCTTTTGTTAAGAGGATTCTAAGAATCGATGAAACTTTTGATAATGTGTTTTAAACCACTGAATCCTAAAAGGATTCTCAAGACCAAGAGCCTTTTAATAAGGAGACCCAACCACTACTGAATTCTTGTAAGAGGAATTTTAAAGACTATATTTGAATATTTTGTAGAGAGATTCTAATTTTTTTTCTTTTGTAGGAGTGGTTAATCTTGAATTTCAACAATGACGCCCACTTGAACAGATCTCTGAGGACTTGATTCTTTGTAAGCATTGTGTGGATACTTGTTTTAGCGGATAAAACTTGCAATAAATTCCTTTTGAGAGATCAGATTCAATAGACAGAGATTTGAATCTGTTGAGGAGGAATATTTGATAAAGAACAATTGAACCCTTAAGAGAATTAGAGCCTTCAGATATAAAGAAGATGATTTTGTCGATTTCACTTGTTCTCTCTGAACTTCTAGAGGAGGAAGAAGAAGAGACGAGAGATCAATTATGGGTTTGCTTCTATATTATGTATATCTCTTACTGTTTTCAATCAAAATAGGAATATATATATATATATATATATATATATATATATATATATATATATATATATATATGCTGCTAAACAAATCTCTTGTCAAATGTGACTCAATCAGAACAAAAACTTTCCTTAATTGGATCATCAACAGTCACAATTAGATCTGAATCATTGCTTTAATTAGCTCAATCTTCATTCAAAATTATTTTGTATAGAAGTTGATGCATGACTTCTTGAACGTTGACAACTGGTTGATGAGATATATAGAGCAAGGGTATCTCAATGTATGCAGTCATACTTATTCTCTGACTTCTTTAAAAGATCTCGACATAAGGAATTATAACTGTTTGTTTTCATGTGCTGACTACTAGTCGAAGCACGGAGTAAACTTTTCTCGTCGTACATTGACATCTCCTTATATACTTCTCATCGTATGTCGACATCTCCTCAAAGCACATATTTTTACTCAGTCTTACTCTGATTTCCTGAGTGCACTGATTCTTTGTGTGGCACTGATTAACTTTGGACTTATACTAATCAAGGTGTAATCTATTTGTTTGATTTATGAGGACCCTCATCCCCCTCAGAGCTCTTCACATAGCCAAACCGACCCCGACCACCCCCTGCCCAGACTTCCCCTCGTCGGAAATCGCCATCCCGAGCCCTCGCCACCCTCTAATGGCCGCCACTCCAGGATCCTCGCGAGCTCCCTTTTTCAATGTGGATATCTTCCCCCTCCTTCTCTACACCCCCACACCCACCCACCCCAACACGTTGCATGTGCCTCCCGGCCGCCGGAGCGCCGTCGCCGCCGCCCGAGCCATGCTCCAGGCTCGGGTGGTGGCCATGCAAAGTGAGTCCATCCCAGTGCAGGTGGTGGCATTAGGAGGACGCTTACCCGCCGGAGGAGGCACGACGAAGCCTCCCCCGACGGTGGAAGGAGGTGGTGCCGCCAGAAACCACATCTCCGGCGGCACCCACAAAGTATTGTTTCTGATAGATTTATTCCGGCGGCGGCCGCCGGCGCCAGGCCGCCGGACCACCGCCGGAGGAATCCCCAACCCTCGGCGGGCCGGCCGGGGGTGGTGTTGTGGCACCTCGACGACCAATAAGTGGTGGCGCAACCCTGCCAGGGAAAAAGATGGTCGTGCCACCTTGCATTCTGTTATGCAAATTCCGGCTGCGGCCGGTAGCGCCAGGCCACCGGACCACCGCCGATCCTCAACGAGGCGTCCGGGGGTGGCGGCGTGGCCGTCCAACGATCGGCTGGACGGTGGAGAGCCCTGGAAAGCTGCTAGGGCTTGGGGTTACTCGGGGCCGTCTGATCTGGCGACAGAGATCAGACGGCTCAGGTTCCCTCAAATTATGTGCCCCCAGAGCGGATCCGCGCCCGATCCACTGTGGGGGATGATGTTCCAGTCCGTTGTTAAGGCTTAATCTCAGCCTTTCAGATCTAATAGATATGTTATTTGCACCCCAAACTGAACCAATGCCTTGTGGATTTTTCTGAGGGAATTACAGGCTCAAAGGGAAAAGTTTTGAATATGAAAAATGTTCCCTACTGTGAGGGCCATCACCATGAATTTTTAGGGATTTTTATAAAATTGGTATTTTTAAAGCTGAAATTAAAGTTTATTTAGCTAAATTAAATGTCCAAAAATATTTGAAATTTTTTGGGAAAATTTATAGATCACACCTTTAAAATGATTATTGTCCGATTTTTCTGGAAGAAAAGAATTGGTGCACGTCAACGTCATTTGAATCAAGATTTATTTTTAAAATACAATATTGGGATTTTATTCGAGGCAAAACCCACGCTCAGAATGACGCGAGGCATTCGTGAAACTAATTATTAAAATTCTCGGGGACTTTCTCCAACCCTCGGCGAAAATTATAATATTTTGATTTATTAAAAGTATTCTCGGATCATATATACGAGGGTTTGCGCATATTTAGAAATTAATGATGTGTGCGCTAATCAGGGCAATTCCTAACCTCGAGTCAAAAGTTCTGAATCTTTCAGATATTCTAAATGTTGATTTATTCACGAGGTTGGTGTTCGAGGATAATTGGGCCCATGTAATTTAAATAGTCGGAATCGCCCCAACACGAGAAATCTAGTTGGCTAACTATTGTGATTATTCTTTTGCGAGTATTTAAAGCTCTCGATAATTGAATTAGTATATATAAATATCGAAAAACGAGGAATTTATAATAAGCTACAAATTATAAGTCCGATTAAGCCAACTTAAGAGGCGCAGTGAAGATGGAACTGAACTTGCCTCCTATGAATAGAATAGGAACTGAACTTGTCTCCTATGAACGGATATGAGACTGAACTTGCCTCTTATAGATGAAGATGGAACTGACAACTGAACTTTCTTATTTTCTGCACCTTTTTCTATATTGCAGTGTTTTATTTTCAGTACAGTACTTAATTTACAGTTCTTTTCAGTTAAGCACTTTATTTCATTTTAGCATTTTATTTCTGTTCAGCTCTGTATTACAGTTCTTTACAATTCAACATTTTATTACTATAGTTTTTTTTAGTACTTTATTTCAGTACTTCAATTTTGCAGTTTAATTCGACAACATTTTATTACCACACTGTATTACTGCAATTTACTATTTCCCTGCATTTTAGTTCGGGTCTCGCTTTGACAAGTAGCTGATTATTTGGGTGAGAATTAGTTAGGGTCTTAGGGATAACTTGGAGTTGGGAAATTCCTCTGATTCTAGCCCTAAATAATAGGCTCACACGCTCGTTGCGCTCCTTGTCTAAAGTTGAGCATCACGTTGTAGATATATGGTCGCCTGCCCAAATTCTTATATGTCAAGTTGGGCAAGCCACCGCAAGCCCGATAATGCCAGTTTGCCATATATATTGTTTGTATTGTAAGTTGCATGCGGTAAAGAAGTGGCGGGTCGGTCATACCCGCATACCGTTCATATCAGTGCGAGAAAGTTGACGACTCGCGACGACAAGGAGACGTGTACTACGGGTGCTCGACTGTATTGTACCCCGTAGGATTTCCTCCGCTAGTCGGCGTAAATTCAGTAATCGCCGGATGTCACTCACATACAAGAGTACACCAGGTTGTACGTTGGGGTCTGGGTAGTGCGGTACGACCACACCCAGAAGTGGCAGGACTGACCACTGTCACTGTCGGTCACATCAGTGAGGCCCGTGGGGTTCGTTACCCTACTGAAAAAAGAAGCGGTCCAAACTATATCAACATAGGGTGTTGCTGCAGGTTGTGAACACCTGCTTGATCATGCATGTGTTATTAAAGCTCTCTTTAATAATTTCTTATTTCAAATACTGCACTTTGATTCACAAAGATTTAGCTCTTTTGTACTTCGAGCTCTATTTCTACCTACTTTATACCTACTGCTGCTAACACTCTTATTGCTTCGACTATTTTCTTTGGTTTTGGTGCTCACGCTCGTCCCCAGGTTAGAGATCTGGGGAGGAGGTGTGTATCCACTTAGTCTGTGACTAACAGTTATTGAATAACCATTCATAGGAGACAGAGTAGCGCGAAGCCCAGTTACTGCGTGACAGCGTACCTGCTTTAGAGACAGGCCAAGCAGATGCACCCGACTCGTCTGTCATTTTCTGAGTCTTGAGTCCTTTGTGCCTAGTACCTTGTGAGGAGAGTTTTTAGCAGTAGTTGTTTTGAGCCTCAGGGTAGCTTGTATAAACAGTTGGCCTTTGCTTATATACCTTATATATATCTGGTTGTTGTTCTATGATTGCTTTCGCACTATGACTTGATGTGATGTGTTGTGTTCCTTGCTTGACAAGACGATCATCTTGTGCTTGAGAGAGTGGGTCGTTGTCACTCGAGAAGCACTGGGCGGCCGCCTTGGGCAGTAAGACCCTCCTCCGACCCGATCCGGGCTAGTGTTGGGGGAGGTGGTCTTACAATGGTATCAGACTAGGTTATGTCAAATCATAAAGAGGTTTTCCCCAACACTTTCGGTTCATGCAAATTATCAACTATTATTATTACGGGCTTAAAAATTGGACCGATGCAATTCAGTTAACTAAATGGCAATATTCTCCTGTAAACCCATTTCAACCTCAAATTGCTACAAAATCGACAAATTAGAGGGTCCAATCGTTAAACTACAAACTGGTGTAGTATTGCGATAACTGCTCCGCCTTTAATTTTGTGTTTATAAATGTATATATATTATATATTGACACACACACACACGAGTGACAGTGCACGGGGGCCGCCCGTGTCCCGTGCGACAGTACTCTGCCCGCTCCCGGCGGGCTTCGCCTGGTTATTTTTAAAATAATTTATATTTGTTGTTTTGAAATTATTATATATATTTTAAATTATTCTGTTTTTATTATATTTTTTAATTTTCTAATAATTTTATGTATTATTTGAAAGTATTTTAAATTTATTTAAATTAATTTTAAAATTATATTAAATAAGTTACCTAAACTCTAAGGTTTATAATTTAATTTACTGTTCCTCCGCCCTCCTGCATCCCGCCGACCTCTTCCGCCTGCCTGTGAATGGTACGCCGTCCGACGTCCCCGGCGAACCCGCCGGTGGGGGTTGGGCAGGCCGCCGGTGGCAGTGAATTTTTTTTCAAGTTTGGCTAAAGTAGGGCGGGATCAGGACAAAGGGGAGCGTTGCACCACACGTAACATGTTACACCGCCCGCGGCGTTACTCCACGCATTCATATTGGTCCGTCATAGTTATTTGTATATAGTATAAGATATATATATCTTATATATATAAGGGAATATAGATATTTGGAGGCACACCATAGATTGAATATTGGCCATTGGATCATGAGAGAGAGCATGAGAGGGGGAAGATTTAGGAGAGAGAGAAAGTGGAGGGAGAGGGAGAGAGAGGTGGCGGGAGAGAGAAGGAGAGAGAGGGGGAGTGATAAAGAAAGTGAGAATGAGAGATAAATTATTTTTATACATTAAAATTTGCAAAATTGTATAAAATAAAAATATGAATAGTAATCCATATTTTTTTGCAGTCATTTTAAGTACACATATGTATATGTTTTGAAAAAAAAATCAGGTGCGTGCGCAACCCGCTATAGGCGGGCGCAGCCCGCAGCGATGCATCGAGCACGGGCGAAGCCCGTGCGCAGGCGGGCGAAGCCCGCATGATGCGGCCGAAGGCCGCCCGAGAGCATCGAGCACGGACGTAGCCCGTGCGAAGATGCTCGTATATATATATATATATATATTGTTGGAGTTTATAACCTAGAGCAAACAAGAGATTAATGTCACTGTCAACGTAATATAAACCTATACGATTGCACATTAAGAACGTACTGAAATAGGAAGAATGATCGGGTTGTGTTTAATATAAATCAGATTTTAATTTAACCCAAGACCCAAAATGTATGAATGAATAATAATTAATTTTGAATTAGTTAATGTCAAGATTATTAATTTGTTTTTGATCCGAAGAGACATCATTTAGTTTTGGAGTCGAATGATCGAATTCCACGTGCCCATTACTCATTTATTGTTTCAAAACACTCTATTAGTTAAATATAATAACCATTGTAGTTTTGCAAAACTATAAATTACTCTTCACGTGAGCTTCTCTTAGAGAGAAACTTAGAGAGAAGAGAAAACATAGTTAATCTCTATAAAAACAAAGCTAATACTTCATATGAGCTGGACAATCATCTTCCTTCTGTGAAACCATTGGATGGACTTTGCCAGAGTTCTAGCCTTCTAGGCATTCGTGTGGATACTGATAGATATGCAAATAGTTTCTACGTTTGGTCTTCGACAAATTCCTCCGAAACGAAACCGAATTTCACTATTTTATTGCAGGTATAACTTAGATTTATTGTTTAGTTTTTTGCCCGGATCACGTGGGGGTTTCATGTACCTCAACTATGCATTTGATTTCCTCCAAACCCAACATACATATATTGTAAGACCATTGCTAGGTTGTAAAGGAGGAGGTTCTAATTGGGACTTGAGTGTTCGAGTACCAGGGTGCCAACCTTGACCATTGAGCTGATGTTACTATTTTGAAAGCGCGTGAAATTACTTATGCATATAGATAGAGCACATAAATACATCATACTTATTTATTATATATATATGTGTGTGTGTTGCTATATGTGTATATAATTCATTTTAAATCTTGATAATATTATTTTTGGATAAAAACTAATCACAGTATCGAGATAAACTGAAATGTTGTACATTCAAATATTTATATAATTATATATTTGTTTTCATTTTATTTTATTATTACTATCATGAGAAGTATAATATTATATAAACATTATAAATATTTATGTCACATGGTTCGACCCTCTTTAAAGTCAGTCGAACTGGTCACATCTATCCGTATGCACATTTGTCTTAATGCTAAGTACATTGTCTTGTCTCCATATTGTAATCAATACAACATTTTACTCATATAGTATGTTTTATAGAAAATATCTGCGACTTGTACATTGGTGGTCCCTTTGTTTGATCAACATCCAATGTAGGGAACAGCACAGAGGCCAGAAATACGTATTGTGAGCTGGAAAAATGAAGAGCTTACAACTGATGCACTCCCTGTTCATGGTTATGAGCATTACAAAGCGAAGGATTATGCATTAGCTCATGCTCCATTCACAGGTTTTCTTATCTTCATATTCTTTCACCTTGTCCTTGCAGTTGTTACTTCAGGTTTTAGTTAAATAGGTGTTTGCAGTGACTTGCAATGTCTTGATCATTTTCTTGTAGGAAGCAGCTATGCTGGTGGTCAGTGGGCTGCTGGTGATGAACCATTGTATTATATTGTTTCTCCTAAGGATGTTGTCATTGCAAGGCCTAGGTCAGTAAGGAACATGGACGTTGTTGCTTTTCTTGTTTTTTTTTTCTCTGTTGCCATTTTATTACCTCCAGGAATTCTCAAAAAATCAATTGATACAATGCAACATCATGGCATTTTCCTTAATTTCCTAATTTGAAAATTGTATACTTTTATCTACTCCATGTTAGAAACGAGAAGGGATTTGGGGGAGAAAGGAGAAATCTAGGGTTTGAGAGAGGGAAGACGTAATACCTTGGAATATTTGTTTGTCCATCGCCTGGAAACCCTAGGGGTATTTATACCCCTCGGGCGATAGAGGGGCCGATCGGCCCCTCCCATAGGAGCTGAATCCGTTCGGTTCCTCCCCCAACTGTCTTCTTGTTTTAATTAGGGAGGGCTGAACCGGATATGGGGATTCATAAGACTCCATGGCACAGAATTAAAACGATGTTTATGCTCATTAATGGTATATAATTTTTTCCTTTCTCGCAGTACTAGTATTATATTTCTTGCATAGGGGATAAAACGTAATGCAAGTGATGAATGATAACACACTAAAAAAATTCTTGGTAGGAATCTAAGAAGTCCGCAGACAATCTAAGTAAACATGGGGTGTAGATGAAGAGGAACATGTTATGGTCTTCATGCCCAGTTATTATCAAGTGGGGCTTTATTATTGTTGTCTTTTGTTTAAACTATTGTTGTTTTTTATTTATTAGTTGTCGGAGGTTAGGAGTTAAGAGTTTTCATTATGGGTCTTGTGAGCTTATTTAAAAGACATATGTTGTTGGTATAAAGGTATCAAAGAAGCCATTCTATTTTCCCTTATCTTGTTAATAGCTGGGTAGCTTTCTTTCTCCCAAGCACGCCTCACCTAGGCAATTGTGGTTCCGGCTCCGTAGTATCCTCCACCTTTGTCATCCCTTCCTTCGACCTGTAACAGGTTGGTATCAGAGCCATCTTTCGTCCTCTCGTTCGACCACTATCGAAGCATTATATGCATTCCTACTTACGGAAGCAATCCCTTCATCCTTCCTCTAGGTTGGTATAACGTGTCATAATAACAGATTCAGGGCGTACGAGGGTCGACGGATCATGGCGTATAAATGGCGCCTGGCGGGGGTACTTGACTGCTACTGGTTTGGTCATGTGTTGTGGTAGTAATGACTGAAAATCACTGATCTTGTTGGTGAGTGTGACAATGTCTTCCTGGTGACGTGCGTCGACTTCTTGAAGGTGTGCTTCTAGGGATGTCCTGAATGTTCGCATTATATCCCTCATGATACACATTTGATTGAATGAGCCCCCCATAGTGCGGATCACTGTCAGAGATAAAATGGAGGTAGCACGCGATTAGCGAGTGACTAGACGATCAATTCCCTGAGGCGTTGGAATATTTGAGTTGCTACGAGATTCACGATGTTTCTCTATGATGCCACCAAATAATAAACACTCCTTCTTTTTGAATAAAAATGAGTTAATTAATCATTTATGTGATTAATCAATTATTTACTCAATCAATTAAATCCTATCCTCAGGAGATTGAGAGTTTGGATTGAAATCCTACTGTGGCTGCCGATTCGAAAAGGAGCAGAGAACGTGCGAGCGGCTCAAGGTAGGGAAGCTTAAGGAATTGAAGGCATGGGAGGCTCGACGACAAAGAGGTGGGGGAACCTGAATAGTTGTGGGATGTTTCTCTGGAAGAGGATGATGAGGCTTCGATGAGAAGCTCTGGGAGAGGATGCAAGGATTTGATGAGAAGCTCTAGCTCCTGCGACTGGACGGAGGCGTGTTGACTAGGATAGAAAGGACGACTAATGTGCGTCCCCTCATGGAGACGATGATCTTCTTTTCTCGTCAACGCAGGCAACACATAGGTGTTGTGGGAGAACAATGTCTCGATGGAAATAGCATCGCTGCCACAAGGACTCTTCCCGAGATCGCAACTTTGTGTGGTTGTTGTCTCTTCTTTGGTTGAGGGAGAGTGAGACAACGTCGGGTCTGCGGGTTGCGGACGAGAGGAGAAGGGATTATCCGAGGGTACCCAAAACCCATTTCGTGCGGAAATGCCTGAACAACGCACAATAGGGTTATGCTATAACTTTGATAAGCATTATACTCGCGGACATCGCTGCAAGTGGCTTATTATCTGCTCGTGGAGGACTCTGATGACGAGGGAGTTGGGTGACGTTTGCATCGATTTCGTTTTCCCCTGAGCTTGAGCTCAATCTCTTTTTGAATGGCGGGACAGATGTTACGTGCTTCACATCCAGTTATTATTGAGTGGGGCTTTATTATTGTTGTCTTTTATATGCTATCTTTTGTATAAATTATTGTTTTTTTTATTATGTCATCTTTTGTTTAAATTATTGTTGTCTTTTATTTATTATTTATTGGGGTTAGAAGTTAGGAGTTATCATTATAGGCCTTGTAAGTTTATTTAAAGGCATATGTTGTTGGTACGAAATATGAATGCATCAAAGAAGTCATTCTATTTTCTCTCATCTTGTTAAGAGACCTTGGTAGCTCTCTCTCTCTCTCTCTCGAGCACGCCCCGCCTAGGCAGCTATATTTCTGCCTCCATAATATCCTCCACCTCCATTATCCTAGCCTACTGATGCAGGCGTGACATCACACCACCCCGACACCCTGACACTTGAGTCACACCAGCCCAGGGGTCCCACCGAGAGTCACACTCGATGGGCCTTATCAGGGCTGCAGCCTGTACACTCCAACCCTCTCGAGCGGGGCTTCCATACCTGCGGGTTGTTGAGTAGGAATCTCGAACCCCTGACCCCCTTTAACAAAAAACTGGCTTCAGCCCTCATCACTAACTGAGCTGCACTTTTTTGATGTAGTGATCCAGAGCCGCCCCACTCTTGTTCTGCACCAGAGGAACACGTCCGGTCTCACCACCGGGCTGCAGCCCAAGCACCCCAAGCCTCTCCGTGCCTGTTCTCAGCAACACGCATTGTTGAGACGGAGTCTCGAACCCACAACCCCCTAGATAAATCCCCCTCCTATCAGTGGTGAGATCGGACGTGTTCCTCTGGTGCAGAACTAGAGCGGGTGACTCTGGATCACTACATCACCTACGGCCCGTAAGAAAACACAATCAAAAGTTCCCGCTTTCCCGTTATATTATTGAGGGGAAGAATTGCTATTAGGGAATTGCAGTTGGCCCAGCAAGGATTATGAGAAAGATAAGTTCGATTAATGTGGTATATGCAAATTTTTGAGTTTCTTTCTACTGAGGATCAGCAGTAGCATTGGCTTTAAGTGACATTTGAATACCTAGAATAAAATAATATAGTTTTGCTAAGCAATAGTTCTGGCCTAATCTGATTATGAAGTTGTGTTATCACTTTCTAGTTGAAGCGAAACAGTGTTCTCAGTGTTTTTATAGCCTTTCTGCTACACTGGATTGGTAAGTTGATACCTATCTTTCTATTCATATATACAATGTTTGAGCGTGCATGTTACCACTTTCTAGTGGAAGCGAAACAAAGTTTTCATGTTTTCTTATAGCTAGGGTTGTCACGGTTCCGGTTCTATTAAAACCGTGAACTGAACCGCTAAAGTAACGGTTCTTCAAATTAAAATCAAAACTTTTTTTTGTTTAACCGGTTCCGGTTCTTGTTCCAACATAATTTTTGGAACCGTCGTGCTAACGGTTCTGGTTCCGGTTCAACAAGAACCAAAACCAAACCAGTCACTAACGGTTCGGTCCGGTTCCAATCGGTTCCAACCAGAGCCAAAACCAAACTTGGTGGAATGAATGGGGGAGGTCAAAAATAAAACACTGGAGATCAAAATAAACCCGTTTGTTTTTTTTGCAAGAGGGACTTCGAAGTCCGGGGACCGGACACGAATTTTGCATTATGCCAAAGGGGAGTATTTTTTTTGTATAATATAGTAAGTATGACTGAAAGTTAAAAACTGAAATCGCAAAATCACACCGTTTTTTAACCGCACCGAACGTTTGGTTGTGGAGCTGTTTTGTTGGTTGCAAAACCACATAGTTTTCAATGCGGTTTTTTGCAGTGTAAAACCTACAAAATCACGCCACACTGCTATTATTACAAATATAACTTTTTAGGTTATTGCATTATTCATATATTTTATGTGAGCCGAAAAACATCACATCTTTCATTTATATCAATTAAACATGTTTCAAATTCAATATTTCATGCCCCAACACTCTATCAGACTGTCTTGATTTATGTTATTTGACCCGACTTGTTTTATTCTTTTAGCAAAAGCCGACTAACCACACAACACGGTTTTAGTGTGGTGCGATTTTGTTCAGTCCAAAACCAATCCCTTTTCGTGCGATTGTGGTTTGAGTTCAAACCATACCAAACCGCACCAACTTCACCCTTAGTAAGTATAGATATTACAGATAAATTATAAAAAATAGCAATATTATAATAATATTAATATTAATAAAATATTATAAAAAATAATAATAATAAACGGGTCGCGGTTTGGTTCTTCTTCGGTCCGGTTCGGATTGGATCTAAAAATCCTTAAATCGCTCGAGACTTTCATGTTGTGGTTCCGGATAATAAAATGAAAAAACCACACCCGGATCAATGTTGTTCACGGTTTCAAAATTCAAACCGGAACCCGAATTATTTGCGAACAGTTCGGTCCGTTTTTTGCGATTCCTGTTCGATTTACGGTTTTCGGTTTTAAGTGACAACTCTAC
This sequence comes from Platanthera zijinensis, assembly GCA_039513925.1. NCBI lineage: Eukaryota > Viridiplantae > Streptophyta > Magnoliopsida > Asparagales > Orchidaceae > Platanthera > Platanthera zijinensis. Next base: position 165,610,266 of record CM077089.1, on the reverse strand, counting down.
TTATTACCTGTCTACTACACTTGAATGGGAAGTATGATACTGTACCTCTCTTTCTATTCATTTATACAATATGTGTGTGTGTGTCAGTGTGTGCGCGTGTTTGTGCGCACATGTGCGTGTGTTTGTACATGTCTTCCCAAAGTTATGTTTTCCCATCTCCATAACATCCATTTTTTCATCGTGGTTGAGATTTTGGCAATTCTTGTCATAACGTAGCACTCTCCCTCCCTCTTATAAATCTCTAATTCTATTTTCGCTCCTTTTTGAGAATGAATTTTTCAAAATTTACTTTTCCATATCCCACTTTTATCAATCTATTTATGAATAGAGGGATGGATGGAAGTGATTCTCCTCTCTGACTTATCTCTTTGTCCCCTGCACAATATACAGATCTTTCTGAATCCTATATACTGTCTAGAATGGGTTTGTTAATCATCAGTAAAGTAAAATTTATCCCTACTATTTGGATGTAAATTTTGCAATAGTATGCAGCACACCTTCTTGGATTATGTCCACTCTTCTTTAACCATCCAATTGTTCACATGTCTGTGTTTGATCTCTGGCTTTTATGTTTTTCTCTCTGTTACCACATATTGAGATCTTTGCAAAGTTTATTTTGCCAAGTCTCGGAATCCTCACATGATTCACCTTTGTTTAGAACTGCGAGGCGTGAACCACTGGCAGTGATGGCGGGTAGAAAGGAACTGCGGAGAGCGGTGGAGCATCCACGGCCATCGGTGGGAGCTGCGACCGCTCTAGTGGAATTAGCGGCGGGGGAGGTGGAAGTTGCGTCTGGAGGTGGCCGCTAGGGTTTGGCAATGGCGGTGATTGTAACGATGTAGTCGGTAGTCTAGGTGGAGCAATCACTGACATCGACCCATTGGTGATGTTGTCGAGGAGTTGCGACACAGAGGCCTGATATGGAGCCATCAACAAACAGAGGATAGTTGAATCGGTGATGTTGAGCTTTATGTCCAACATAATTCGTTAATGGATTAATTAATTAATCCAATTTAAGAATTAAATAATTAATCAGTTAATCATGCCCCTAGCAAAAGGAAGCAAGTGCGGCTGGCTAATCGGGAAGGGTGATGCTAGGCCAGGGAAGCTCAGGGAAGCTGCCGACAGTGAAGGTGGAAGACACAGCCGCTGGTGCGGAAGAGCTCGACTATTGGAAGTAGGAAGCAAGGTCCGTCAAGACAGAGGACATGCGTTGGTTTCTTGTCGATCGCCGCAAACTACCTGCATAGGAGGATGTTGTTAGGGTTTGGAAAAGAGAGAGAGGAAGGGGGAGAAATTAGAGGAGAAGAGAGGGAGGGAAAACCAGAAGTTCCACATTCAAGCATGCAAAGAAAACAATAGTCCTCGGCTTATATAGCCGCCGATCATAATATAAAGTAACAGCGCCGAAAAATAAGACAACAATAATGTAAAAGATAAAATAATGCCCCTCCCCCATGTCGTCTAGGCCGGCATGTTACGCGTGCCGCGCTCGTGGCGTTGATATACCCGACACACTTGCGGCCGCCCTTTGCCCTCGTTTGCTCCATCGGGATCCGTAACAATACCGCCATATGAGAAATTTGTCTTGTCCTCAAGGCAGAAGTGTGGGAACTAGTGACGCATATCCGCTCGGTCCACCCATGTCGCCTCTGAGAGTGGGCGATCCTGCCAAGCCACCAAGACTTGATCCATTGGCTGCTCCACACGGACAACTGTACGCGTGTCTGTAATGCTCTGAGGAAAAAACACCATTGGGGTGGTGTCAGGGACCGTTTGAGGAACCGCTACCTCGACTGGGTGATTACTGATCACCCGCTTGAGCTGCGAGACATGAAACACCGGATGGATGCGGCTCTCCTGAGGTAGGCGAAGGCGGTATGCCTAAGTGCCCACCCAAGCTAGGATCTCGAAAGGGCCGTAGAACTTGGTCGTCATCTTGGAGTGTGTTTGCGGGGTCACTGTGACCTGTCGGTGCGGCCAGAGCTTGAGGAACACTGAATCACCCTCGGTGAACTAGACGTCGCGCTGGTGGCGGTTGGCTGAGGGCACCATTTATCCTGGGCACGCTAGAGGTGTTGGCGTAGCTGACGGAGCATGGTATCGCCGTCATGGGGGAGGACATCCATGGCGGCTACCGTGCATTCACCCGACACGGCCTGGTTGAGGGCGGGCAGAGGCCTCCCATAAACAGCCTCTAATGGTGTGGTGTCAGTGCCAAAGTGGAAGGACGTGCTGAAGGAGTACTCTGTCCAGGAGAGCCACTCGACCCAAGCCCATAGATGATCACACAAAACAACGCAGATTGGTCTCCAAGTATCGATTCATGATCTCGGAATGTTCGTCCGTCTGCGGGTGGTAGGTCGCGGTCATCCGAAGTTGCGTATCCTACATCTTGAACAACGCCTGCTAAAAGGAACTCAGGAAGAATGGGGTCGCGACCACTCACACTGGAGCGAGGGAATCCATGGAGGCAGACCACCCCGTCAATGAAGGTAACAACCACTCTGAGAGCCATGATTGGGTGCTTATGCGGGATGAAGTGAGCATACTTGGAGAGGCGGTCCATGATCACCAATATGCAGTCCCATCTCTTAGAGCGGGGAAGTCGGGAGATGAAGTCCGTAGAAATGTCTTCCCAGACCTGTGTCGGAATGTGGAGCGTTTGAGGGGGCCCACAGGAAAGGTAGCCTCGTACTTGGCGTGCTGGCACGGTAGACAGGCCGTGACAAAGGTCTTTACCCGCTGGAACATTCCCGGCCAATACAGGGAGGTGGCGAGGCGACGATAGGTCCTGAAGGCATCCGCGTGACCCCCTTCCGGGGTTGCATGAAACTCGATGAGCAGACGGGGAATCAGTTGAGAGGAGGCGAAAAGGACCAGACGATCCTGATAGTAGAGGAGGTCTCCCATAAGGCGATACGGGGGTCGGGCGGTGGCGTCCAGCCGCAAGGTCTCCACAATTGACTAGAGCTCTGGGTCGGCTGCATCTTCGCGCTGAAGAATGGAGGCATCCTCCTAGGCCGATCGGGAAATGGCTGTCAGATTATATGTCTGCGATTGACGGGAGAGGGTGTCGACCGCCCGGTTGAACGATCCCGCTCGAAACTCGATGTCAAAATCGTACCCCAAGAGTTTGGCCACCCAAACTTGCCGCGCCGGGGTCGCAATCTAGATATCGCAGCCTGTGATGATTTGTCAGAACGTTGAAGTGGCAGCCAAGTAGGTAGGGCCGCCAATGCTGTACGGCTAGGACCAACACCATCAACTCAGACTCATATGCAAAGAGAGGATGCACGGTGGCCGCAAATGAATGGCTTAAATAGGCGACAAGTTTTTTCTCTTGCATCAAAACCGCACTGACACTCGAGTCGGAGGCGTTGCTCTCCACCACAGAGGGTTGCGATACATCTGGCGTAGGTAACACATGGGCGATGTTGAGGGTCTGCTGAAGGGCATGGAATGCCACGATCGTTGTCGATGGCCACTGAAAACTGTCGGACTATGACTTCTTCAGCAGGGTGGAGAGCGGTTTGGCGATCTTGCCGCAGTCCTGAATGAACCGGGCGGTAGTATCCAGTGAGACCCAAGAATCCCCAGACGTCGCAGAGTGATCAGCGTGTGGGCCACTGAAGGACGACCGAACCTTGTCCAGATCCATAGCGATGTCGTTCGCGGATATGGCGTGCCCCAAGTAGCTGATCTTTATCTGGCCGAAGACACATTTCTTGGGGTTCACACCGAAAGAGTGCTCCAAGAGAGCGGTGAGAGTGGCCCGAACATGGTCCAAATGGTCCTGGTAAGATGAACTGTAAACCAGAATGTCATCGAAGAAAACTAATATGTACATGCACAGGATTGGACAGAACATATCATTCATGGTATAGTCTGAAAGGTGACTGGAGAATTGGCCAGGCCAAAAGGCATGATTAGGAACTTGTAATCACCATCATGCGTACGAAACGCCGTCTTGGGAACATCCTCCTCGCGGACCCAAATCTGATGGTAGCCAGTGCGTTGGTCCAATTTGGAGAAATGGAATGCTCCCCGTAACTCGTCCAGGAGCTCTTGAATGACCGGAATAGGGTATTTATCCGGGATGATGACTTTGTTGAGTTCCCGGTAATCCACGCAAAAGCGCCAGCTACCGTCCTTCTTGCGGACCAGGAGGACAGGGCTAGAGAAGGGCTAGCGCTGGGTTAAATGATCCTGCCGCGAGCTTGTCACCCACCAACGTCTTGATCTCTCCCTTCTGAGCATGGCCGTAGTGGTATGGTCGAACCGAGATAGGCGACACACCCCCTTGCATGGGAATGCGGTGATTCGTCGGCCTAGTCGGGGGAAAACAAGTCTTGTCGGCGAAGACGTCCGAAAAGAGGTCCAAGATAGCTTGCAACATCAAAGCGGTCAGAGATCATTGGGTAAATTGCCCATCCTCGTGCCACAAGGTGGACCAGGTGGTCTCCCAATCCACGTCAATGGATTTATGGAGCGATCGTAAGGAGACAGTCTGACGAAGTAAAGCCGAATCGCCCTCCAACAAGCAGGGCGTTCCCCCATGGAGGAAGCACATAGGGATGCGGTCTTAGTTGATGTTGAAGTTCCCAAGGGTACGAAGCCAAGCCACCCCGAGAATAACATCCACCCCGCCCAAACAGAAGACGTAGAAGTTTGCCCGAAATGGGTTGCTGCCGATGGTGAGAGGGCCGCACAAAGGCCACCAGTAGCCCACCGCCTCCCATATCCTAAGAAGATCGAGAAACGTTTGACGGCCTGCACTGTCAGCGCCAAATGATCCACCAAGTGCTGAGAGATGAAGTTGTAGCTCGCCCCGCTATCGATCATCACCACAACAGAGGTCCCGTGGAGTGTCCCCCGAAGCTTCATCGTCTGTGGGCCTGAGAATCCTCCAACGGTAAATAGTGGAAGGTCCAAGCGGTGAAAATTGGCCGCTGGGGGATCCACGGTCACCGTATCCAACTTGAGGGCCTCGAAATCCGCAAGTGTCACCTCGGGTTCCTCCTTGCCAATGAGGATCTGAAGGTCTTTCAGCGGGAACTCATGCATAGGAGAGTAGGGTTGCTTGCAACGGAAGCACAACCCCTTGGTGAGCATATCATGGTATTCCTGATTGGAGAGTCGGGGTAGGCTATAGGCCTAGGAGGGCGGAGCGGGGGTGCAGTCCGGGCGGGGGGCTAGGGGTACCTCAAGCTGGGGGGGCACGGTAGGGCACTGCTGGCCGGTTGGTCTGGCGCGCCTGATGCATCGGGGGCAGTTTGCCTGTGTCCGGAGGCCGAGTCTGGAATTTCACTTCAATCAAACGAGCGAGATGTCTTCCGCAATCGACGACGGCTGGTGGGTGTGGATATGGGCACAGATGTGTGGGAGTCCATGCAGGAAGAAACTGAGGTAGTGGTCCGGCGGAAGGTCCTACACATGCGTTGCGAGGGCGATGAACTCATCGATATACTCGTCCAGAGAGCCCGTCTGGCGGACGCCGCAGGGCCGCTCCACTGCAGAACCTGAGTAGCTGGTGTCATAATGGCGAATGAGCTCCTGCTGAAGTTTCGACCAAGACATGGTCAGTTTGGATTGTCGTAGCCAGCGCACCCAGTGGAGGGCGGAGTCCTCCATGCCGATCAATGTCGTGCTGACCTTCTATGGCTCTGAGATCTGCTATATCTCAAAGAATTGTTGGGCCCATGCAATCCACCCCATGAGATTAGTGTTGTTGAAAGAGGGGACATCAAAGGAACGAGGGCCTGATGAGCACACCCTGGACAGGGGGGTTGTTGCATGGAAGAGTTCCGGGGGAGCCCTGAGGAGGGACAGTGAATCCGCCACCGACGTCGCAGATGTGGTAGGGAGGCCGACCGGGAGGGAGTCGATCTTAGCATCCATGCGTAACATAAGGGCCTGTAGCGACGCGATCGAACCGTCGTGTTCATCCAAACAACGAAGGATGGCGGGATCGGCGGTTGGGGGCTGCAGTGATGCGTCGGTGTTGACCATCGATCGCAGTCGAGCGGGCATACACTCAGCTGGGTGGAGGAAGACAAAAATAAAAACTGCTGGAATCCCTAGGCGGGAAAGCCGAACCTGCTGGAGCATCGACAAGGGCTGGCCACACCGTCGGGTGTTAGATTTGGAGGGGATCCGGACATCGGAAACCGTAGGTGGATACGGGGCGCTTGCTGGAGCCTCGTCCAGAGCGAGCGTGTCGACTGCGGAAGCGGACAAGCCGCGCGAGGGCTTGTCGATGCGCATGATGCGGGAAGATGTAGGATCGGCGAAAAACGGACAACGCGAAGCACGATTGTTTCGGCGCGCTACTTCGGGCGGCGGAGACCGCAGTCGGAAGGCGGCCGGTCGGAACAAATGTTAGGTTTAGAAAAGAGAGGGGAAGGGGGAGAAATTAGAGGAGAAGTGATGGAGGGAAAATTAGAATTTCCATAATCTTTCAAGCATGCAAAGTATACAATAGTTCCTGACTTTTATAGCCGTCGATCATAACATAAAGTAACGGTACCAAAAAATAAGACAACAATAATGTAAAGGATAAAATAACGCCCCTCGCCTATATCGGCTAGGCTGACAAATTACGCGCACCGCGCTTGCGGCGTTGATACACCAGCCACACTAGAGGTCGGCCTTCACCCTCGTTTGCCCCATCGGGATCTGTAACAGATGCACACTGGTTTTGGCATTTTACTGGATGAGAACGAGTTTGTTGGAGGTTGTTGGATGGGGACTAATTTGCTGGAGGGGAATCAGATAAGAGAATAGAGTTCTCGATGTTGTGCTTGATGAAGTAGCAGTAGAAAATGGAAGGAATTAGTTAACGTGGAGGAGAAACAAGTTGAATGTTGGAAGTAGTACAAGACTGCTTGGAATCAATTGGAAAGGCCCATAGATGGTCGGAAAAAGGTCGAGGAGGCTTGAGGGGTGTCAAGGAACCGTAGATGACTGGCGGCAGGCGACAAGGTGAGATTTGGAATGCAGGAAGGTCAGTTGTTACTCGGTTTGGAGAACTGTTGCACAAGGAGTTGTTGTTGTCGATGGGAAAACATGGTGGAGGGTTCGTCAACCCTGAATGGGTCGGTCGGTGGATGAGGTTGTGATGAGGAGGATCGTAGGATCGTTGGTGAAGAGGGTCGATGTGCTGGCTCTTAGTGGCGTTGGGATGGGTTGATCGGTTGGTGTCGATGTGAGCTGGACGAGCGCGGAAATGAGCCAGTTGAGCCCGACGAGAAAAGGCGTAGGGTGATGCTGCAACAAACGATTTAGATTGGCTTGCGTGATGTTGCTCTCATTCTAGCAATTTTCGTTGAAGGAGAAGTATCGAGTGTTGTTTGTAGCAGAAAAAAGGAGAAAGAAATGCTCTGATACCAAGTTTGTTATGCACTTATTTAGGTGATTGTTGGTGGTAATGAAGGAGAGGAGAGATACAAGGGCTAATCCTAGAATGGGGAAGAAAACGAGAAGAGGGACTAGAGAGAGAAGGAGAAGAGTTAGAGAGAAAGTGAGAGAAAATGATTTAATTCTTTGATACCCAATGCTTGACGTAAGGATCCCCTTATATAAGACCCCGATGGTATGAGCGTAAATGTCCAATATAAAGAAATGCGTGAACATTAAAACACTAAGACACTAATAACCCATAACTAAGTCTCAACTCAATTCGACTCATACAACTCGACTCAATTCGATTCATACTACTCGATTCAATACGACTCGAGAGATACAACTTGACTTGAGACGTAAAGACTCCTAATGTAATTGTTAGATAACTGACGGTGTGAGACCTCTAACAACGGCTTATCATCAGCAACATGTTTTATCCCAATTTTTCGGTATACATATGACCTTTCAAAATTTAAAGATTGTGTTCTGTAGCCTCCTTTGCAAATTGTTTTTTCAATACTAGATACTCTGTATAGAAGACAACCAACTTAATTATAAATACAAACAGTGGTTTGTATAAATTGATTTTTTATAGTTTTTTTTAATTCATTATGTCTGAGATCTATTCAGACCTTAAGATTCTAGTTAGTCCATTTTATTTATATGAACTGAAAAAGGAACTTAATATTAGGATGGTAGCGCTTGGCCAAGGCCAGCTTGAGGTCTGCTCACGAGAGAAGGGGTGGAGTGACGGAGCCAACAAACCTAGTGTAAGGCGGAGCCCTTCATGGAAAGACGCATCAAGGAGACCTTATGCATGTCCGGGGTGCCCTGAATGTCAAAGAATTGTTAGGCCTTGGCAATGCACCCAAGAGGACCGGTCGCCTTGAAATGGGGAACTTTGAGGACATACCGCGCTTGTGTCTCAACAAGTGCTAGGAGCGAAGGATGCGTCGTGGGGTTGGTTGGCATCCCACTGAAAGAGGACGGGCTCTCCACGGGCGGCGGCGAAGTGAAGTCCGAGCAAACGTCGCGTGCCTCAAGGAACTGGAGGCTGGCCTGAACGAAGTGAGGAGACTGGCGTGATCATCGAGGCAACATTTGACAATGTCGAGGCGGGTGTCCTTTATGGCACCGGTTTTCGGTCGTCTCGGTGGCACTATTAGAAGAAAAAGAAAACGGAGCGGGAAGGCCCCTGCGTAAGTCGATAGTGTTGTCGAAGAGGACAAGAGTTGAACGGCCGGATGCGAGCGGGACATGCCTTGGTTGTATGCGTGCGAGGAGGATGGAAGTCGGCGGTGTAGATAAAGATGACCGAAACTGGACTGGTCGGACGCGAGCAAAGCCGACTGCGGTTGGACGCGAGTGCAGGGGGGATCGAGGGAGAAGGGGTCGGGGATTGAAACCAGACACACCGTGCGCGAGTGGAGTCAACGAGCGAGCATGGGTCGCAGGAAGAGTATGGTTGTGGAGCGAGCGAGGGAGTCCCGACAACTATGGAAGTAGCCTACGGGGACCGCAGGTCAGACCAATGTTACCTCTTAGGGTTTCACCGCTCCAATTTGAGAAAACAAGAGGAAAGAAGAGAGAAAATCCAAAGAGGGACTCTTGGCAAGTTCGTCTCCAAAACATTTCATCCAAATCATCCAAAACATGCGTAATGCAAGTGGATTGGGGTATTAAAAAAACCCAACTTGGCAAAAGCATAAATATTCATGAAATTCAAAAGACAACTTAATTAAAAGATAACTTGTAAGATAACACCCCACCTGGATTTTTATCAATCACGTTGGTATCTCAGCCACGAGCCTTTTCCTCCTAAAATTGTCTCATCACGATGACGATGCCCCTTCGAGATCTTTGCCGACGCCCCATCCATAGCACTAAGTTTATTCTTGAGAGTCCAAATCCAGTCCCATTCTTCCATCTCAATCCCGAAGACTTTGTGGAGATCCACCAAGTCCTATATTTTGTAATTGTGTTAGTTTCTAGGTTTTGGTCATTTATTTTATGTTGCATTAGTGTATTTTCACTACTCGAGTTATATTTGTTTGTAACCATTGTCTCCAAATTTTTGTGGCTTTGTATGTCCTCCAAATCATCCAAAACATGCGTAATGCAAAAGGGTTGGGGTATTAAAAAAACTCTACTGGGCAAAATCATAAATATTCATGAAATTCAAAATACAACTTAATTAAAAGATAACTTGTAAGATAACACCCCCTCCTAGGTCTTTATCAATCACGTTGGTATATCCGCCACGGGCCTTTCCCTCCTAAAGTTGTCTCATCATGATGTCAATGCCCCTTCGAGCTCCGTGCTGCCGCCCGCATCCATAGCACTAAGTTTATTCCCGGGAGTCCCTCATTATTCCATCTCAGTCACCAGAGGCTTTGTGGAGATCCACCAAGTCCTATATTTCCTAGTTGTGTAAGTTTCTAGATTGTGGTCATTTATTTTATGTTGCTTTAGTGTATTTTCACTACTCAAGTTATATTTGTTTGTAACCATTGTCTCCAAACTTTAGTGGCTTTGTATGTCCTTATTCAATTGTGCAATTTAATTACGCGCCCTCTCGCATTTATCCAATATCACTTGTTTCCTTGTAAACTTTAACTATTGTGTCCTGTCTTAAATCTTGACTTGTAAAAAATTTATTATTGCAAGTTCAAAATTTACCGGACGTGTGTTTGCATTTAGAAATCATCCATTATCCCTGTCATAGGACCGTCCTGCGTCAGATCCCTTCTCTCTTGTACATGATTTTATTGAAATCATAACCCCATGCATTGTGATTTTCAGAGATGCTGAAGATCATATTGCTTGGCTTCTTGAACATGGGTTTCATGAAAAGGCATTAGCTGCTGTTGAAGCAGGGCAAGGAAGGACTGAACTTCTTGATGAGGTAATTATGTTTCATGTGTTTCCTCTTTATGATGATAGTTGACATTCATGATGCAGGTATATACTCATTGAATGGAAGAGATGGATCAATTATTTTTCCTTCATTTCTTTGCTTGATCAAAATTATATTAGAGAAATGGTGCTTTTTATTTTTCATATTTCATATTCTATGACTATCACCTGGTCTAGTAAATGTGTCATTCTAGTTAGGACTCCAAATTAAATTGGAAGCTTAAATAACTAAAAAAGTAATATGTTGAATTGAGCTATAGTAATTATTATTTGTTCAAGTATTAATATAAATACCAGTTACGTAGACATTATATACCAATTAGATAATATGAACTATGTAACACTCACCATTCTAATGATTAATGAATGTGCTTTAAGGTACTCTTTGTTTAGGGCCTCCGACCCCTTATTTTCATGGTACCTTTTAAAATAGAATTTTCTTCTCTGTACATAAGGATATTTGCCATCCTTTCTTGAGCTTATGCGTATCAGCGACAAAAATATTATTGGATTAAGATAGGATTGTGGGTCTGTACATCTAGATTTTGCACTAGCTGGACTTCAAATGGATTAATTTTGAGCAGATTAATTTTTTTTCAAACCAACTCAAAATTTTACAACCTAACTTCCATATACCAATTTTAACAGCCAACTTTTGTTCTAGCTCACATACTCAAAACATAAATAAAATCAAGAAATCAATACCATAATCATCTACTCAATATCAATATTAATAGCTAACCAAATAGAAAAGAAATTTTTTTTGAGGAAAAATGTAAAATGTAAAATATCAATAGAGAGAGAGAGAATACCAGACCCTTGAGGTTGTGAAGAGACACAAAAACCTCATGGAGAAGACACAAATCCCTCAAGCTTCATAGGCACTGAGAATATTTTTGTTCTCCTTTTCAAAGAAAAAGGCCCTAGGCCCTTAGCCAGATATTGTCTTGATATACTAGGAGGAAGATTAAAGGAAATATGAACAGGAATGAAGCATAGGTTTAAGGTTGAGAATAAATTTATTTGTTTTATAGGCAAATCTTTTGAAAATTGGCATGCATACGTTGAGTTAACAACTGCAGGGTAAGGTTTGCCTACATTTCACCCTTGTGGTGGGACCCTTCCACGGACCTCGTTGTGCGGGGATGCTTTGGGCACCGGGCTGTCCTTTTAAAGAAAGTTCTCCCTCGCCAATGAATGATAAGTGTCTAGGCGAAGTATAATATAAGAAAGAAAAGTCTAAGTTTTAGTATACTAGAAAAACAAAATAGAATATTATACCTATACTGTTATTTTAAGATAATGACTCTTAAGTCTAATAAGATAAGACTTTTCACATTAACACTTAGCAGAATATGACTAACAAAGATTTATTATTGGTTCTCGCTTGTCTCACAAAAGAGAAAATAGGTGCAAATTCTCCAAATTTGTAATTGACAATATGATATGTTATATTGTAGAACTATTTAAATATTTTTGTTTATTTCTCCTCTTGTATTGCCCTCTATATATAGAGAGAGCTATTATTATTCAAGGAATAATATTAGATTTCACGGTTTTAACATGGCATCAGAGCTAGGTTCCGATCTTAGGACTTGTTGGTTATGGGCCCACCACGCTTCCGCTGCGCAAGAATTTTGAGGTATTTGAAGACCTTGCCTGGTAGAGGAATTCTATTCTCTCATAGCGATCACCTAAAAATTGAAAAATATACTGATGCAAATTTGTTTGGATCAGTTGGTGATAGTCTGATAGATGATCTACTACAAGATATTGTTCTTTTGTTGTGTGCTAATCTGGTCACTTGGAGAAGCAAAAAACATTATGTAGTGACTTGCTCTAGTGCGGAGGCTGAGTTTAAAGCTATAGATCATGGTGTATGTGAGGGGATGTGGTTTCGTTCCCTCTTTAATGATCTTGGTATATTGAAAAGCAGACCTTTCAATTTGTATTGTGACAATAAGGCTGCAATCTACATTGCTCAGAATCCTGTCTAGCATGGCCGCACCAAGCATGTTGAAGTTGAACGACACTTCATTAAAGAAAATATTATGAAATGGATTGTATGTACTCCTTTTGTTCACTCGGATGGACAACTTGCAGATTTTCTCACCAAGACATTGAGCGAAAAAACATTTGCGTCTATTATTAGCAAATTGGGGAGGAAGAACATTACATGCCCAACTTGAGGGGGAGTGTTAGAACTATTTAAATGTTTTTGTTTATTTCTCCTCTTGTATTACCCTCTATATATATAGAGGGCTATTATTATTCAAGGATAATATACGATTTCAGGGTTTTAACATTATATTAACATGCAAATGTTCCTTTCCATTTTGAAAAGCGATAAAAGCATTTTTGACAAATCTCTCTTATTTCTTATTTATGATTTATCTCCTACTTGATCCTGTTGACTTGGTCAACATAGTGGTATACATATATTTGCTTTGTATTATTGGCTGGGCTAAACTCTTTATTTTCCCGCCTTTGGATTCTCATTTTAATCTACCATATCTTTCCACTGCAATCCTCTATTAAAGTTGCAACATCCAATCTAGAAAGGGTGATTTTGTGAATGACGAAACCAAAAAAAACAATCTAAAAGTAGCTGTCATTTGCTTTGTTTGAGAAACTGACGATTCTCCTCCTTCCCACCATCCTCCCTTAGTATTCTTCTTGTACTTATACCCTTCCCTCTCCACAGTTTTCTCCACCACTTGTATCCTTTGTATTTTGTTTCATCACTGATTTCTTGCTCAACATTACCATCTTTATCGTGTCTTTACGGGGTTGTGAGAAGTTTCTCACCTTCCTTTAAATATGCAGCCGACTACCATTACCACTCTTTTATCCGGTGAAATCCTTATCCATTTAGATTGTCTCCTCTGTTTAGTTTAGAGTGCTTAGACATAATTTCTTTCTGTCGCAGTCCCATGTGTAGGATCTAGTGACAGGACAAAAAGCAACAGACGAAGGGGTGAGTGATGTGGAGAATGTTGTTTCCGTTTTGATCCTTTGTGGAGACCTATGATGGGGGTCAAGGATTGGAGTTTTTTTGTTGTGTCCGAAGCGGGGAAGTTGAGAGAGAATGAAGGTGGAGTGAAGATGAAACCTGACACGACGATGAAAGGTTTGAGGCACTGACAGTAGAGCCTCTCATGGCTGGTCGATGCTAGAAAAAAACACCAATGGAGCTCGATTGCAACTATGCAACGACTTTAGCCTTTGGGCATGTTGGGCAACGTGAAAACCACATGTTTGCCCGGAAAGTAGGCCAGGGATGATGCAGTTGTGTTGTAAGGAGCCTGACATGCCAATAATTGCTTTAGGAGCAGTTACAGTGTCCTATGACTACTTTTGGAGCCGTTTGAGTGGTCAGTGGTCAGTGGTTGCTTTAGGAGTAGTTGGAGTTGCTGATAGTCGCTTTAGGGTTGAACGCGGGGTTTAACTTAGGTGGCGAGAGGGTGAAAGGTGTTGGTGGATGTGTTATGGAAAGCGGTGTCCGAGGGTGCGTTCTTGAGAGCGGCAGACAGTACACGTTTTGGAGAGTGGAGCGCGTTCTGGAGGGCACTTTGCATGTTCTGAAGGGCAAGGACAGTCCACGTATTCTGGAGATTAGTGCGTGGCGCAATCTATAGAGCGGCTCGTGGTGGCGCGTTTTGGATAATGCCACGCGGGGGTGTGGTCTGGAGAGTGGCGGGAGGGATCGTGTTTTGAACGTCGTATGGGGTGCATGCTGTACAACACTATATGGGACGCTTGGTGGTCGGTGTGAGAGGGTGCTTGGTGGACGGCGTGTGAGGGCGCTTGGTGGATGGTGCGCTGGCGCGTTTGGGATAGATGTTGCATGTGTGCGGTTTGGTAAATGGCGTTGAGCGCGGGGGCGCGACCTGGGGTGCACTGTGCGGGAGCACAGTCTTGGGTGCACGGTCTTCAGAGCAGTTCATGGGGGTACGATTTGAGGAGCGGTGTAGGGAACGCGTTCTCTGGAGCGGTGCGATGACGCATTCTTGACATCGTTACGCGAGGCTTTGTTCTTGTAGACCGCACGCGATTGAGGTTCCCAGATTGAGTTTACATCCTAACTGTCTGCAACTCTGTGCGATTTGCAGTAGGGAAATCGCAAGATCGCAGATGAGAGATTCCTTTTGGTCATTACTCCCCCATTGGTCGCAACTCAATGCAATTTGCAGTTGGGAAAGCACAAGAGTGCAAGTTTGAAATTCCCCGTGGCGCTTATGCCCAGCTTTGTGCAGCTCGGCTCGGTTTGCAGTGGGGAAAGCGCAAAAGAGTAGATTTCTTCTGGTCAAATATGGGTCATAACTTATATAAATCGCATCATCCCCTCAATATTTGACCCTTCTCAAATGAAGGATTTGACATTTTGACCCCCTTTTTTGAGAGGGCATTTAGGTGATTTTGCCGTTATGTTTATTTTACAGACGAATATGAGCTCCTGATTTACTTCCCCTGAATCACTGTTTTTGATGGTCAGACAACTTCGCCCCCTGGGTGGATTCGGGCAGTCCCGGTTTGCCTGTGCACAGTGGTGCATTTGGTGGTGGTGCCTGCCTTGCCTAAAAGATGAAAATTTCTCCAATCTTGATGAAAATTTCAGGGAAGCTTCGTCCGATGTCACTAGTCCAACGTAGGTGACGGTCACTTGATCAAACCTTTGCATCTCTGGCCATCTACGTTGCAAGGTCATTTTGGGCAAAATGGTAGTCCTGCAAAAACTTCCTGGAATCTTTCAATTAAGGTGTATATCTTATGTGTTTTTCCCAGAGGAGTCCAGCGCCGCTTTCAGATTCAAGTTTCGTCGAGCAGTTGAGAAGTTACAGCCTCCAGAGATTTTCAGCCGCCTCCTACATTAGTGGCATAATTGGGGCTCAAAGAGGAAGAATGAGGGGGAGAGGGCCCGCTCATGGACAGGAGGGGCTTCAGGCGCCCCTCTCGGTGCCGTCGAGCGGTACGCCAACGACGATGGCAAGCCTCACCACCTCTCCCCTTCCTTGTGCTAGGGTGGGTAATGTATCATGGGGAAGGGGGTGAGCCGGGCCGGTTCGGCTGAACTGCTCGGTTTGGTTCGGTTCTCCAGCACCTTCAGGTTTCAAATTGTCTCAACTTGCTTGTTGCGGTCGCCAATCTTCTACCCCGATCTGTTCAGCTTGATTTTTAGGGGTACCCAAGGAGAAGTTTCTGTGGGATATATATATTTTGAAGGTTCTGAGCAGAGCCATTGGATACATTGTTTTTTTTAAAGGACACTGTCTATCTCTAAAAAAGCAAGGATCCACTGCATGGTGTTCAAGCTAATTGACGATCTGCTTGTTGATATATCAAGTTTTACCCCTACTTTTGCAGTGGCTATTTTCTTGACTTAAACCTGGGACCTTATCACACTAGAGTCAACTTGATCACTGCTCCAGGAAACCTGGGACCTTCATATCACACCAGAGTCAACTTATTCACTGCTCCAGGCCTGTGATGTATACATTGAAGATGCGAGTTTCTGCATTTTTCTTTATTAACTTTAGTTCAGTTTTCTATTAAAGCTATGTGGGGTTGTGGATGGAAGATCATGGATTTATTACATAGCCTTTAATTTTGTTCCTTTTTGTACAAAATATTGATACATGTAGACATGTTCATGTATCTCAATAGATATACAATTGCTCCGACTGCTGTTTTGATTTAAAAATTTTAAATTAATCAAAGATTTTAAAAGCGTAATTATGCTCTGTAACTTTAGGTGGGATCCAGATATCTTGACTATTTGATTGTTGAAAGAAAATATGCGGATGCAGCATGTTTGTGCCCTAAAGTACTTCGTGGTTCAGCTTCAGCATGGGAAAGGTTTTTAACTTAATAAATGACGGTTTAAAATTATAATTCTTTTTTTTGACATGACATAATATTTGTACGATAGATGGGTTTTTCACTTTGCTCACCTGCGGCAGCTTCCTATCTTGGTTCCATACATGCCTATAGACAATCCGCGATTGAGCGATACTGCTTATGAGGTATATCCTGTTGATTATAAGCTGTAAACTTTACTGTATTCAATTCACTTCTTGAACTAATCTAGCACCCTCACTGATTACCAATAATATTTATCTTACAGGTTGCACTTGTTGCACTAGCAACTAATCCTTCGTTCCACAATGTCTTATTGTCGACTGTTCAGTCATGGCCTTCAACAATATATTCCTCATTACCTGTTATTTCCGCAATTGAACCCCAGCTTAATACTTCCACCATGACTGACCTACTGAAAGAGGTATTGTGAGGGAGTATGGAATGTTCTTTACTGTTTTCTTTTCTTAGTTCTGTTTCACTAAACCTTAACTCTTACAGGCATTAGCTGAATTATATGTCATTGACACTCAGTATGACAAGGCTCTTGAGCTATATGCTGATGTGAGTTATACTTTTGTTTTTAAGGGTTACGTAAATAGAACCTGGGTAATATGCATCTCATATTGATAACAGGAAACGTCTTATTTTTTTTTCAGCTAATGAAACCAGAGATATTTGATTTCATTGAGAAAAACAATTTGCATGATGCTATTCATGAAAAGGTATGCTACTTCCTCTTTGAAAGTGCTGATGTATGTTACGCACGTGCGCGTAACTTTCTATTATATCTTGTATTGTTATTTGTCGCTTTAGGGTTAATGTTTTGTTAGCCCCCTCCATAAAGAGGTGTCATGGGAGAGTTTCTTTTATCTTCTTGATCAATAGGGTTTGGATCTCTCAATTGGGAGAGGGACTTCTAGGAGGAACCAACCTCTAGAAGTTGGGCACGAGTATACCTCGTGATTGTATCCGTATTTTCAATTAGTGCAAGTATTTTCTCCTTTTCGTAACATTGGTCCGACCTCCCTCCCCCCCACCGCCTGCCTCGCGTGTGCCGTCAAGTTTTTTTTTCCGATACAAGACGCTTGATGACCTGTCACTGCTTTCTTCAGCCGGATCCACGCTTGCCGAACACGTCGCTGCTTTCTCCCGCGTGTTGCCGCTCTGTCGCATCTTCGCATGCCAGCGCTCGACCTTCCGCCGAATCTTCCGCTAGATCTCCGGCCAGCGGCTACTTCCGCCGCGTTGGACTCGCTGGTTCATCCCAGAATTCTCCTCGGTCGGATCCTGCTAGCGCCGCCCAGACGACCCGTCCTCTGCCTGCTCCAGTGCCCTCAACTCCTCCCCAGCGCCATACGTTTTGTCTTTGTCGATTCCTCTCCTGTGCGGATTCCTCTCCAGTGTTGGGTCGTGTAACTCCATCTAGCAACCGCAGTCCATTACCTTCTCAGCAATGCCGATTGATTCATATGCCACGGGGACGAATGGAATCCCGTGTGGAAGCCCTCGAACACGCCCTCACCACCATCAACTCTTGTCTCGAGGCCCGGGCCGAACAATTCACGTTGATTATGACCATGCTCCACAACCTGCAATCCGGCCAGACCTTTGGGCGTACTGTTGCTTCTGCCTTGGGATACCTCAACACATTGACCCCCAAAAATCCCGCATTGACAGGCTTGTCTCCCCAACTTCCACGCCTCGACATCCCAACATTCAACGAGACTTACCCACTTGGATGGATTGCCCATGCTGAACAGTTTTTTGACATTCACCAGACTCCTCTGTCGCAGCAGGTCTCCATAGGAATTATCGGCATGGAAGGGTCCGCCCTCCATTGGGTCTGCTGGCTCGGTCAGTCCTCTCCTGGCCTCACTTGGAAAGCTCTCACGGAGGCCCTCATTCAGCGGTATGATCACCGCTACTTCGGTTCCATGATCGAGCGCCTTTGCGGAGTTTGTTAAACCGGCTCCATTGACTCGTGCGTAGATGCATTCATCGAATTGGCCATTCATGTTCCAAGTATTCCACCTGATCATTACTTAGACTACTTCGTGCACGACCTACAACCCCATATCCGAGCCCGTCTGCGCACCCATCAACCGTTAACTATTATCCAAGCCATGAACCTATCCCCAATAATGGAGGCCGAATTCCTGGCGACGTCCGGGGATCCTCCTTTTTCGTCGCCTGCCTCCAAACCTCCCTACCAATCATATTTTCCTCCCCCGTCTAAACATCCACCACTGTCACCTCCTCTACCTCGACCACCCATCAAGAGCCCACACAACAACCGTCATGTCCTGACTCACCGCCTGTCCAACCATGAGTGTAATGGCTTACGGAGCAAGGGTCTGTGCTACCGTTGCAAACAATCCTACTCGCCTACTCATGATTGTCCTATGAAGGAGTTCTGGTGCCTCATCGAGGAGGACATGCACGAGCTCAGCACGGCTGACTTTGACGCTCTTATGATCACAAATGTACAACCGAACGACGCTCCAGACACCTCTACGTCTGCCCACCCACGAGCATATCACTACTAACTTGAGGGCGGCACTCTGACCTTGAGGTCAAGGTCGATTTTTTGGCAGGGTGTATTGTTACGCATGTGCGCGTAACTTTCTATTATATCTTGTATTGTTATTTGTCGCTTTAGGGTTAATGTTATGTGAACCCCCCTCCCTATATAAGGAGGTGGCATGAGAGAGTTTCTTTTGTCTTCTTGATCATTAGGGTTTGGATCTCTCACTTGGGAGTGAGACTTCTAAGAGGAACCAGCCTCCAGAAGTTGGGCACGAGTATACCTCGTGATTGTATCCGTATTTTCAATTAGTGCAAGTATTTTCTCTTTTTCGTAACAATGTATTTGCTGTTTTTTTAAATGCCTGCTACATATTGATAAGCTATAACCTATCAAAATCTTAAAATTTAAGCTAATTGATTTCTTATGCTCAAGAAGTAACCATATATTGTGACATGCCACCTGATTTATTAACTCATTTGTCTGCAGGAAAAACTAAAACAGAATTTTTGACTAGAACATTAATACCATAAACAAACAAACAACACTCAAGCCTTTACCCCACTATAGTGGGGTCGGCTATATGGATCCTTTGTCGCCATTGTTCTCTATCTTTTGTCATAATCTCACTAATGCCTAAGTACATCATATTTTTCCTTATAGTTTTATTCCAAGTCTTTATTGGTCTACCCCTCCCTCGTTTAACATGCCTAGTGACTAGAATCACACAACGCCTAACAGGTGCCTCTAATGGTCTCCTTTGTACGTGTCCAAACCATCTTAGACGAGCTTATCACATCTTCTCTGCAATTGGTGCTACTCCTGTCTTATCCCTGATACATTCATTTCTAATTTTATCCTATCTCGTGTGTCCACACATCCACTTATGCATTTTCATCTCCGCAACTCCCATTTGTTGCTCACGTACACAATTCACTGCCCAACAATCAGAAGCATAGAGCATCGCGAGTTTAATTGTAGTACAATAATACTTGCCCTTAAGTTTTAGTGGTACTTTACGATCACATAAGATCCCTGACGCGCCTCTCCACTTCATCCAACTCGCTTGGATTCTGTTCACATCTTTATCAATACCTCTGTTTTTTGTACAATAACATTAATACCATATTAAAAACAAATATTATATCAAAGAATTCCTAAAAAACACTTTTAAGTTTGATATATTCATAAAATATGTACCTGGCTCGATAAGTGCAGTGGTCGATCCAATGGCTAGGCGGCAAGGCTGGCATATGTTAAATATTCAATTGAGTCAACAATTGGGTCGACCAATTAGGTTTTCTTTGAAACCCACGATCCGTTGTGTGATTGCCTAACCAATAACTGCTGATAAATTGGTTGATCTATTTCGAAGTGGGGGATTTATACAGTGGAGATGAACAATGTGTGTATAGAAGCCAAATGTAAAGGCCCGCTATCAAAGGCCCGTTTGGTGTCTTTTCATCTTGTATAGGTATTAGTCTCACATTGTGAATGGAGTGTTATGTTTGAATCCCGAATGCTATAAATAAATGTACATGTCCTTGTATTATGTGGTTCTTTAGGAAATAAAATAATATTTATCTTGAGTTCTTACTTGGTATCAAGTATCAGAGCGGTTCAAATCCTGACGAGTCTTCTTGTTGTCTTTGTGATTGAGCTCCTGCTCCCGCATTGTTGGAGCTCTTGTTCTTGAACATGATATCACACATTTACTCGCTACCCGAACTCGTTGAGGCTCTGTGATGTAGGACGCCCACCCATGCACTTGTTTTTTTGCAGGAGGTGATGATTCGGTACCTGTTCGGATGATCTGAGTCCATGAATGCGTCTGGACTATCATTTAAAGTCATTTGCATGAATTTACTTTTTTATTTTGAGTTGTATTCCCCACCCGATCGGTTTAGATATTATGAGCCGTCTGATCTGGATGCCCTACTCTGCTTATTAGTATATATGCGCAAACAACTGTTTGGGAGGGATCATTGTTTTTATTCCTCTTCGAAATGTTAGTGTCCCCCTTCTCTTGGTGCGATTTCGAGAGGTACTCTCCTTCGTGGACTCCAAGGCCGTTGTATTTTCCAGCTCTCACTCCCCATCGACTTCGTGCATCGCAACAGTCTATGTTTCCTCTTCCCCGCACATCGCGACAGCCGCCAATGTCGTCGTTCCCACACACAACTCCCACCGACCTTTGTATCACAACAACCACCTGCTTCTTCTCCGCAGATTGCTAGAACCGTCGGTTACCTCTTCCCCGCAGGCCGCATCAACCTCCAGTTTCTTCATCCTGACACGTAGCTCCCACTAACCTCCTACATCACAGCCGCCATCTATACCTGCTTCTCTACAATCCGCAAACCCTCCTACATTGATTCCTACCACCTTACTACCAAATCCGTCTCGGTTCCACCCCTTCCCCGTCCCAACCAGATGTTGTCAGTTTCCCCCTATTCAACACAGTGCGATCTCCCTTCTTCCACCCTCTACCTGATGCCAGCCAGCCTTTACAAACCAGAATCCCCTTCTTTACCATCGCCAAACATACCTACAACATCCCCCTCGTACTCCCTTCTCCAGCCCCCTCGTACTCCCTTCGCCAGCCCCCTCGTACTCCCTTCGCCAGCCCCCCTCGTACTCCCTTTGCCAGCCCCCCTCGTACTCCCTTTGCCGGCCCCCCAACCTCTTGTGGAGCTAGCACGGCCTCAGACTTCTACTATTTGTTGTACTGCGTTGCTGCCTACATATGTAAGTCATAGTTCGACGTTTTTATTCCATATTATTGTGTGCTTGGACTATAGTTTACCGGATGTGATATTATATGTTATTATTTCGGTGAAATCATTTGACTTGCGTGCGTATTCAGTGCGCTTTTACGATAATTGCGCTTCAATTGTGTATGGGCTAACACTTACTTTTCCCATTAAGATTTAATGTGAACAATTGTGCATTTGTTAAGTTTTATTTTAATTAATTTCCCATTGCTAATTTAATTGGGCTGATTCTACTGCATTTGCGTTCTCATTAGGGTTACTCGGTATATTTTACGGTGAGTTACATCTTAGGGCATCTTTCTTTGTCAGTCCCCCCCCCCTCCGAGGGGATCGCCTGCACTCTCTAGAAAGATTAGTTTTGTTTTGCTTTATTTCTATATTTGAACCCTCTCTTTCTAATTTTTAATTTCATTCTTCTATGTTATGTTACAGGTTGCGCAACTGATGATACTTGACAGCAAAAGAGCACTGCCTTTACTGATCCAAAATCGTGATATTATTCCTCCTTCTAAAGTAGTTGAGCAACTACTGAGTGCTCGTAAAAAGTATGATAGCAAATACCTTTTGCATTTATACCTCCATTCACTCTTCGAAATTGACGTCAATGCTGGAAAAGAGTACCATGATTTGCAGGTGAAAAACTTTCCTTTTTTCTTAAAATAATTTTCATTACTAGTGGCCTAGATTCATTTTACGTGTTATTTCTAAAATCAATATTTACCACCCCGTCATGCATGGATGACGAAACTGTTAAGACACAGTACACAATCACAGTATAAAACATAATTATATTTGTAATATCCGTTTACCAATATTTGTTTACTTTATATTTTAGTGGATATGACAATCCCCTTTCATTTAATTCATGTTTTATCTGGTTTTTGTGTGGTTTAGGACAGCTGATTTAGAGCCATTCAAAAGATTGAACTAAGTTTGAACTATAGATGTCAGTCAACACAGTAGGTTGAATTATTACATTGATTCCATTAAATTGTTATCAAGCAATTTGAGTAATCATGATTATAATGATTATGATGATGACTATGGTAGTAACTAGTTTGAAAATATACTATGAAAGGGTTTTGTGCCTTGGATATTTACTTAAATGATGATTTAGGATATTTATTAGAAAAAAGGGCATTCTTTCAATGGTACATATTTTTTCTGCTTTCTTATTACTAGTTGACTTTTTTGCAACTTTATAAGCTTACTCCATGCAATTAGGAGTTATAGGAGCTGTTAGAGTAAAAACTTAAAACCAAAAAAATATAATTTCATATTGCAATAACAAGGGCTTACTCATACTTATACTTGTAAAAAGAACCCATAAGACCAAATTATCCCAATTGGGTATTACACGTATATGATGTAAAATCACAACTTGATAATACAATATAACATTACGTCAATTCTTCTCCTCAAGTCTGAGGAAAGATGTCGACCATCCCTTTAGCTTGTGTATATCATCGGTGAACATATCGCAACCCAAATCTTTGGTGAAGACATCAGCCAGTTGAAATTTGGAATAAACAAATGGAGTGACCACATTCTTTTTGACCAAGTGGTCTTTGATGAAGTGTCGATCCACTTTAACATGTCTAGTCCTATCATGTTGTACTGAGTCATGAGTTATACTAATGACGATCTTATTATCACTATATATGGAAAGAGGGATGTTCTCCTGAAATCCCAGATCCTGTTTGTTGGAATTAGGGTAAAATCGAATCAATTGAGAACATATTAAACTCCCCCTTATATAGAGAGGGGATAATACAGGGCTAAACGCACACCAAAAAATAATAAACTTAACATAAACTCTAACACTCCCCCTCAAGTTGGACATGTTATATTTCTCATGCCCAACTTGTCAATCAAGCCATAGTGAAGATTTGCCCCAAGACTCTTAGTAAGAATGTCTGCAAGTTGACCCTCTGAGGGAACAAAGGGAATACATATGATCTTCCTCTCAATGTGCTCCTTAATGAAATGTCTGTCCACCTCAATGTGTTTAGTGCGATCATGCTGAACAGGATTGTTGGCAATGCTAATGGCAGCCTTGTTGTCGCAGTACAGCCGAATAGGAGCAGTTTCACTCAACCCCAGACCACTCATGAGGGAGCGCAGCCAGAGTCCTTCACAAATGCCATGAGCCATGGCACGAAATTCTGCCTCAGCACTGGACCTGGAGACGACTTGTTGCTTCTTGCTTCTCCAAGTGACAAGATTCCCCCCAATAAACGAACAATACCCAGACGTGGATCGTCTATCTTCAACACTTCCTGCCCAGTCAGCATCAGTATAAATCTCGATCTTCAGGTCAGAATTAGAGGTGAAAAGAATTCCTCTTCCAGGTGAAGTTTTCAAGTATCTCAAGATCCGATGAGCAGCATCAAGATGTCTGGCCCTCGGAGAGTGCATGTATTGACTCACAACTCCAACGGCGTAAGCAATGTCCGGTCTAGTATGAGACAAGTAGATCAATCTCCCTACAAGTCTTTGATAGCCTTTAACATCTTCTATAAGATCGCCATCATTTTTCCCAAGATTGTGGTTAACCTCCATGGGAGTGTCAGCAGGTCTACACCCACTCAGACCCGTTTGTTCTAAGAGATCAAGAATGTACTTCCGTTGAGAGATGTGAATTCCGTTCTTAGATCTGGCAACTTCAATACCCAGAAAATACTTCAGTTTGCCAAGATCTTTCACCTCAAATTCTTGTGCTAAGTGTTTCTTTAAGGCTTTTACTTCATCAATGTCATCCCCTGTAATAACAATGTCATCCACATAGACTATTAAAATTGTTATCATGTTGGCCCTCTTTTTGATAAACAAAGTATGATCAGCATGACTTTGTTTGTACCCCAGGGAGACCATAGCACTATGGAACCGTCCAAACCACGCCCTTGAGGATTGCTTCAGGCCATAGAGAGCCTTCTTCAATTTGCAAACTTTTCCATCTGAACCCTGAGAGATAAAACCGGGTGGAAGAGACATATACACTTCTTCTTCCAAATTGCCATGAAGAAAGGCATTTTTAACATCCAATTGGATGAGATCCCAACCCTTGCATGCAGCACATGACAGCAGGACTCGAATAGAATTCATTTTTGCCACAGGAGCAAAGGTTTCTTGATAGTCGATGCCAAGAGTTTGAGTATACCCTCTCGCCACTAATCTTGCCTTGAAACGTTCCACTATGCCTTTGGAATTTTGTTTGACCGCAAAGACCCACTTGCACCCAACTGTTTTCTTCCCATGTGGAAGGGTGGTTAAATCCCAAGTATTGTTCTTCTCTAAGGCTGTCATTTCTTCTACCATTGCCATTTTCCAATCAGGATGTTCAAGTGCCTCCTGCCAGGTAGATGGAATAGAGACCGAAGCAAGGGACGACACAAACCCTTTATAAGAAGGAGTCAGCGCATCATAGGAAACATATTGAGATATAGGGTGTTGAGTGCTCAATCGGATACCTTCATGGAGGGAGAGATCTTCTGACGGAGGTGGCATAGGGTCTGTGAGCATGGGGTTAGCCGTTGTGTTCTGACCTTTTCGCCGTCGGGTGTAAACCTGTAAGGGACGAGTAGGCGGAGGAGAAGAGATAACGGGAGGAATCGGCAGGGAGAAGGTAGGAGAACTCACTTCAACATCAGACTCCCCCTGAAGTGAGGGAGCATAATAAGGAGTAGAATCACGAAAAGTAACGTCAGCAGATACGAGTGTCCGACGAGTAGGAGGGTGATAACATTTATACCCCTTTTGAGTAGGGGAATAACCAATGAAGACACACTTGAGGGCGCGGGGGTCGAGTTTGGACCGCCCAGGAGAGGGAATGTGGACAAAGCACGTACTTCCAAATATGCGAGGAGGAAGAGAGGAGGTCGGAGAAACTCCTAAGGTGGTGAGAGGAGTTTGGTTACCAAGGACAGGAGAGGGCAACCGATTGATGAGATAGGCAGCGGTAAGGACAGCATCCCCCCAATAGAACTTGGGGAGATGCATAGTAAGCAAGAGGCACCTGGTAACATCCAACAAGTGACGGTTCTTTCGCTCGGCTACCCCATTCTGTGACGGGGAATGAGCACAGGAGGTTTGATGAATAATGCCATGAGTGGTAAGGTAGTGGTCAAAGGTAGAGTTGATATACTCTCTACCATTGTCACTGCGTAAGATTTTTATGGATGCAGAGAATTGAGTAGAAACCATTTTATGGAAGCGTTGAAAAATAGAAAAAACTTCATCTTTATGTTTCATGAGGTAAACCCATGTCGTTCGAGAAAAGCAATCAATAAAGGAAATAAACCAGTGACATCCAGAAATAGAGCCAATAGAGCAAGGCCCCCACACATCAGTATGAACAATATGGAAAGGAATAGTACTAGGTAACGAAACACGATTAACAGGTAGACGATGATGTTTTGCAACGTCACATACATCACACACAAAATTTTTGAAACAACTAGAGGGAAAAGTAGATAAAAGACGCTGCATAGTGGAAACAGAAGGATGGCCAAGACGCTGATGCCAGGTGAGCAGCTGGGATGACTGGGTGGCATGAAGAGCGTGCGGAGAGGGAGACCCGTTGGAGGGGTCAAACACGTACAAGCCGTCCTGCAAGCTACCAGACCCAATCGCCTTCCCCGTCTTCAGATCCTGAAAAACACAATAAGTAGGAAAAAAGGTGACTGAGCATTGAAGAGAAGTAGTCAACTGACTAACAGAAAGTAAACTGCGGGTGAAGTTGGAACATGGAGGACAGAAGATAATGTGAGAGAGGAACACGGTATGGATCCTTTCCCAGCAATGGAGGAAAAAGATCCATCAGCAATACTCACTTTATCTCGACCAGAGAGAGGGGAATAAGACACAAAACCTGAGGCCGATCCAGTCATATGATCAGTAGCTCCGGAGTCAATAATCCAATGGGGAGAAGAACCAGTTGTAGCAGAGTGAGCACCTGAGATACCTGAATGGGCAAGGGCAGATGAAGAAGAAGCAGTAACCGGCTCAGTAAGAAGGCCCTGCATCAGGCGGCGAAGAGTCTGCATCTCATCAGCAGAAAAAGAGGACATAGCTGCAGGAGGAGGTCCAAGAAGACCCGGAGGGCTGCTCTCAGGAATCTCGGTCAGATGGGCAGAATGAGGTGAACGGCCAGAAGTGCGTCCACGACCACGTCCCCCACGGGAAGAAGAACCACCTCGAGAGGAAAATCCGGGAGGGAAGCCGTGCAAGCTGTAACAGGTATCTCGGGTATGACGGGGCTTGCCACAATAATCGCACATGAGATGATCTTTATCCGTGGCACGAGGCTTGAAGTCCCGAGAGGCCCTGCTACCAGTGGTTGTAGGATGAGCAACCAAAGCTGAACCCTCAGGAGTGGTGGTCATGTTCCAGGACTGTCTACGATCAAACTCCTGCTGAATAATGCTAAAGACCTCAGGCAAGGAAGGAATGGGAACGCGGCCCAAAACCTGCACAGTAATCTGATCGAAGTCGCGGTGAAGCCCCTGGAGAAATTCAAACACCCTGTTGCGATCCTCACGAGCCCTTAACAGGAGGGCATCAGCATCACAGACCATTGCAAGTGACTCAAAATGGTCATACTCCTGGTAGAGTTGGGTAAACTCCAAATAGTAGGCAGAAGGAGGACGATCTCCCTGACAAAGATGGAATAACTGTCGGCGAAGATGGTAGATTTGAGCCGCATTCCCTTTGCGGGAGTAAGTAGATTCAGCCCGTTTCCAGATGTCTGCAGCAGTGTCGAGGAAGAGGTAATTCCGAGCAATGGACTCCTGCATGGAATTGATGAGCCAAGACATGACCAGCGAGTTTTCAGAGTCCCATTGAGACCAGGTGGCAGAGGTACGAGCAGGCGCAGGAGTGTTGCCACTAACATAGCCAAAGAGACGCCGACTCTTTAAGGCCAGAGTAATAGAGCGGGACCAAGAGAGGTAGTTGGTGTCATCCAGACGAATCGTAGTAAGCTGAGAGAAACTGTGATCGGAGCCAACCCGGGTAGATTCAGCGGGGGGCACAGAGGCACCGGAAGCACCCGAATCAACGTCTGACATGGCACCAACGAAGAAGAACGGTCCACAGGACGAGAGGAACCTTAGGACATCATAGATCTGAACTTCCGGGAGTAGAAGAACGACGGAAAAAACAACAGAGAGGAAAAAGTAGATCTGAATCTCCGGAAAGATGAAGCTGAAAAAAACAAGAATCAAGGGTGATCATAAGGAAAGGAAAGCGAAACTTTTCCCAGAATTTCGGCTCAATCGGATCATTGGAAGGTCAAAAAAGAAGAAAAATCCCGCCGGTTAATCCATAGCACCGGCGGGTAACAGGAGGGGAGACGGGGAACGGAGGAAGGAGAGAGAGAGAGAGAGAGAGAGAGAGAGAGAAGGCGAGAGAGAGAGAGAGGCGGCGAACGACGGGCGAACGGGCGGCGAACGGGCGGCGAACGGCGGAAGGCGGAAGCGGACGCGAGCAAGCGGGCGAACGGCGGAAGTCGTGCGGGTTTACGCGTCCTCTGATACCATGTTGGAATTAGGGTAAAATCGAATCAATTGAGAACATATTAAACTCCCCCTTATATAGAGAGGGGATAATACAGGGCTAAACACACACCAAAAAATAATAAACTTAACATAAACTCTAACACTGTTACTAGATTGCAACCATAGTCCTTCACATATACCTTGGAACATCACCTTGTACACATCCTCCGTGCTTGATCTGGCTACTACATAGTTTACCAGATTTTCACCAACAAATGTGCATACCCTGTAGTGGACTTATCATCATGACATCTAACCCAATTTGTATTCGTGAAGACTTCAATCCGTAAGTGATTGTTCTTCGAGAACAAGAGTCCTCGATCAGGTGCCTTCTTCAGGTATCTCTGCACACCATGTGCAACCTCTTGACATCTAATTCTTGGAGCATCTACTCAAAATAGTAACCTCATGCGTAATGTGATGACTTGTGTTTGATATGTATATGAGTCTTCCCACCAATCTCTTGTAACACCCCTAATTTGTTCAACAACATTTTAAAAGTCTGGTCAGGTACTCAAGATATGTCGTAAACTAAGCAAAGTAATAAAACAGAAACATGGGAGGAAAATGACTAAATCACACAACAAAAATAAAAGACTGAAACTAAGGTTAAATAAATACCTCAAATTTTGATTTACAAATCCAACTAAAAGTTGTAATGTGCAAGAAGTCTAATAAGTTTGATACATTTAAGCCAACATAAGTAATACGCCAATAGAAAGGGAAAACATAAGCTAAAAATTGAAGGAACCCTCAAAGTTTATCCTAAGCAAATCTCCCGATCTGTGTTCCCTGAAAAGAAATGACCGAAGACGTGGTCAACCCATTTGGTGAGTAAGAAAAACTTACCAAATGATATAAGGTAAAAAAGCATAATGCTTTAATGCAATATTTTATACTAAGAAATATTGTGATTCTATGCATGCTTTTTTATAAACTTATTTTTCGTACATAAATGATTTTTTCTATATTTTGATCGTATACCATATTTTCTCTAATTTCGGAATCATTAAGTTTTTACTTTGTATCGAAAGTTAAGGTGACCATGTTTACTCTCTTCTTATTCTTAGTTTCATAAATTATTAAGCACATTCTTGATATTTAAGTCCGTAATGACAAAAATAAGTGCACACATATATCTCGGTTACGAACACGAACTCGCATATAATACTCTTCCATGGGGTGTTGACTCCCTTATTTAAGTCTTATATGGTCTACTACGTGCTATGAGTATGATGGTGTGCGTCCATTAATCATGAGAGAAAAACCTTGATCTTGCCCCTATTAATCTTTATATAGTGCTCGACATGGTCAACATAAAGGAGCATGCACATAAGAACGCTATTCTTTAGTTAAGTGTTTCATTAACCTTTTATCTACATATTAGTGGTCAACATGATTAATCTTAAAGGAACACTCATATAATGGATTTTTGGCATCTTAGCATACATTGTTCGTATTATTGTGACAAAATTGATTTACTTATGAATTACTGCTCTCATCTATGCCCAAAATGTGATTTTCAAAATTACACGTTATTATCATATTTCTTCTTACACGATATAATACTTAGGAGGAAATATATAAATTGATCTACATGACATGTCTAACCAAACAGAATCGATTTTCTATCTTGGCGTTACGACGTTCGTAAACATTGCGTGACAACATAGTTTCTCTATATTATTTTGAATTCCACACAACACATGAAAATTCTTCCTTGCTTCTAGGGTTACTCTGAAATCACAATAATATCATTTAGGTGAATGAAAAGAGACAACTACCTAGAAAGTAAACAAGATTTGCATATGATGTTCATCGATCAGGCTTATGATAGAGTTCCTAGAGAGATCTTATGGAGAGTCTTAAAAAAGAAAGGTGTAAATGTATCTTACATTGACATAATCAAATATATGTATACAAATTCAGTGACAAGGGTGAGGACATCTAGAGGATTAATACAAAAATTCTCTATCACTGTTGGCTTACATCAAGGTTCAGCTTTAAGCCCTTATCTCTTTACCCTTATCTTAGATGAGCTCACCAGACATATCCAACAAGCAATGCCTTGGTGTTTATTGTTTGCGAATGATATTGTTTTGGTCGATGAGATGCGCGGGGGTGTAAACACAAAACCTGAATCTTGGCGAGACACTTTAGAAAAGAAGGATTTTAGGTTGAGCGGGCCAAAGACGAAGTATATGGAGCTTAAATTTAGCAGTGCAAGAAGGACGGTTGACTTCGTTATTAAGTTGGGTTATCAAGATATTTCCCGTAGTGAGTGTTTTAAATATCTTGAATCGATAGTTCAAAAGGACGGAAATATTGATAAAGATGTGACACATAGAATCCAAGCGGGTTGGTTGAAGTGGAGAGGCGCGTCGGGGATCTTATGTGATTGTAAAGTACCATTAAAACTAAGGGCAAGTTTTACCGTACTGCAATTAGACTAGCGATGCTCTATGGTTCTGAGTGTTGGACAGTGAATTGTGTAACATGAGCAAAAAATGGGAGTTGTAGAGATGAGAATGCTTAGGTGGATTTGTGGACACACGAGATAGGATAAAATTAGATGAATGTATCAGGGATAAGACATGAGTAGCACCAATTGCAGAGAAGATGCGAGAAGCTCAACTAAGATGGTTTGGGCACGTACAAAGGAGACCATTAGAGGCACATGTTAGGCATTGTGAAGAGTCTAGTCACTTGGTATGTTAAACGAGGGAGGGGTAGACCAATAAAGACTTGGAATGAAACTATAAGGAAAGACATGATGTGCTTAGACATTCGTGAGATTATGACAAATGATAGGGCACAATGGAGACAAATGATCCATATAGCCGACCCCACTATAGTGGGATAAAGGCTTGCGTATTGTTGTTGTTAGGCGAATGGAAAGATAAATAGCAATGAAATAAAATACATAAGGGGCTCTACCCTTATTAAGCATGCTTAACCTAAAACAAGCGATAAGAAGGCTATAGTTGCAAGTAATGGACAACAACAACGCTTAGATTGAATGCTTGATATCCAACGAAAGGAGAAACGTCTGGACTCTCACGATGAGATTTACAAGGAACCATGGCTAAAGAGGGACTTCTGCCAAATAAACAAATCATAGAAAAACCTCGGCGGGAATAAAGGAGGATCGACGATTACCTATTCGAAATTGTCGAACAAATGGGCGATCGTGAACGAAGATTGACTGGAAATTAAGTTGTCTTCGTACAATCGGTTTCAGGGGAGAAGGGAATGAGTCTTGTGCGTGTTCTAGTCGATGCAACCTAGATGATGCCCCTATGAGCACTCCAATCGATGAGAGAAGTTAATGTGAACTGCGCTTAAGTCGAGTAGAAGGAAATTAATTGACGACAACTGCAGAGATATCACTGGAATCGTCAACTTCCTGGATTTTTTTGAGGGAGTTTGCAGGTACAGAGAGTGTTCCACAGGCTCCGCTTCGCACAATTGAGAGGAGAAACTGACGAGGAGATCTGTAACTCCTGTACCCAGGATCGAGTGGTTTCTCCCCTCTAGAGCCGAGCGACGACAGTTACGACTAAACATAAGTGTCGCGGATGTGAATCAAAGAGCTTTAGTTACGATGCAGACAAGAGTAACCAAAGTCCTCTAATTACAAATTTGCCATTATATGCTCTAAATTATGTAGATGTGAAAATACTCTCGTGAACAAGCTAATGCGATAACATAATTCCCATAACAATCTCTAGTACATGGAATTATCTAATCCATTAATTAACGCATAAAATTTAACTGTTGCGAGCATGGATACCTCGATTGGCGGTGATGTGGATCAATTCAAATGCAATCTAACCCTGAAATTAAAATCATGAAAGTGCTTAAAATTTCTGGTGTTACATCTCTGGTAGATCTACATATCTACATATCTTCATCATTCTTATTATTCTCTTCCATGAGAATGTTTGCAGAGGCACAACCGAGCATTCCAGTTTCCTTTAACGGGTCCAAGACATACTTACGTTGAGATATGAGGATGCCTTGATCTAGCCTTTCCAATTCCAAGAAAATATCGTAGCCTTCATAAATCCTTCACCTTGAACTATGTGGATATCTATGCCTTGATGTTAACGATCTTCTCATAGTCAGCATCTGTGATGACAATATCGTCCACATATATAATGAGAACTACGTTCTTCTGATCACGTCTTTTAATGAACGTAGTATGATCAGACTGCCCCTACTTGTAGTCAAACTTGGGCATGACCTTGTGAAACATTCTAAACCATGTCTTGGGCGACTATTTCAAGCATATAAGGACTTCTTCAAGCGGAAAACTAGCTCTTCCTATCCCTTTCTTTGTGATTTGCAAGAACCATTCATCGCGCTCTCGTTTTGGTCCTCCACGTGGAGAAAGGCCTAAGCACGCTTGGTTGAAAGAAATATTTTGTCTTAAATTGTCTGCATGTGATTTAATTTTGCTACCTGGTTATATTCTAACCGTCGGGTCTGTGTGCGTTGCATGTGGCCACTTTGGTTTGAAGAGGTTTTTTCATGGCACAACAATAGGTTAGCATGTTAGTATTTTTTTCACTTAACCTATCCCGCATCAATTGATATTTTTTTTCATTGGATTGTGTGCATGTTTTCATGTTATTCTAGGGTTGGTCGTGGTCCATTGCCTTTGTGATGTAGGGGTAGGCTAGTGGTGCTCGGAAACTACAACTCTACGTGCAGGTGCAGGGGTGACACACTAATGCAATGCTACATGCAAGGTGACCGTCGGTCGGCAACGACAATTATTATAAGCAATGAAATTAATAACGCCACACAAATAATTGAAATAAAGAAATAATTAATTAATTTTTAGCAATTAGGCAACGGCTTCCTCCACTCGGAGGGTCTAAGCAAGCGCGCGACGAATAATTCCTCCTGCAATTATTAGTATAAGAGAATCACTTTTTAGGCAACAATAACCCCCGCACAATATAATAAAATACCG
The DNA here is from genome assembly GCA_039513925.1 of Platanthera zijinensis. NCBI lineage: Eukaryota > Viridiplantae > Streptophyta > Magnoliopsida > Asparagales > Orchidaceae > Platanthera > Platanthera zijinensis. The sequence goes on along the minus strand of CM077089.1, from coordinate 165,577,251 downwards.
AATGAAAATGTCAAGTCACAGAATACAATACCACAAATGCTCATAACGTAGAGGGCTGAACCGAGACACTGGAGAATTTGAAGGCCGGATGTAAAAACGGGCGATCGGAGGCGAGAACGGTGGCACGGTGACGGCGAGGTGGCTGCCCACGGTGGAAAAGAGGGGAGACGGGCCAAAAATGGAGAGATCCGGCCGCTAGGAAATAGATCTGGGTGTAGGTGGATAGATCCGGTGTTTTGACGGCGGATCCGGGCTACGGGAAGGGGAATACAGATGAAAATGATGGATCGGAGGGTGGTAGCACTAGATCAAAATAGATATAGGGTTTTCGGAGCGATGGGAAGTGGATCCACGAAGGGGAAGGGGGAGGAGTGGCCGGCTAAGGCAGGCTGGGCCTTAGGGGGGTCAGTTTTGAGGAGGAGAGGGGCGGTGATGGGACTGGAGGGCTGGCCGCTGGTGGTACAGGGAAGAGAGGGGGAGGACGGCGGACTAGGAGGGGAATTAAACTATACTGTATGAACAGTATATTTCATAATTGAACAGTGACTTTGCTGTTAATGACGGGTTGCTGGAACTGCAGGGAAACACTGGCCTTTGGGGGGGTTTCGGTGGCTGAAACTGGAGGGTGAGGGGTGGAAAATATTGGTGGGGGATAGGGGTTACCTTGGGGGAAGTTGGGCGGCCTAAAAGTCGTCACCTAGGGTTCCACGATGTCGGCACGGAGGAGGGATTGCTGGAATCCGGGAATGCTTTTTCTCCAAATCCAACAATGACTCAATTCAGCCCCTCTACATCCTATTTATAATAAAAGAGAAGCTAGTGCATCCCCATCAATTACTATGATTGTCCGGTGGGTTTGCCCTTAAAATACATCAAAAATAAACTAAAAAAAATAAAGTAATATAGTGTTTTGACTCGCGGCGACGCTCTGGAAGTAATCGCGGAGCCTGATCGTCGATCCGGGCACGCCATATATGGAAAGTTGCCAAATCAGTCCCGAACGGACCCAAAACGTGTCTTCGTCTCTGCTCCGCATCAATCTCCCCGGCTTGAAAGAATTCATCTCCCGATGAATAGGGATCAAAATTCTATCGCTGCATGCCGGGTAAAACTCGATGAATTCCACCAGAGGTCGCCCAAGTGTCGTCATTGGGAAGTGTCCTCGCCAATCAACTCCCCCTGGCTGAAAAGATGTCATCTCCGGTGAATGGAGACGGACGTGCTGAAGTTGAAGTCCAGGGGCGAATCGATCAAGCTCTGTTGCAAGTACCCAAGAGTCACCAACGTCTGTAGTGGGAATGCACTGGTGGAGTCTTGTCTCCATGAAGCTCTCAACGCTCAACTCACGAGTGGTGCATCTAGGTGCGATCGGTGGTGCCTGCGGTGAAACCAAAGAAGACGAGTCCCCAGGTGGGTGGAGGTCAACAATGAGTGAGGATGTATGAGGGTGATATGGTAACGACAGTGGGGGTGGGGGTGGCTGGGCATTTCTACTGCTCGGGTTCACATACTCATGAGTTCATAGTATGGAGTCAGATTTTCAACATTAAACACAGGGTGAATCCTCATACTGGCCGGTATGTCAAGTTGGTAGGCGTTGGTCCCAATACGGCTAATAATGGAGTACAGACCCATTCGCCTCGCGCTTAACTTCTTGGCAGGCCCCGAAGGGAGCCTCTCGGGGCGGACTCGCACCATTATCTTCTCGCCTACATTAAATATTTGCTCTCGCCTTCGCTTATCTACATGAGCTTTGTAATTTTCATTGCTTGTTATTATTCGTCGGCGGACCGACTCATGCAAATCATGCAAATGCTGTGAAAAATACTCAGCAGACTCATGCAGGTAATGCAAATGATGCAAAGACAACACGACAGACACAATACACTTCTTATAGGAAAATCTAATAATGCCTGGGATGTCTCTAAAATGAGGTGACCTATCTGGAGGTTCTTTCGGTGGAGTGTAGACAAACTCATCTCGTGTGTGACGAGTGCTCAGATGACCGTGAGAGACAACTATACTCAAAGACGGGCTTGTAAAGAGCCAAATGTCTCTCGGGGAACGTAGCACATCAGGGGGGTCCCCAGGAGGTGTGTAAGAAAAGTCATCACGATGGAGACGACCACCTGAGTGAAAATCGTGTACACCGACTAGAAGTCGTGACTCTAAAATATGGTGAGCGTCCTAGACAAGAAAGAACTCATCGGGTGGCTCAGCGGGTGGCGTGTCCCAAAACTAATCCAAAGTGTGAGGTGCCATAAGGTAGGTCCTCACAATATGAGTATGCTCAAGTGGACTCAAGGTAGGCCCTAAATATGTCATGCCCCACTCAAAGTCCCTTCTCTGGGGCAAGGCCAGAAATGATAATGAAAGAGGCGTCATACCTGAGTGGCTCACCCGAGTCTCATCCTCACCAAGATGTGGCGGATCATCAGGAGGCTCAACAGGGGGCTCGTCATAGGGCTCGTCACTAAGGTTAAGGTCCTCCCGATGAGTACCATCGAAAGGGGTAGTGCCCCCGTGTATGGGTGACATAGACACTACGAGATCAACACTATACTCTCGACTCTCAGTAGTGAAGTGACCAGAGATAGTACTAAGGGAAGAGTAGGGGGTGCCCAGACTCAAGTGTGGGTCAATCGATATAGTGTCGAGAACCGTGTCTCTGTTCAAAGGGGGCACTAGGTCTAGGTGTAGGTCTTGGTGAGGTGAAAGGGATGGGTATACCATCACAGTGTCACTAAGTCGCTCGTCCTCACCACGTGACCATGCTCACTAGTCATGCCAGTGTCACTCTCCACATGTATCATAAGGTCATGATCAGGTTCAACATCAAGATCACATGAGCATTGAATCTCATCAAACTGAGAAGGATCAGAACCAAGTGTTGGGTCTCTTATCTCGGTGGGAGCACTACTCGCCGCATCGGTGGCTTGACCTAAATCCCTAGGTTTTCTTCGTAATGTAGATCTTAGGTGATCAAACTGAGTTTCTATGAGATCAAAACGGTCAAGTACTAATCGCATAAATTCAGCCTCAGGTAATTCTATTGGTGGAACACTAGGAGGGTCTTGACATGTACTGTGATCCTGCCGATGGTGACCTCTATAGGGTTCCTGAGGGTCTTCTAGACGGTAGTTCCTAACGTAATTAGATTGTGCTCGTGGGTGCGTATGAGCCCTGTGAACGTGCAGTGGAGGTCGCTCATATCCAAACTCAGGTTCCTCTCCTAGAGGAGATGTGTAGCGGCGATGACCTGAACGATATTCAATTCTGCCATTGTGAAATCACAGAGAGGTGTAATGATGAAGACGTGAGGACCTCTCGTTGTGGTGATCGCCTCTAGCATGATGGAATAGTGTCGAGGGGTCGACACGATATCTAGGAGTGGTGTGCGGTGAACGATGATAATCATAATGATAACATGAAGATCTCTCTAGAGGGGCTCTATGAGGTCGGGTATATGTAGAATCAGGATACTCAGATGGAGGAGACGAACGACGGCGATAGCTAGACATAAATGAACCCAATGATTATTTAAAACCTACCACTACGAAGCATGCAAACGGCCCTAACCTTGACCTCTGATACCAATTTGATGTAGGGGTAGGCTAGTGGTGCTCGGAAACTACAACTCTACATGCAGGTGTATGGGTGACACACTAATGCAATGCTACATGCAAGGTGGCCGTCGGTCGGCAACGACAATTACTATAAGCAATGAAATTAATAACGCGACGCAAATAATTGAAATAAAGAAATAAATAATTAATTTTTAGCAATTAGGCAACGGCTTCCTCCGCTCGGAGGGCCTAAGCAAGCGTGCGACGAATAATTCCTCCTGCAATTATTAGTATAAGAGAACCACTTTCTAGGCAACAATAACCCCAACACAATATGATAAAATACTGAATGAAAATGTTAAGTCACAGAATACAATACCACAAATGCTCACAACGTAGAGGGCTGAACCGAGGCACTGGAGAATTTGAATGTCAGATGTAAAGACGAGCGATCGGAGGCGAGAACGGTGGCACAGTGACGGCGAGGTGGCTGCCTACGATGGAAAAGAGGGGAGACGGGCTAGAAACGGAGAGATCCGACCGCTAGGAAATAAATCCGGGTGTAGGTGGATAAATCCGGTGTTTTGACGGCGGATCCGGGCTACGAGAAGCGGAATACGGATGAAAATGATGGATCGGAGGGTGGTAGCACTAGATCAAAATAGATCTAGGGTTTTCAGAGCGATGAGAAGTGGATCCACGAAGGGGAAGGGGGAGGAGTGGCCGGCTAGGTCAGGCCGGGCCTTAGGGGGGTCGGTTTTGAGGAGGAGAGGGGCGGTGAGGGGACTGGAGGGCTGGCCGCTGCTGGTACAGGGAAGAGAGGGGGAGGGCGGCAGACTAGGAGGGGAATTAAACTATACTGTATGAACAGTATATTTCATAATTGAACAATGACTTTGCTGTTAATGACGGATTGCTGGAATTGCAGGGAAACACTGGCCTTTGGGGGGGTTTCGGTGGCTGAAACTGGAGGGTGAGGGGTGGAAAACATTGGTGGGGGATAGGGGTTACCTTGGGGGAAGTTGGGCGGCCTAAGAGTCGTCACCTAGGGTTCCACGACGTCGGCACGGAGGAGGGATTGCTAGAATCCGGGAATGCTTCTTCTCCAAATCCAACAATGACTCAATTCAGCCCCTCTACATCCTATTTATAATAAAAGAGAAGCTAGCGCATCTCCATCAACAACGATGATTGTCCGGTGGGTTCGCCCTTAAAATACATCAAAAATAAAGTAATATAGTGTTTTGACTCGCGCCGACGCTCCGGACGCAATCGCGGAGTCCGATCGTCGATCCGGGCGCGTCATATATGGAAAGTAGTCATGCCATTTATTTGTGGCTAGTATTTGAAAATTGCAAGCCTGGGATACTTATGTTGGTGACTATAATCTTTGGGGTTTGGGGGGCTTTTTTTCTAGTGAAGAGCTATCTTAATTGATGAGGTCTTTTCTTGCACTTAGAAAAAAAGAATATCCTTCCATAGATGATGTGGGATTACTATCCCTACAATGTCTCACTCATGCTTTGGTCCCTCGAGATATTTCGAATGTTGTTGAGACCAGATAATGAACTCAAGTCTAATACCAATCTTTAGTGCTATTTGGTCATCTTGCCATAATGTTAGCTAAATTGTAAGCATTCTCTTATTTCACCTATGAAGCTAGATTAACCCAACATATAATTACTACTAATAAACAATTTTACAGTATACTTTGACATTTACAACGCATTTTAAGGATGAAGCATGTCATATTGTATCAAGGAAGAGCAGAAGAATCAACTAAAGTTGGAATTTTAAGTGTTAGTCATAGAGAAAGCAAGAAACATACCATGAAAAATAAACGTAGATTTTGGTAGAAACATGTCTTCGGTATCACAAGAAAGAACAAGAAGCATGTTTCGCTTAGCATCAATTTTATAATGTGATAGAGTTCTCTTTGGAGGCATCCCCAATAATCCTGCACTCAGGAGAAGTATATAAAAAACGTTCAAATGCCAAATGCTAACAAATTTCAAGCAACGAAGATAAGTATTTTTGTGTAAACTGTGATCTGCTGATGAAAGAGATTGCCCTTGATCTAAACATACCTTTTATATTAACCATCAAGTAAGTTGCTAGATCATTTTAGTTTTGCGGTTCTTGTTTATCTTATTATTAATCAATTACTGAAGTCTTCACAGGATTTAGTGATGATCTTATGAGAGAGAGAGAGTTTCTTTTTGTGAATTCTTTTGCATGCAAGCATGAAGAAAACATACATATGATGTTCACACGCTTGCAATGCGACACAATCATAGTCATTTGATTAAAGTCAATTACAATCACTCATAGTTTATTCCTAACTTTTTGTCCCTTTTTACTTACATTTAACCCGAGAAGACATGACCTACTAAAAGATTTTGAAATATAATCAAATGTGGTTATAAGACATTAAGACACACATATTAATATTTTTGATTGACTTTACATAATTTATAAGAATGCATTCTTTTTTTAGTAGTTCACTTTTCTCCTCAATCAAATACTTAAATCTCAGGGCATCATTATAATGTCTAATGAATTTATATTGTTTCATGGAATCTCCTAACAAAAAAACAACCTTCAAATAATTTTACCGTGCGATTCATGCGCACTGCTTTGCTTTTACTTGGCGCAGCGGCATGGCCCATTTTTTTATAAAAAGTGAACAGGGCAGGGCTTTGTTTAAATTCTTGTACTGAAACAGGTATGTACAGACACGTACAATGAACTTAATATTAAGCAAAATCTATCTCTGTGAAGCAACTTAATGCATAATTAGTTAATCATACTGACTGTAGGATTGGCAATCATAACCATGCAAGTTCTTCATAAGTATTATAACTGCATTTATAAAAGGTCAGCCCGGTGCACAAAGCATCCCTGCGCGGAGAAGTTCCGGGGAAGGGTCCCACTAGCCTCGCTGCATAAGTATTATAACTTCATTTATTTATTATAAAAAACTTAGAGAGAGATTTTGTTATTGTAGGTCCCTTATATTTGCATAAGATAGGTAAATTGTCTTTATTGTTTAAGATGGATTTTTCATTTTTTTTAATATTGGTAGCAGCTACCACTACTGTTGTTTTATGTATATAATACATACCCCAGATATCTACCACTTGTCTGGCAGGTAGAGCTTTATGCTGATTATGAACCACGAATGCTACTCACATTTCTTCATATAAGCCAGCATTACAAGTTAGACAAGGTTTGAGTTTTAACTCGGCATTATGATAATTTTTGAACTTTGGAGAAAATAGATTAATATTCACTATGATTCCAGGCATATGATATCTGTGTCAGAAAAGGGTTACTGAAAGAGCAAGTCTTCATTCTAGGTAGGATGGGAAATGCTAAAAAGGCACTTTCAGTAATCATAGATAAATTGGAGGATATAGAGGAGGTATTTTTCATTTCCTTTTTTTCATTTGGATATTTATAGTTTTTTCGTTCATCTATATCCTTTAAGTTTCAAAATATATAGAAGGAGCATGTGATGTCAAAGCTTCCTGCAGGCTGTTGAGTTTGTGTCCATGCAGCAGGATGATGAACTGTGGCAGGAATTAATTAAGCAGTGTCTCCGCAAACCTGAGATGGTAGGAATGCATGGTTTTGTATCTTAGCTTGATTCAAGTTTGATCAAATATTTTCGAGTTCTTATTCATGGGTTTCAAATCTTTACAGGTCGGAATGTTACTAGAACATACGGTTGGTAATCTGGATCCCCTTTATATTGTGACCATGGTGCCCAATGGATTAAAAGTACCTCGGTCAGTGTTTAGTTATTCTGCTCATGAAAATGCTAATATGTTCGAGTTCTTACTCTTAATGGAAATTGCATCTTGAGCATCATGATTTCGACTCCTAAATCCTTGTAGGTTGAGGGATCGGCTCGTCAAGATCATCACGGATTACCGAACAGAAACCTCTCTGAGGAAAGGATGCAATGAAATTCTCAAGGTATGGTGCCAATACCTTCTATGACATGAGCATAGTCCCTAGGGTTCTATCTGGTTTGAAAGAAAACTACCATTCTGTTGTTGTTGGAAGAAATATCAATAAATTGAAGAATGAGTAACCTCAATGATATTCATATCATTTCAGTTCCAGTTTCAGCTTCTCACTGGGCATAAGAGAATCAGGAGAAATATTCATATGTTTTGATTGGCAAAATCAATTTCTATAAACTACAACCAAGTGAAATAATCAAAATGTAATAATGAGATAAAATAATATTTATTTTTTACTTGATTCTACTAAACTAAATGTTAGACTTGTTTAACAGTGAGATCTCGAGTTATTATGAAAGGGGCTAAATACTTTCTACCGTGTCCTGAACTTTTGGAAATCGTACTGTAAAAGAATTCTGAAACCTTGTATATACTTCTTTAGTATGTAACAACAATGTATGAGTACATATATATAGGAAGAGAGAAGAGAGAAAAATTTCATTTACAAGGTGTGAGACTAATACAAGAAGAGAAGAAGAAACTAAATGGGCCAATATGTGGGCCTTTACATAGTCTTTTTTGGCACTCCCCTGCAAGCTGGAGCGTACAAGTCGTAGGCACCTAACTTGGACAAGAACTTATAAAATAGAGCACTCGGTAGGGCCTTAGTGAGAAGATCGGCAACTTGGTCAGTAGCCAGAACATGTTTCAATTCCAGCTTCTTCATTTGAACTTTCTCCCGAATGAAGTGACAATCAACTTCAATGTGTTTCATTCTTTCGTGAAAGACCGGATTTTTAGCTATGTGTATAGAAGCTTGACTGTCACAGAGTAAGGTAGCTGATGAGAAAAGTTTCACTCCCATATCACCTAGGAGACTTTCAAGCCATGTAATATCGGATACAACAGACGCCATCGAACGGTATTCAACTTTATCCAAAGATCGGGCAACCACAACTTGTTTCTTACTGCGCCAGGTAACAAGGTGACCTCCAAAGTAGGTATAAAATTCGTTGGTAGACCGTCGATCATCCAGGGAACTATATTTTTGCTTAAAATGTCGATGTCGTAGCATTTTCTGCCCAAAACCTTTATGTCGGCCGATATCTACAACACTGCTTAGGAGTATTGGTCGGCTTGCATCCAGAGTGGTCGGCATCTTGAAGAAGGTCGAGACAGTACTTCCGTTGAGATAGGACAAGGTCATCAGGACGTCTTGCGATCTCAAGGCCGAGGAAGTATCGAAGGTTCCTCAGATCTTTGGTTTGAAAGATAGAGCTCATGTGTTGTTTGATCATTCGTATTCCCTTTGAGTCATCACATGTGATTAGAATGCCATCGACATATACTAATAGAAGAACGGTGCCTGTCGTGTGATGTTGAGTAAACAAAGAGAAATCTGCCGAGCTCTGAGTAAAACCAACTTCTCGAACAACTCTACTGAACTTGTCGAACCATGCCCGAGGGGATTGTTTGAGACCATAAATTGACTTTTTGAGGTGACAAACCTGGGACTCCCCCATGGTCACAAATCTCGGAGGTTGTTGCTTGTAAACTGTTTCTTGTAGGTCACTATTAAGAAAGATATTCTTGATATCCAGTGGATGTAATGGCCATTTGCGATGCACAACCACTGAAAGGAGGACACGTACCATGTTGAGCTTGACCACTGGAGAGAATGTTTCCTCGTAGTCAAGACCTTGTTGTTGAGTAAAGCCGCGAGCCACCAGGCGGGCCTTAAGACGGTCAATTGTCCCATCATGAGCATGCTTGATGACAAAGACTTATTTATAGCCAACAGTAGTCTGGCCGGGAGGAAGAGGAACCAAATCTCATGTCTGATTAGCCCAGAGGGCTGTCATTTCTTCGTCAATGACTGTTCGCCAGCCCGGATATTGGAGAGCCTCTTGCACAGAGTTAGGGATAGAAATAGAGGATAATGAAATAGCAAAGGTGTGAAGCGTCGGGGACAGGCGATGTAAAAATACATAATTCGTCATGGGATGGGCGGTGGAGGCCGGTGCCGGATCAACAGATCGCAGAGTGTCAGAGGTCGAGGCCGACTGCATTGGGGCTGCGGAGCGAGGAGGGCGACGAGTATAGACACAGATAAGAGGGGCCTTGGGGAGAACGAGAGTTGGGTCAGGGAGAAGTGGTGGTGAAGGCGAGGTAACATGAATGACAGGTCTTGGTAAGGATTGTGGTGGAAGAGGTGGGTTTTGGAACGGAGAATAACCGTTGATCTTCTCGAAAGGTAGCATCAGTTGAAACGGTTACCTTACGGGCAGTAGGAGAGTAGCAAACATAGCCTTTTGAGTACGAGAATAACCGATGAATTTACTTGGCTTCCCGAGGGTCCAACTTGTCCGTGGACGGACTAAGTCAACATAGCAGGTACACCCAAATATGCCAAGCGTGAGAGAGAATTGCAGAGTAGAGGGAAAGAAGAGACTAAATAGAGTAGCATTTTGGAGGACGGAGGAAGGGAGTCTGTTAATGAGATAGTATGTCGTCAAAAGCGCAAAGTGCCAATAAGCCTTGAGTACCTGCATTTGAATCATTAGGGAGCGAGCAACATACAGAAGATGTCTATTCTTACGTTCAACCACTCTGTTTTGTTGGGGGGTATAGACACACGAAGTCTGGTGAATAATTTCAAATTCAGAGCAGATATTAGCAAACTCATGGCTAGTGTATTCGCGAGCATTATTTGTTCGGAGAGTTTTAATTTTGTCGGAAAACTATGTGCGAGTCTCAAGAACGAAAGCCCGAAACACACGGGGAAGCTTGGAGCGATCACGAAGTAAGTATAACCATATCGTCCGAGAATAATCATTAATAAGGTGATAATGTAACGATAACCAGACACACTTGTTATTTTGTACGGGCCCCAAACAGCAGAATACACTAAAATAAAAGGAGCAGAGCTCCGAGTACAATGAGGAAAAGTGGAACAATGTTGTTTTCCAAAATACATGAGTCGCACATAAAAGCTGGAAGAGAAATATCAGGAAGGGCCTTCTGGAGGACCGGAAAAGGAGCATGCCCAAGACGCCGATGTCAATCAATGGAAGAGGCTGGGGAGAGGATGGTAGGAGAAACATCAAGAAAGTAGAGCTCGTTTTGTAGTCATCCTTTACCATGATACTCTGCGTCTGTCGATCCTGCATCAAAAAATAAGTAGAGGTGATTGTGATAGAGCAATTCAAATCCGCAGTGAGGCGACTAACAGAAAGTAAATTAAATGGAGAGTCCGGGACATGAAGAGCCGAGCTGAGAGAGATAGTGGAATTGAGAGGGATATCAGTAAAGCTAGAGACAGGAACGGTAGCGTCATTGGCCACAGTGATACACTTAAGATATGAAAATGTGGCTTCAGCGAGGTGATATGGTGAGTGGCAACTGAATCCACTATCCAGCGCGGACTAGTGGAGAGACAAGCGATACTTTCATTAGAGACGGAGGCAATGGAGCCAGGCGGGTGACAGAGCATCCCGTGAAGTTGCTGGAGCTGGAGGACTTCTTCAAGATCAGCATGAGTGGTAGAGAGGCTGTGGTCAGGAACATAAGCAGTCGGACGAGAAGGAAAACCATGTTTGCGGTAGCAGGTTGCCTCAAGGTGTCCATCCTTACCGCAGAAAGAACACTTAGGCCGCGGCCAGCCACCTAGACCCCGTCCCCGAGACCCTGAATGTCCTCCACGGGTAGGGGGAGGGAGAGGTAGTAATGGTGAGGTAACATACTGGAGCAGAGCTGGTGAAGGTGGGCCGATAACATCAGGAGGCGGTGTAACCTTTAGCAACATGAAACACACATCAGAGAACGAGGGAGTCATAAGTCATAACAGACGAGAGGATCTGATCCCGAACACTCTGTAGATTGTGACGGTACACGAGCCATCATGATGGAAATACCAACAGCTTCTTTCTGAGCGCGCTGAGCAGCGAGATCCGTAGTTGGGGGCTGATGCTAAATTCAGGCTTCAACCAGTGTCTTGGACCGAGCAACAAACAAAGTTAAGTCGGAAGCACCGTGTCAAGAGTCTGCAGATCGGTGATGATATCATACAAATGTTGGAGACTGTCCTTTCCCGAGTAAAGAGAGTGGAGCTCATCCCACATTGCCTTGACCATCTCGTGATACATGGTCATGCGGTAAGGTTCTTCGTCAAGGGAATTGAGAAGCCATGTTTGAACACGATCATCGTTTCGAATCCAGCCATCGGTAGGCATAGGGAACATTCTGGGTTAAATGATGCAGAAAACCCTTTGACTAAAGAACCTGACGAACAGAGTGCACCCACTCAACAAAGTAAGAGAGATGGTGGTAATGCGCAACTCATCATGGAGTTCAGGAACAGGGACAGCCGCAACGGCAGGAGTGGAAGTGGCAGTTGACGTATCCATGATCAAGAGGGAAGTCAGTTACACGGGACGGCTAGTCGGCAAGGCGAGCAAACCGCACTGGGCGGGAAGGCACACCCGGTGGGTAGGCGGTTATGCAAACCGCAAGAGCAACGGGCGGCAAGGTACACCCAGCGGGTAGGCAGCTAAGCAATGCGGCAAGATAATTGCGATCAGAAAGTAGTGGAGAAGAAGGGCAATCCGCACAACAAAAGAAGAAGCCGACAAGAGAGCAGCGGACAAAGAACCTTAAGCAAGGAGACCGCGCAGTTCGCAACACACAGGGGCAAGCCGGAAGGAACCTTAAGCAAGGAGACCCCGCTGAGCGAGCAGCGGCTAGAGAGAACAAGAACGGCGGCAAGAGCAAGACCGCGCCAAGCAGATAGAAGACCGCAACGGGCAAGAGGAATCGCAGAAGTGCGAACAGGCCGCAGCCGACCGGAGCAGATCGCAACGGATAAGGAGTAATCGGCGCTTAGCGGCAGGAGTTTGCAGTGGCCAGCAGAAGCGGCGACCGCGAAAGGTTGGGCGAGGAAAAAAATCCCTCAGCAAGAAAGGACGCGAGAAAGAGCGCGGTCAAGAAAGGAGATTGCGGTGATCAGGAGGAGACCACGCCCGCCAAGAAACTCTGGCGGTTAGAAGAGGTAAATCGCGCGATCCAGAAGAAGCAGACCGCGCAATCAAGAGAATAAACCACATCGGACTTAGAGCAGATCGCGGGAGGGCAGTGAGGTGGGTCCCAGCAGCATAGGCTATAAAAGCACTGGAAAGACATGAGAAACAGGAGGGGAGAAACTCGTCGAGTACCAAGCGGATAGAAAAGAGCTATCCGATAATGAGGTAGCTCGTCGAGCACGCGGGAAGAAAGGAAGGAGACCGCTCAATGGTAAGCGGTTAGAAAAGCAGAGACCGCCCAAGGGGGACCGGTGGATCTGATACTATGTAGAAGAATGCTGAAACCTTGTATATACTTCTTCAATATGTAAAAACAATGTATGGGTGCATATATATAGGAAGAGAGAAAAATCTCATTTACAAGGTGTGGGACTAATACAAGAGGAGAAGAAGAAACTAAATGAGTCAATATGTGAGCCTTTACATAGTCTTTTCTGACACTTACCAAAGGACAATTTTCTAGGTTTTATAACAAACCCTAGTTGACAGGCTATGATTCTATTCATACCCTAACAGATATGTCATAGTTCTTCCTATAAGAACCCCTGTATCATATTAAATTAATATAAAGGCACTCTAACATTTACCATGGTTTATAACAGAGATGTCAAAGGTAAGAGGGTGCAACCTGTAATTTAGCAAACTTAGAGGGGAGATACCAGTAAATGGCCCTTTTAGTAAAAGAATTGTTGAACCCATGTTTTCATTAATTCACTTCTTATTTGAGTGAGCCTTTTTGCAGACTGATTGCGTAAACCTTCTGATAAAGTACTATAAAGAGGCTCAACGTGCGGTCTGCCTGGGCACCAGAGAAGAGGAGACGCAGGCGAAAACAGAGGAGAGCTCGTCAACCCAGGAGAGTGAAAGAGGATCGAGTGCGAGATCCGTCGCGCTGAAGTCGAGAACGAGGGGAAGCGGGCGGTGCTGCCTGTGTTTTGATCCTTTCCCAATCCAAAACGTCTCCGTGATCGTGTTCTTTTGCTGCCACGCGTATCACGTCACCTGCCTCACAGGTGGCTCGGATTCGGTTAACCTGGAAGAGAATGTTATTAATAATGACGATGACAGTGATGAGGATGAGGATGCTCCATCAGGGGGATCACGGATTCGGTGTGTGTTGTGCACAACAGCTGCTGCTGGGTGAGGGCTGTTTCTTCTTCATGAATGTATTATATATATATAGTGTTTGTATTTTATGTAATTTTTTCCATCATTGAGGCAGTGTATTTAAATAGTTTTGTACATGGGTTCTTTTATTTCTTAGGCTAATAAGGGCCATAAGAAGTTTCCATAAGTTGTGTACAATTTAGGGAACAATTCTGCTGCCCTGAGATTGTTAGTCTTCATAAGTTGAATGTTTGGCCAGCTTGTATGCAGTTTGTTCTGCATTATGATTGGAATTTTTTCCTGAAATGATTAATTTTTTTTTCATGGGATTTATTTTGGTTTGTGTTTTTCTCATAAACTTCCCCTGAAAGTTAGCATAATTACAGATTGCGCTCCCCTTATTATTGAATTTACAAAAACCTCTCCTCAATGTTAAAAAAACACAACATCTATGCACAAAATACCTCCCTTGAAGTTCACATTTCATCGAATCGATGATATCAATCCAAATCACAATTCAAAATTCATGGCTTTATCTTCTTAGGGTTAACTAAGGGTCCTATCCAAGCAACCATATAATCATACACAAGTTGTTTCTCCGTTCTCAATAGTTCTTGTCGCCATTGTGTATCTACTAATGCCACTTCGCTTGTTTTAGGCTCCGTTTGGAGGGACTTATTTTACCGGTCAAGCGGTTACGACCGCATGAACCGGACCTTATCGTAACCGCTTGACCGGTGAAAATAAGTCCCCCCAAACGAAGCCTTAGTCCCAATACCCATCCATGACCAATTTGGAGTGTCCATGAGTTCGCCAACCACATTAAATATACTTAATGTAAGAGGCGCATTTTTTGTTGACTCTGGATCCCCACATATTTGTATCTGAACATAAGTGCATGTAGGTAACCACATGACAACCTAACTAGTTTCCAAATTCATCTACCCATAACTATATTTTATGGCTTGTTACATGGCTCAAAAATGGAAGGGAAAATGACATGTCGCACACTCACCGTGAATCATGAGATAAAATGCTCAGATGGACTTCATCGCATTATCAAGGCCTCGCAGCTGAGCGCAAATCACTTAAATTGTGAAAATCAAGGTCTTAACTTGGCATTCAAAGTAATCTACAACATCCTAGGCATGAAATCAAACTCAAGAGGAGAAGAACGGTTACCTTTCCAAAATACTTTTTTATCTTGCACTGTTGGATGCTTCTACTTCTTTCAGACATCCCTCAATTGAGTGGTCTTCTCCACGATCGGTTTGATTGTTTCCATTGAGCCTCTTTCTATGTATTTTTGAGAGTGTTCGCGGGAACACTCTTTTTCTCTGGCTCGAAGAAGCGCTTTTTTTTGTTGTTGACTCAAGGGGAGGGGGAACTTACTGTGTGCTCAAAGAAACAATTCTTTACAAGCTTTTGTGATCACTTTTTCTTATACTCAAAAGAGCTTTCTATGGATTGACTTTTTCTAAAGGATGATTTGTTAATTTGTCCAGATTTTCTATTGTACTATTTTTCGCACGTGTGAATAAAATCATCCGGTTTTAGCCCCTTAGGTCATCAATTTTTTGGACTAGGGGCTTTTCCCCCGGTCGGGTTCACATGGGTATATCCAGGACTACAGGAGTGAGACAACTAGCGGTGATGGTCATAAAAATGGTGTTATGATATAATGCAAAAACTATTCGCTAGACGCAAAAAAAATAATATATGGTATGCAAAAATGTATAAATCTGAACAAAACTCTGCATATATAAATCATATAACTGCAATAATAAAAATCTTTAAGAAATGTACCGACGGCCGTTACAGAATATATCGTGGATGAGCTGGACTTGCTCGATCCGCGGGAGAGAGAGGATGATCTGGACTACAATCCGCTAGCACAACGGACGCACAAGGTTCACCGGGAACTTTCGTCGTCAGATGACGACCAAACCACCTTGCACTATCGAAGAAGCACTGTCGAGGCCAACTGCACCCATGCATGCCTTTGACACCAAGCTGCACCACCAGAGTGAAACACCATCAAGACCACTGCACTCTCGCATGCCTTCGTTGACACACCCACACCGCCGAAGAGAAGCTCCGTCAAGGTCACTGCACTTCCGCATGTCTTCGTTGTCACGCTCACACCACATCATCTCCTCCAAGGTCAGTAGAGATCCTCTACTCCAAGACCAGTAACTATTTCCACCAAAGCCGGTGGATACGTCGAGAGTCCCACGCGAGAGGAGAGAAGATAATACAACGCTTGGTACCAACGGCTCCGCCGCCATCGCACGGTGTTGCACCAACGGAAACCACCGACGACATCCTACATGGGTCTCCAACCCCTTGCAGCACCAAGAGTGAGACAACGGTGGCAGCTCCTCCTCACGAACTGAAACGGGGTGGCATCTCCTCACCGGCGGCTGCCCTCAACTCCACATGAGGAGTGAATCAGGGCTTCTCTTCCATGGAGGCTGCGTTTTTATATCCGTGAACAAGTATCACAAATATAAATAATGTTGGTGGTTTTAACCCTCCACGTGAACAGGAGGGATCAATTCCATGAGCCGTGCGAGGGCTGTCGCGCATAGGCTGCAGCGCGCGGGCTGCCGTGCGCAGGCCGTCTTGCGTGTCAGCGTGTGGGGCTGCAGCAGCACTGTTGCACGCGGGTGGCCGCAGCTAGGGCCTGCTCGTGCACGAGGCACGCATTTTCCTTGCGTGTGGCGCTCGCGTGCGAGCTTGCTTGGTCTTATTGGCACCTCTGTGTGTCTTTGGTTGAGCTCTGGTTTAACTTAGAAGGTTTAGGGGGAAACTCATCAAATGCCCCCAAATTTTTGTGGGTCGTGAATCGCAAAGCGTCGAGCCCATAAATTTTTAGCCTTGATCCCTTGCCTTGGGAGTCATGGACTTAGAATTGCTTCAGTATGCGCACGTCACAAGTTTTTCTGTTTGCAGTATGAAATGTCCCCTTGGTCAGGCCTTGATGGTGGCGTGGACTTCTTGGAACCTCCCGTGTCTACTTCGACTGCTGAAGATTTCTCGGGGAATGCCTGGGTGGCGATGCCCGCGGTTGACTACTCATCCTTCGCCCTTGCTGGCCACGCGGTGTCTGTAACGCGTTGTGGAAACGTTCTCCCACTTTACGCTTTGCGGGCTGCATTGGTGTGGTAGCGCGCTGCTTTGCATACTTTTTCCTCGAGCATGGTGATGTGTGCTAGCTTGTGCGTTTGTCGCGGAAAGTTCGCCCTGGGAGGCGAATTCTGGTGACGTGGAGCGATGTTCTGCCCGCTTGTTTCGGTATTGTGGAAGGATCAGCGGGCTCGATGTCATCTGAAGACATGGAGGGACATGACGTCCGTTTCCATGTTATAACTTAGAATTACTCAACGTCTGTTTCTACCATAAGTTGTGACGGGGCATCTGGAGGCGGAGGCTTTCAACGACGTCTGTTCCTCGGGACGTTGCAACGACGTGAGGTTTCGCATTCGCAGAACGCATGGAGTCCTGGGGCCTTGGAGTGGAGCGGTGCCGAATAGCTGAGCGGGCCCTGCGATGACGGCTGCGAAGCTAGGTTCGTCATGGCTGGACGCACGTGTTGTTAAGCTCTGTCGTGTACTTGGCGGGGGGCTTCACGTTGTGTGAAGGTTGCGGGGGCGTTCCTTCCCCCTAGTAGGCATTGTCCTGAAAGATGGTGTTGACGATGGGGGAGCACTTAATTGCGCCCGTGTTGTACACATACTTGGCATTGTTGGCATGTGTATTGCCTTTGTCACTTCCTTTGCTTGGTCGCGTGAGTTTTGCGTGACATGTTGATCTTGTGACTTCCCTAGGGTGTCGACCTTGTGTGGTGAAGATCCCACCGTCGTCATTAGGATTAGGATGTTGGCAGTTGTCGTACTGTTCCCCGCTGTTTTCCTTGCGGGGGCGACTTGGTGTCGTGACATGTGTTATAATGGCCCAGGAGCATCTGGTGCTTTCATGTTCCTTATTCGTCGTGCGCAATTACTGGAGATCGTCGGCGGATGTTAGCGGCGGGAGCTCGCTGCTTAGGTGTGATGAGGGAGTACGCTTGCCCCCTTGCATTAGTGGTGTGAATGGACTCGAAGGTCCGTTTGTTTCAGGAGACGGCGACAGACCTTGGTTCGTGTGCGCTTTGAGAGGGCTCGGGATTCGGCGAAGAGTCTTTGCTCGCTTTCTCCTGAGGAGATCCGGGGTCCGTCAGTGCGGTAGTGGTGGAGAACCTTTGTTTGATTGCTCCTTAGAAGGACCCGAGTCCGTCCGGATGGAGGTGGGACAGCTGAAGAAAGAGAAGGCTCGACTAGCCGTGGAGCTGAGGGACGTTGAGGTTATGCGAGCGCCTGCGGTGACCAAGTAGAGCCGGTCTCGTGACTTTGAGATGGAGCAATCTCGTATCTCAGAGGAGGTCCGCTCTAAGAAGATGGTGATTGGGATTGATCTACTTGAGTGCGATGTCGCTTACCGCTTGGGCTTTGGCAAGAGGTTTCAGGCTGCTCGGAAATTACTAGAGCACGGTGAACTGGGCACGGAGGATGCCTCGAATGACGATGTTAACGTCGTTGTTGAGGGACGATCCCATTGTGCTTTTTTTGTTTGTTTGCTTCATTTTTGCTTTACCTTGAGGTTGCACCGTCACATGATGAAGCAGTCTGTGGGGCAGCTTTGGCTTGAACAAAGACCCTCTTTTTCAGATTTCTCGTATTTTTTTGAGCTTTGGTATGCTACACTTTTGGCAGAGTAGCACTAAGCTTGAATGTTGGCATCTTGAACAGGTCGCTAGTAGGAGATATCCGTCAGCTTGCATTTTGGGAGGACTGGAGTCTGTCCAAGTGGAGGTGGCGGAAATCCTTTGTTTGTTCACATCTCAAGAGGACCGGGGTCTGTCCGAGGGGTGGTATATGTTTGTTTACTCGCATTTTTGGGGGAACCGTAAGCTGCTCAAGATTTGGGGATGATGAGCCCTTATTTGCTTGTGCCTTGAGCGGAGATAGTGAAAAACCTTTGTTTGTGATTTAGGAGAACCGGGGTTCATCCGAGAGGAGGTGGCGAAAAACCTTTGTTTGATCGTTCTTTTGGAGAATCAGGGTTCGTCCGAGAGGAGATGACGAAGAACCTTTGTTCAATCGCGCTTCAGGAGAACCAGAGTTTGTCTAAGTGGTGGTAGCGAAGAACCTTTGTTCGTTCGCGCCTTAGGAGGACCGGGGTCCGTCCGAGTGGAGGTGGAAAAGAAGCTTTGTTCATTCGCGCCTCTTGAGAATCGGGGTTCGTCCAAGTGGAGGTTCAAAGAACCTTTGTTTGTTCCCGCCTCAGGAGGACCGGGGTCCGTCCGGGTGGAGGTGCTGAAGAACCTTTGTTCGTTCGCGCCTATGGAGAATCGAGGTTCGTCCAAGAGAAGGTAGCGAAGAATCTTTATTCATTCGCGTCTCAGGAGGACCGGGGTCCGTCCGGGTGGAGGTGGTGAAGAACCTTTGTTCGTTCACGTCTCAAGAGAACCGAGGTTCGTCCAAGTGAAGGTGCAGATGAACCTTTGTCCATCTCGCCTGAGAGGTGCAGACAGACCTTTGTCCGTCTAGCCTAAGGTGTAGAAGGGCTTTCGCCGATCTCGCCTGAGGTGCGGAAAAGTTTTCGCCGATCTTGCCTGAGGTGCAGAAAGGATTTCTCCAATCTCATCTGAGAGGTGCGAAAAGGCTTTCATCAATCTCGCATGAGAGATACAGAAAGATTTTTGTCAATCTCGTCTTGCGATGACCTGAGTACGGTGGAAGGGAAAACACACGCTGAATTATTGAAAAGAAAGATGCAGGTGCTCGCGAATATATTCTCACGGCTTATTCTTCAAGAAGCAAATTGATAATCCGAGGAGCGATTTATTCTGCCCCCCTGAGATTGGTCCAAGCCTTGCGTGGTCCCTTGCGTTCTAGAGGAGACTATCTTAGTCGTGGTGCGGTTGAGGCCAACTGAGCCACTGTCTTTTTCCTTTTAGATTGTTCGAGTAGACCAGCGTGTACGATTCATCTGAGTTCCTCTTTCAGGCGTACACATTCTTCCGTGGTGTGCCATCGTCCTCAATGATAGCTGAAGTACTTGGATTGGTCTCCGAAGTTCGGTGCGAGAGCACTTGGCTTCCGAAGGGTTTGATTTTCGCAGATGAAGAACAAAACTTTTGCTTGTGATGTTCCAGGGAAAGCCTAGTGCTGGCAGTGCCCCCCGACTCGACGAGGGCTAACACGGTGCTTGTTGTTCCCTCTGGGATTCAGTGATGACTCGTGATTCTTCTTCCTTTTCGAGCCTCCGTTGAGTGGCAGTTGCTGTTTCTCAACTGCCGCCACTATTGTGATTTGGGCCTTGACTTGGCAGACGATGTTAATGTAGCTAGACCCTGCAGCTTCAGTTCTCATTCTTGCATGGAGATTTCCGGGCTTGAGTCTCCCGAGGAAAAGACTGTGTAGAAGCTCAGGGTTAACTTTCGGGACCTGTTGTGCCTTTGTGGTGAAGCGATGGAAGAAATCCTTCGAGTGGATCTCCCCGAGTCTGTTGGATCCTCACGAGGCGTATGAGTCGCCGGTTGGCGGCGAATCGATCTGGAAAAGTTGGGTCAACTTTGTGAATTCCTCGATTTCCCCTTCTTTTATGAAGTGAAATCAAGCGAGAGACTCTCCTTTCAGAGTTGCAGGGAACACTCGACATTGGAGCGGGTCTGGCGCATTGTACATGTGCATAACGGTTACAGAGTGCCTGATGTGGTCCAGAGGATCGTTTGTCCCGTCAAACGTCTCTAAGTCGGTTAACTTGATCCTGGGCGGAACGAAATATGCTAGGACCGATGGAGCTAGCGAGGAAATGAGGTGGATGGGACGTCACACATTTGCGTCTCGATGCCTCCAGCATTCACACTTTTCTTCGATCATGTGCCTCACTTCCTCGCGAGTGAGTTCTCTATCGGTCTGAGCGATGACCTCCTCCACTGCACGAGATTTTCTTTGCGCGTACCGGGGAAGCTCGTCGAGTAATGCGAGGTGTGTGGAGCCATTGGTGTCAGACAACTTATCGGTGATGGGATCCTTCTTGCAGGCAGTGCTTCAGACATCATCTGACTTAGGATCTACAGTGGTTGGCCTTCAGGAGCGATATCTGTGTTGAGGGCTTGCTTGGCAACTGTCACATCTGTGCAAGTGAGCGGAGCGAAGCGTGGGTCATTGTGCTGCCTTCTAGTCCTTGGAGGGATATCGAAGCGTCTGCATCCCTCTCTAGTTGTCAGGCTCATACTCTGCTTCTTCTTCTTTGGATCCTTTTACTCTGGTTGGAGGAGCGCTCCCTGGGGTAAGGTGCCTCCAACAATTTGTGCCCCCCGGGTCCATGTGTGAAATGTGATGCGAGCGACTTCGCTGAGCGGGTGGCAGTCTGAAGGAGGCAATCCCTATTTTGTGAGCATAGGAGGTGCCCCTGGGGGCCTAGGAGTCTCTAAGATCCTTAGTAGGGAAAGCGTTTGAGCCTAACGCTCCTCCATCTGACGCATCCGCTCCTCCATTGACGACGCCAGCGTGATAACAATCTCCTCGAGAAGTGGTGTGGGGCTAACAAGCGAGTCATTAGATGCTTGATCGTTAGACTCTTCTTAAGTTGTTTGGACGGCAGGATGTGCGCTTTATTTTGCCATTGCTGCGAGCTAGGGGAATATTGAGACTTGTCAGAGCTTTTGGGAGCACCTTTCCACAGACGATGTCAAACTGTTGCGGGTCGCCCGGTCCTTAGAAATCGGACCTCCTTAGCTTGGAATCGGACTGGGTGCGTAAACAGTAAAAATGAACCGCAATAAATGACAAGAGGCGTTTTTTATGTGAAAAATATGGAGAGGGTGAAAAACCACGTCGCTGGAACTGTGCTGAGCCAAAATCCACTATCTTCTTGGAGTTTTAAAGAGTTTGGTTTGATCTCGGAGGGCGACAGGCTGCTACTCCGTTACGAGTGTAGGAAATGAGGAAAAATGGCTAAGTCATCAGATCCCCAATGGAAGCGCTACAACCTTTGAATGTTGCTGAGCTCACGGAACCTGGGTAAGAGCATCCCGACAAGAAAATTCTCTAACTCCACAAAGCTTTGTGAGGGAGCGCTCTCGCGGAGGGGTTGACGTGACTTGGGCGTGTTGCAGCCTAAGTGTAAAGAAGAGAGCGGAGAGAATTCCTAAGCGGAGAATCGGTCTAAGTCCACGATCTCTCCGAAAAATCTCAGAGCTCTATCTTGCCTCTAGAGTTTCATGTCTTCAAATGAAAGCCTGGGGGCCTATTTATAGTTTTCTGAAGGGTCGTGGTGGTAATTGCATCGGGGAGTGATTTGTGTTGGCGAATGGTGTTGCTCTATTTTGATGACCTAGATCACCATTTTTGCTAAAATGACGAGAGTGCCCCCTTCCCCCCTCCCCCGGGCAGTTCGAGCGGCCCGGGCAAGGTGCCTGGAGGCGGAGGCCGGCGATGAAGGAGGAGGCCAGGGACGACAAGGGACACCAATGGTGGCGGCGACGGCCGGCGACGGCGGTCATCGCCAGCGCCAGCGCGCGCGCGCGCGTTGCGCGCGGGTGCAATTGCGCGCCGCGCGTGGTTGCGTGGCGTGCGGCCGCGCGGGCTGGCATGCCGGTGCGCGGTGCCGCGGCAGAACTGATGTACGCGAGCTGCCGCATGCGGTGCCACGACATCATCATTGTGCCTGGTGCTTGCCCCGCGCTGGCTGCCGCGCGCGGTGCCGCAGTAGTGCTGCCACACACAGACTGCCGCGCGTAGGCCATAGCGCATGAGGTGCCATGACGATGTGGGATGTCGTGTGCAGATCGTCGTGCATGTGGGGCTGAGGCAACGCCGCTGCGCGCGGTTGGCCGCATCTAGGGCCTGCACGTGCATGAGGCACGCATGGTCCTTGCGTGTGCGCTTACGCATGACGCTCGTATGCGAGCTTGCTTGGTCTCGTTAGTTCCTCTTCGTATCTTTGGTCGAGCTACGGTTTAACTTAGAAGGTTCAGGGGGAACCCCATCAGGTCTATTAGGGAAATAACATTCGTCGGAGTTTCTCATTGTAGAGAAGCACATGATCAATAAATGAAAACCAGTAAAAACCTTATATATCCTCATTGAGTATGTAAATACAATGTATAAGTACAAATATATAGGAAGAGGAATAAGAGAAGAGACCCATTTACAAGGTGTGAGACTAATACATAGAAGGATACACTAAATGGGCCATTATGTGGGACTTTACATAGTCTTTTCTAACACTCCCCCGCAAGATGGAGCATACAAGTCGTAGACACCTAGCTTGGACAAGAACTTGTAAAATAGAGCACTAGGTATGACCTTAGTGAGAAGATCATCAACTTGGTCAATAGCCGGAACATGTCTCAATTCCAGCTTCTTCATTTGAACTTTCTCCTGAATGAAGTGGCAATCAAATTCAATGTGTTTCATTCTTTCGTGGAAGATCAGATTCTTAGCTATGTGTATAGTAGCTTGACTGTCACAAAGTAAGGTAGCTGGTGAGGAGAGTTTTACTCCCATATCATTTAGGAGACTTTTGAGCCATATGAGCTCGGATACAATAAACGTCATCGAACTGTATTCAGCTTAAGCTGAAGATCGGGCAACCATAGCTTGTTTCTTATTGCGACAGGTAACAAGGTGGCCTCCGAAGTAGGTACAAAATCCGCTGGTAGTACGCCGATCATCCAGGGAACCAGCATAATCAACATCGGAATACGCAACTAATGTTGGAGTAGAAGAAGAGGTTTTGTATACCAGCCCTTGACCAGAGGCTGTTTTTAGATATCTCAAGATGCATTCGACGGCTTGTAAATGAGACATCCGAGTAGAATGCATAAACCGGCTGACAACCCCAACAACAAATGATATTTCTGGTCTCGTGACTATTAGGTAAATTAGTTTTCCAACGAGACGTCGATAATATTCTGGGTTTGGAAGAAGTAGATCTGTATCTGAGGTATGTGCACATAGCTTGTGATTGACATCCATAAGAGTATTGGTCGGCTTGCATCCAGAGTAGCTGGCATCCTGAAGGAGGTCGAGATAGTACTTCAGTTGAGATAGGACAAGGCCATCAGAATGTCTTGCGATTTCAAGGCCGAGAAAGTATCGGTGGTTCCCCAGATCTTTTGTTTGAAAAACAAAGCTCAGGTGTTGTTCGATCATTTGTATTCCCTTTGAGTCATCACCTGTGATTAGGATGTCATCAACATACACTAAAAGGAGAACGGTGACTGCTTTGTGATGTCGAGTAAACAGAGATAAATCTGCCAAGCTCCCAGTGAAACCAACTTCTCGCGCAACCCTACTGAACTTGTTGAACCATGCCCAAGGAGATTGTTTGAGACCATAAATCTACTTCTTAAGGTGACAAACTTGGGACTCCCCGTGGTCTCAAACCTCGGAGGTTGTCACATGCAGACTATTTCTTGTAGATTGCCATTTAGAAAAGCATTTTAGATATCTAGTTGATATATGGGCCATTGACGATGCACAACCACAGAAAGGAGAACACAAACCGTGTTGAGCTTGTCCACCGGAGAGAATGTTTTCTCATAATCGATACCTTGTTGTTGAGTGAAACCACGAGCCACCAGTCGGGCATTAAGACGGTCAATTGTCCCATCAACAGCTTGCTTGATGACAAAGACTCATTTACAACCAATAGTGGTCTGCCTAGAGGGAGAGGAACTAGATCTCATGTCTGGTTAGCCCATAGGGTTGTCATTTCTTCATCCAGGGTTGCCCGCCAACCTAGATGTTGGAGAGCCTCCTGCACAGAGTTAGGGACAAAAATAGAGGATGATGAAGTAGCAAAGGTATGAAGTGTCAGGGACAAACGATGTAAGAATACACAGTTCTCCATGGGATGGGCAGTGGAGGCCGGTGTCGGATCAGCAGGTCGCAGAGTGTACGTGGTCGAAGTCGACTGCATTGCGGAGGCGGAGCGAGGAGGGCGACGGGTATAAACACGGAGAAGAGGTGGCTTGTGTAGAACGGGAGCTGGGTCAGGGAGGAGTGGCGGTGGAGGAGAGGTAACTGGGATGACAGGTCTTGGTAAGGATTGTGTTGGAAGAGGTGGGTTTGGAGCGGAGAAGGATGGTTGTTCTTCTCGAAAGGTAACATAAGCTGAAACGGTCACCTTGCGGATAGTAGGAGAGTAGCGAACATAATCTTTCTGAGTACGAGAATAACCGACGAACATGTGGTTGGCTGCCCGAGGATCTAACTTGTCTGTGGACGGACCAAGTAAGTGAACATAGTAGGTACAACCAAAGATCCGAGGCGCGAGAGATAATGGAGGAGTAGAAGGGAAGACGGGACTAAACAAGTTGCATTTCAGAGGACGGAGGAAGGTGGACAGTTATTGAGAAACAAGTCATCGAAAGCGCAAATTCCCAATAGGTCTTGGGTACCTGCATTTGAACCATGAGGGAGCGAACAACATCAAGATGTTTATTTTTACGTTCAGCCACTCCATTTTGTTGGGGGGTATAGGCACAGGACGTATGGTGAATAATTCCAAATTCAGATCAGAGATTAGCAAATTCATGACTAGTGTATTCGCGAGCATTATTTGTCCGGAGAGTTTTAATTTTATCGGAAATCTATGTGTGAGTCTCAAGGACAAAAGCTCGAAATACATAGGGAAGCTCAGAGAGATCACGAACTAAGTACAATCATGTCATTCAAGAATAATCATCAATAAAAGTGATAAAATAACGATAACCAGACACACTAGTTATTTTTTACGGGCTCCAAACATCAGAATGCGCTAAAACAAAAAGGAGCAGAGCTCCGAGTACATTGAAGAGGAAAAGTGGAACAATGTTGTTTTCCCCAAATACATGAATCACACATAAAATCGGGAAGAGAGATATCAGAAAGAGACTTCTTGAGGACCGGAAGAGGAGCATGCCTAAGATGCCAATGCCAATCAACGAAGGAACCTGTGGAGAAGATGGTAGGAGAGACATCAAGAAGCTAGAGCCCATTTTGCAGTCGTCCTTTACCAATAACACTCTGCATCCGTCGATCCTACATCAGAAAAGAAGAAAAGGTGAATGTGACAGAGCAATTCAAATCGGCAGTGAAGCAACTAACAAAAAGTAAATTGAACAGGGAGCCCGAGATATGGAGAGCCGAGTGGAGAGAGAGAGATTGAGAGGTATGTCAGCAGAGCTGGAGATAGTAACTGTGTCGCCATTGGTCACTGTAATAAACTTAGGATGTGAAGAATCCAAGTACTAAGGTAGCGTCATCGAGGTGATATGGTGAGTAGCGCCTGAATCCACTATCCAACGCGGACTAGTGGAGAGACAAGAGATACCTTTATTAGAGATGGAGGCAGCGAAAGCAGGCGGGTGGCTGAACATCCCGTGAAGTTGCTGGAGCGTGAGACGGACTTCTTCAAGATCAGCACGAGTAGCAGAAGGATTGTAGGCAGCAACAGAAGCAATCAGACGAGGAGGAAGACCATATTTGCGGTTGCAAGTTGCCTCATGGTGTCCATCCTTATCGCAGAAAGAACACTTGGGCCTCTGTCGGCCATCTCGACCCCTTTCCCGAGAGCCAGAACGTCCTCCATGAGTAGGGTGAGGGAGAGTTAATAAGGGCACAGAAGAGTGTTGGAGAAGGGCCAGTAGCATCAGGGGGTGGTGAAACCTTTAGCAACATGGATAACACATCAGAAAATGAGGGAGTCGCAGCAGGCGAGAGTATCTGAAGCCAATCACTCTGAAGATGAGCCGGGACACGAGCCATCATCATGACAATACCAACTGCTTCCTTTTAAGTGTGTTGGGCAGTGAAATCCATAGTGGGGGATTGATGTTGAATCCAGGCTTCAACCAGTGTCTTGTACCGAGCAACAAATGAAGTTCAGTCAGCAGCACCGCCGATGTCAAAAGTCTGAAGATCAGTGATGATGTCATACAAGTGCTGAAGAATATCCTTGCCTGAGTAAAGAGAATGGAGCTCATCTCACATCGTCTTGACCATCTCATGATACATGGTCATGCAGTAAGGTTCGCCATCAAGAGAGTTGAGAAGCCATGTCTGAACACGGTCATCATTGCGAAGCCAGTCATCAGTTGGTGTAAAGGGAACATCTTGAGTCAAGTGATGCAGAAATCCTTTTGGCTGAAGAACTCGGCGAACAGAAAGCACCCACTCAACAAAGTTCTTCTCCGAGTGAGAGAAACAGTAGTGATGCGTAACTCGTCACAGAGTCCAGGAACAGGGAAAACTGTCGGAGGAGAGGAAGTGGCAGTATACGTATCCATGGTCGAGAGGGCAGGTAGTTACACAGGGCGTATAACCGACAGGGAGAGCAAAAACCGCAATCGCATTTGGCGGCTAAGGTAAATCAGGTGGGAAGGCTGCAGGCAGAAGACTAGCACGGAGCCGCGGATCGTGCGGTTATGACAAGCTGCAAAGGCAATTATCCGCAGGCAGAGCTCGCTGCGACTAGAGAAGCTCGTAGCGGAAAGAAGATGAGCAGCGGCAAGAGAACTCGCAGATTAGCAGAGCATAAGCGAGAAAGCCCGACGACTAGGTGAACAAACATCGAAATGGAAAGAGCCCGACACGGTTAAGGGCCTAAGAGCAGCGACTAAGCGAGACTGCAATAACAGAAGCAAGAAGCAGCAGCGGTAAGAGAATGAGAAGAACCGCGGTTAAGAGATATCCCAGGAAGAGGGAAAACCGCGCGGTTAAGAGAATGAGAAGAACTGCGGCTAGCAAAAACAAGATGTCGCAGCGGGCAAAGAGAGGCAACAACCGGCACAAGAGAGGCCAAAGAACAAACTGCAACAGTCTAAGACTAGACCGCGCTATCAAGGGAGAAGAGCGAAGTAAGGAGATCACGTGGTTAGGGAGAGAAGGCCGCATCGATAAGGGAGAAGTTAAGCGATTAAGCAGAAGAGGCCGCTGGAAAGAGAGGAGAAAAAAAGGAGGGTGGGTCCCACGGAGCAGTTCAGAGGGAGAGTATAAAAGGTGAAGAGAGGAGGAGTGGTTCCACGGGAAGGAGCCTGCGGTTAGACATAAGAAGACCGCACGGCTAGAACAGTGGCAGGTAGAAAGCGGAAAACCACAGCACTGGCGGTTAGCAAGAAATGCTATCCGCCCGAAACATGAGGTAAGACCACTGCTCTGATACTATGTAGAGAAGCACACAATCAATAAAGGAAAATCAGTAAAACCTTGCATATCCTTTTTGAGTATATAAATACAATGTATGAGTACAAATATATTGGAAGAGGAAGGAGAGAAGAGACCCCATTTACAAGGCGTGTGACTAATACATAGAGAGAAGGAGAAACTAAATGGGTCATTATGTGGGCCTTTACATAGTATTTTCTAACACTCATTAACACAACTTCTAGGGCTTGAATTTAGGGAAATAAAGATGTCTTGACTAAATTACCTTTCATCAAAAGACCCTAGGGTGCAAAGTGCCAAAAAATTCAATTAGGAGGTGCAAAGTTCAAAAAAGCCAGAGAGGAATGCGTTTTATGCTAAAGTGCACTAATCCAACTTTCTTGCTGGAGGATATTTTTTGAGCACTTTTAAGTGCAAACCTAATTTTGCTAGGTGCAAACCTAATTTTACTAGGTGCAAACCGGTCCAAAAAAACCTAAACCCGTATACAATTTATTCCCCCAAATCATAAAATAACCTAAGTGCAGCCCACCCTCAAAACAATTCCCGTGAGCCAACCCTCCTTTCCCGACCCACGACCAAACCCTTTCGCTCCCGTTTCGCCGCCGTCCTCGACGCCGACTGGCGCTCCTATTTTTGGCAGCGACCACTGCACCCTCTCCCGCCGACGAATGTCTCTCCAGCCTTCCACGAATGACTACCCTACTCCGGCAGCGACCCGCCCGCCCTCCCCCGCGACATCTTCTCCGTCGAGGTAAAACCCTACCGCTGGCCCCTTTTTTTTTCAGATTTCTATCCTTCCAAATTTCTACTCCGACAGCACTTCTATCCTTCCAGATTTTTGATCCACTTTTTTTCAATTTTTTTGCCTTTCATTTTTATTTCCATTGTATGCTCACAACATCCAGATTTCCACCAGATTTGTACCCCACTACTTGTCTCATTTCTATGCTCACAACGGTTGCTCTCATTTTTATTGAGTGCTTTTAAGTGCAAATCTAATTTCGCTAGGTGCAAACCTAACTGTTTATGATTAACAATGGCTTGTTACATCATATCTTTGTAGCTTAGTAGAGAACAAATCACATGATTAGGAATTGTCCGTTGATGTAGACTCTCCCCAACAACTTTTATATGGAGGTATCGTCTCTTCGTCAATCTTATTTTTGAAAACTTGTGTACTATTTTAGATAGTGTTGTTGAAGCTAGGTATTTTTTTTACATTATCTTATGAAGAGGCAAACCCCAAATTTAAAATTGAAGTTGGCATGCATTTTGTTACATTAAATATGTTTTCTAGTAAAGATGATTTGGTGGATTGAGCACGCAGTATTGCAATGAGTTTGGATTTTGTCATCACCATACAAAGTGCAAACAAACTTACAAGCAGACCCAAACCCAGAGTTATCCTTGGTTGCAATAGAGCTGGATATTATCGGGAGAGTCAACGTAAGAAAGGATGGGTTAGGAAAAATTTGAGAAAATCAAGTTCGAAGAAGTGTGGTTGCAAGTTCTCGCTGAAAGGGCAAAAAGGTATAAATTTAAATGAGTGAATCCTCGAAGTTATATGCGGAGTTCACAACCATGAGATGGTGCACTTAGAAGTTCATTCATATACTGGAAAGTTTGATTCGAATGAGCAAACAGTTGTTCATGAAATGTACTTAGCCGGTGTTAAGCCACGAAAAATACTCACAACATTGAAACAAAGTGATCCTTCTAACAAAAATGTGTTGCGCACATTATATAATGAAAGCGTGAAAATGCAATTGAAAGAGCTACAAGGAGGTACACAAATGCAATTTTTGTATAAATGTATTACAGACTCCGGCCATGTTAGTTTTAATAAAGTTACAAAAGAAAGTGGTAATTTGAAATGATTGTTCTTTGCACATCTCATATCCAGATAACTTACCAAAATGGTATTCATCATGAATTGTACTTATAAGACAAACATGTTTCGAATGCGCTTGTTGTGCATTGTGGGTATTACCTCAACAAACCAAACATTTTATTCTGCTTTTGCTTTCATCTCAAATAAAACACAGTCTAGTTTTTTATGGGCTCTTGATTGTTTCAGATCTTTCTTTAACGAACATTCGTTGCCACAAGTCATAGTGACTGATAGAGAAATTGCCCTTATGAATGATATTGCAGTCTTATTTCCGAAAGCAAAAAATATTTTTATGCAAGGTTCACATTCGTAGAAATATTTTGGCCAAATGCAAAAAAAAAAAATTCAAAAGCGGCAAGGAATGAGAATTTTTTTTGCTTGTATGACAAAATATTGTGGATGCGCGCACACAGAAAGAATTTAAACATCGTCTTGACATATAAAGAGTACTTTGTTTTCGCATTGGTGGATATGTTCTTGAATTTGGATAATTCAACTACCAATCGTGTAGAAAGTAGACACAGTCATTTAAAACAATTTCCTAAAGTGTCCATCAACAACCTTACAAGTATATGGAAAACCTTTAATCAAATGATTACTCTGCAGCACACGGAGATTAAACGTGCATTTGACCAAAGCACAATTTAGTTGAATAGAGTTTCGTAGTGCCTTGTACTTTGAACTTATTGGACGGATTTCTTTTACCGCTTTAGAGTTGATAAAAAAGGAAGAACTTCTAACTAAATCTGGGTGTATGGATGCTGGCGAGTGCGCACATAAAAATAGAATGCATTGGGTTTACTATGTGCACATGATTTACTTCCTTATATGCAACAATCAAACTCTTTCCTATTATGGATAGTTCACAATCATTGGAAGTAGTTAGTTTTGCAAGAGATCGCAAATAATGAGAGCGTTAAAGTTGAAGATGAATCTGACAATGAAATTGATGTTGAAATGGAAGGAATTCTAAAAAGATACAAAAGTACAACATCATTACAAAAACAAGGAATAAAGAAAAAATTACGTGAATTAATGGAACCCTCGACAACTCAAACATTAGAGCCTTTGGTACCAAAGACATTGAAGGGTCGATCGAGGGGAAGCTACAAGAAGTTTAGAGATGACACGAAATCCACAAAGCATGAGCCATCCTTATTTGAGTATGTATTGATGGATGAGCAAGTATCAACCACAACGACAAAAGTACGATCCACATGTAAGTTGGTACCGAAAGGGAGCAGATTGCTACGGAATGTGCGTAAGGAAATGCCTCCATATGTTTCCGAGTATATTATGTAACACCCCAAATTCCAATTTTGAGTTTAGGCTGGGTGATACGGCTTGGGATACGGGCGTGTCTCAGGGCGTGTCCAGCTCTGGGTACTCGAGTGGGTCTCGAGTGTGTCTCGAGTGAGGCACACGGCCTGGGACACAGGCGTGTCCCAGGGCGTGTCATGGTGACACGGCCAGGGACACAGGCGTGTCCGAGGTCGTTTCCTGCTCGGGTTGGTAACCGGGTTCTGTCGAGTGTGGCACACGGCCTATGACGCGGGCGTGTCACAGGGGCGTGTTTGGCACACGGCCAAGGACACGGGTGTGTTCCTTAGCCATATCTTTTTCGGGAGTGTTGATCCTGTGTTGATTGAGGGACACGCCCCTCAACACGGGCGTGTACCTCGTGACACGGGCGTGTCTAAGCCCGTGTACAGGTCTGGATGGAGTCGGTTCCTTAACTGCTTAGGGAACACGGCCTGTGACACAGCCTGTGACACGGGCGTGTCACAAGCCGTGTCAGCCCAAAAATAGATATTTGAGGGCAGATCATGGTCGTCCATTTCCTTCTATTTGGATCATGTGGTCCAAGCTTCTCCCTGTATTGATAAGACCCTTGATTGAGAGTATTCTCTCATTCTATATTATCTTTCTAAGAAGAGAGAAGGGAGAGCTTGGAGGAGGAAGAAGGAGGAGGATTTCGGCCGCCTGTGGAGCTTCAACGGTCCGACTTGAGATCCGAGGCCAGCGTTGTGGAGGCAAGGCCGTCGCGGTGATTTCCAACCGGCCAGTTTTCCATGGCTCTGAAGCGATCGTCAAGGGTAACGATCTCCTTATTGGACAAGTGAAGTCCTACTTTATGCATGTGCATGAGATCCTCCGCTAAGAGGTGGAAAGCATAAGCGATTCCAGCGGTTGAGTCTGCATCTAGATCCGGAAATGTATAGTACGAAATAGACATGATGTGTGAAGCCCATCTGGACGGGTAGTCTAGATTGGTGATGCTTATATTGCAAACCGGAGAAGACTCGGTGTATATAATGATTAGCTTGCGGAGATTGTGAGGACGCTTATGAATTATGGTAAGGAAGCTTTGTATAGCTCCTTTGGTTGTATGCTCTGCATGAGCTGAGTGATGGATTGGAAGGCGGCACTGTGCGCCTGTGTTATGAAAGATCGATGGGTAGCAATGCAGAGGTGCGGTTTCACGGGCTTGTTACTCTATGGTGGGATGTTGATCTAGAGGTATTGTGTACCTGCGTTGTGAGAGGTCGATTAATGGCAATGCAGAAGTGCGGTTTCACGGGCTTGTCACACTACGAGAGTAGGTCGACCTATAGTGCTCACTAGTTGTGGTGAGGTGAACGCCTCTGAGTGGGTTGGGTGTGTGAGGTCTTCAATAGGGTTTGGAGTCTTATGCCCGCCCAACAAGCTAATCACCTCGAATCGGTAATGGGACATAGAGGATTTCGGTACACCGTAAGTGTGCCTTGAGTGCACAGAGCGTCTGGCACGAAGGCCGGCGTTTGTGATATTGTTGTGTTATATATAAATGAGTTGTTTATATATGTAGTGGACATTCATTAATTGAGTTCTTGCAAGTAATAAGCTTCCGCTAGAATGCTCTGGGTTAGGGTGCGATGGTATTTTGGTATTAACCTATGACCTCCCCGTCTGTTTGTGGCATATAGTGTGAGGCCCCGGCCAGACCTTCTATTATATGTTATTTAACGGGTGGAGTCGTTACATTTGAGCTCAACTGGTGATGAGGAGTTGGAAAACTCCATAGTTAAGCGTGCTCGGGTTGGAGTAGTACTAGGATGGGTGACCTCCTGGGAAGTCCCCGTAGTGCACGCTTAACCGGAGAGTTTTCCTCATCAAAGGGAGGTTGTGGCCACCAACAACACGCCTGTGGAGGGAGAGGGGTTAGGGTGCTTGGGCTGCAGCCCGGTAACATGCTCGCTAAGAGACCACTCTGGTGTAGTGGAGAGGTGTTACATATTACAGATGTGATTGATGTAATTCCAGATGGTCACTGTGGGTACAGAGTTGTTAGTAATGCTATGAGCATGGTCAAGATTGGCAAAAAGTATGTATTGAGCAATCTTTGGAACTGCATCACAAAGAAATCTTGTATGTTGACATATTTGGAATAGATAGAAGAGTAGAGTTACTTAGCTCACTGTACAACCCCGTATTCGCGGAGTGGGGTCCCCAAACAAGCGCAATGTGTAATCCAGAGAATGGTCCACGACAAGTGAGCCCAAAGGCTATAGGGGCAAAGGGTCGAGTGCGGCGGGAGGTCGACATTCCCCTTGGCGGGGGCGGGGGCGGCAGGAGGTCGACATTCCCCTTGGCGGGGGCGGGTGCGGCGGGAGGCCGACACCCGCCCCGGCCCTATCTTCAGGGGGCGGGGGCGGCGGGAGGCCGACACCCTCCCCGACCCTATCTTCAGTGGGCGGGTGCGGCGGGAGGCCGGCACCCGCCCCAGCCCTATCTTCAGGGGGCGGGGGCGGGGGGAGGCCGTCACCCGCCCCGACCCTATTTAAGGGGGGCGGGTGCGGCGGGAGGCCGACACCCGCCCCTGCCCTATCTTAGGGGGCGAGTGCGACGGGAGGCCGGCACCCGCCCCGACCCTATTTTCAGGGGGGCGGGTACGGCGGGACGCCGACACCCGTCCCGACCCTATCTTCAGGAGGCGGGTGCGGCGGGAGGCCGACACCCGCCCCGACCCTATCTTTAGGGGGCGGGTGCGGCGGGAGGCCGGCACCCGCCTCGGCCCTATCTTCAGGGGGGCGGGTGCGGCGGGCGGCCGGCACCCGCCCC
This sequence comes from Platanthera zijinensis, assembly GCA_039513925.1. Taxonomy (NCBI): domain Eukaryota; kingdom Viridiplantae; phylum Streptophyta; class Magnoliopsida; order Asparagales; family Orchidaceae; genus Platanthera; species Platanthera zijinensis. The sequence goes on along the minus strand of CM077089.1, from coordinate 165,543,330 downwards.
GGCCCTATCTTCAGGGGGCGTGTGCGGCGGGCGGCCGGCACCCGCCCCGACCCTATCTTCAGGGGGGCGGGTGCGGCGGGAGGCCGGCACCCGCCCCGGCCCTATCTTCAGGGGGCTGGTGCGGCGGGAGGCCGGCACCCGCCCCGACCCTATCTTCAAGGGGTGGGTGTGACGACAGGCAGGCACCCGCCCCGGCCCTTTTTCATGGGTCGAGTGCGGCGGTAGGTTGGTGTAACACCCCTATCCGTCACATAGTATATAACAGTAGGTCCGGTCGGGGCCCGACGCCATATACTACGGACAGACCGGTTGGTTACGCATTGAAACCATTCAACCAATCACAACGTCCTACACAGAGCATCTAGCGGAAGTAAATTAGTAAGTTGTACAAAAAATAAAGAACCATGCCAAGCATAAATGTCCACTACTCAAACCAAGAAGGAATGTTTAATACACTAAATAGAAATGGTCTTATGACCTTACAGGAGTTTGCTTAATAAAAGTGTCTTCCAAACCTCGGCACGCAGGACGGTCATACATGAGTACAAAAAGGAAAACACTCAACAATTGTCCTTCGAGGGCCGGCACAGCAACTTGGGATTTAGCCCGCTATTTATCACTCGGCTCCGCAACACCTGCAAGCAACAATCCACCGCACGGTGGTAAACAAAGGCAACGGTCAGCTATGCTGACCAAATTAAAACGATTTCGCCCCCAAACCGGGGCGACAAAGCTTCTTCCTTGCACTTGTTAGCAAAACAAGCAACATAGCGAAATAAGCATCACATCACAGGTGCACGCTCACACGGCCGTACACCCCGTGCTCTCAGGGCACTTACTCGGCGGGCCAGTCCGAACCCCGTCCGGTCCTTGACTCCGCCACCACCCCCAGGGTGGCAACCTCATGAGCATTTAGTCCTTTCAGCCGTAGCCTAGACTCGATCTCCAAACCTCGGTAAGTCCCACGTAAAACTTTAGGTCGCTTTAACCGAGCAGATGGAGCGGGTAGGGGTCCACCAGCCCGTTGCTCACCCCGCCATTGCCATTTGGCCTTTGACGCGGGCTAAGCTTCCACAGTTTCAAATATCGTTCAAACACGGTACATAGCCCCATTATGTACCCGGTTGGCTCCCAAGCCACCGATATGACAGAAATGCGTTTCCGTCCAGATTTCCGAGTGCACCTCGGGGTTAATCCCCAAGATTCCCTGATGCATTCTACCGCATAGCAACCCGAAAACAATCAAAACGCTCGGAGTCTTCTCCGGCTAAAAAATGCACAGGAAATCATCACCGATCCAGACCAACACGTCCGGGTAGGCTTCACACATCATGCCTATGTCCGTACTACGATTCCGGACTCTAACAAGGGGGACTTTACATATCTACCCCAAGGAATACCGCAATCTCGCCGCATACTCGCGGGAGAAGGGTTTTCCCATGCAAAGGAAGAAGAGCTTCACATGCTCAAGAAGAGAATCGTTACCCTTGCGTTTTTCCTCGGCGCCATAGAAATCCACCCGGATGAAAAGCACCGCAATCTCCTTGCCTCCGCGGATCCGAAGACGACTCGCGATTTGGAGCACCGAAGCTCCGCCGGTGATCGGATCTTGGTCTTCTTCCTCCTCCTCGCTCTCCCTTCTCTCTAGGTTTTAGAAAGAGAAGGCTTGGATGAAAATAAGGGTTTCAAACCCTATTCCCCGGATATAACACACCAGCAACAGCCCTGAGCCGTCGGATCCCAAATCAAGAAATCGAACGGCTGCGATTCAGCCCAATATTACAAAATCTGGGCCGAACACGGGTTGCAACACGACCGTGTGCATGGCCGTGTCACCCATTCGTCGTCTCACCCGACGTTCCAACCAGCACACGGCATTTGGCATGGCCTCCGACACGCCCGTGTCACACGTGACACGGCCGTGTCAAGACCCGTGTCACGCCCGTGTGCACTGCCAACAATAATTTCCCGAGGAGGACACGGCCTGCGACATGGCACCCGACACGCCTGTGTCACATGTGACACACCCGTGTCTGTGCCCGTGTCATGGCCCGTGTGCATACTCAAAAAATTCCAAGCGTGACACGCCCTGGGACACGCCCGTGTCCCAGGCCGTGTGCCTCAACTCGATGATTGTTGATCGCCAAAACGTCGACCCCATGACCTGAGGTCGATCACGCCCATGAAACGCCCGTGACACGCCCGTGTCACGCCCGTGTCACGCCCGTGTCACGCCCGTGTCACGCCCGTGTCACGCCCGTGTCACGCCCGTGTCACGCCCGTGTCACGCCCCTGACACCTGCTCCAAAACCCAGACTTGGCCTAAAACGTCACCCGTCCCTCTTTTGAGTTTCGGGGTGTTACAGTCGGCACCCGCCCCATCCCTAGTAAATCAGGGGGTGGGTGCGGAAGGAGCGGTCAACACCCGCCCCTGGCCCTTGTTAATCAGAAGGGGCGGGTGTGGTGGCAAGCCAATACCGACCCCGACCTTTTTAGGGTGTTGCCCGGCGACGCCACTGTCACCTGGCGACGCCATAGAGCTTTCGCCCAGCCAGGGTCTCACCCGGTCCCTTGAGGATCTCGCCCGGCTTGAGCAGCTCGCCCAACTTGAGGGTCTTGCCCGGCTCGAGGATCTCGCCCGGCTTGAGGGTCTGCTATTTTTCCCCTGGTGGGCTGCGAATAGCTGTTCAAAATAGCAAAATTTGACTGTTGGCAGACCAGCCAAGAGTATTTCAGTAATTTTAGAGCAGCGAGATTGCGCTATTGGTAGACCATCCCAAAAAAATCTATAAATAGACCCTTGGGGTGCCTTGGAGAGGGATTCGTTTCCACCAATCTTCATCCTCTTCCTTCATCTTCCAAGGCACCTAGCTCATCATTGGCTAGGGACGGGGAGATCTCAAAGTCTTCGGGGTGTGAAGTGGGACCTCCACGCTAGAGCCAAGAGTTATTTTCCAAATTTAGGTCTCTCACCAAGGGACGGCTTGGGAGAAGTAGGTGTGAGCTGTATCCCTAGGTCCGAACTCTAGGTGGAACCGAATCTCGGTTTCAACACTCACTAGATTTTGGTGTTACTGCAGCTCCATTGGACAAGTGGATGTCAATGCCTGATATTGGATTGATGGTTGCTTCTTCTTACAATATTATTTTTGTTCACTTGTCTGCATATCAATCTGTCACACTGTTACCGTTGCATTCACCACCATCATCTCCTCACAAGATAATTTACATTGGGTTTATAAATGAGAATCATTTCGCACAATTGCAATTGCGTGAAAGTTTTAAATTACCTTTAGTAATATTAATTTGGAGAAGATATCGGGAAAAAAATGTGGCGTAATGAGACAAATTTATTGCAAATGAGGATGTTACTATGTCATAAATTAGTTCTAAAAGTACCGCTTTGTTGCGTTTGCCAAAAAATTGTTAAAATTTATATTCCAATAGCATACGGAGTTTCACCAAATATTTTGTACTGTAAATTACAGTTTTTTGTCTGTATAGTACGATTGGAATCAAGTCTTATATTATGAATATTGAATGCTATGATGCTTATATTTAATATATTTTATTTTTAATTTTCATGTAGGTTAATTACTTGAAAACTCACAATAATATTTTGGAACTCAAATTTTATTAAAAGGGACTCATAATTTATACTAAATATCATGGATTTTGTACTATTTAATATGAACTTACGAACGAATCAACTTTTTATTTTTATTTTTTTTATTGAACTGCACCAAATAGATTTGCACTTTAACATGCTGTGTTTTTCTGAACGCTTGAACAAATATAAAGCGAACCAAATTGAACAAACCAACAGTGCAGCTTCGCGTGAGTCCGAAGCTATGGACTCTTCGGCATTATCTACTTCCGACGACACCGCCGATGATCGCTCCACCGGCTACGGTGGCGGGACCAGGAAGAAGGTGGCGCTGGATTGGATGGAATGGGGAAGAGGGTGGCTGCACGTCGTCGGCGAGTTCTTCTTCCAGAGAATCTCTGCTAGCCATCTCGAGAACCCTTTATCCCTACCTCACCTTGACGGAATCACTTGCATCGTCACCGGATCCACCAGCGGAATAGGCCTTGAAATTACCAGGTATGTATCTCTTTCTTCTTCTCCCTCCATTCTAAGCTCTCTTCTTCCCGATTCCAACGAAATCTGCTTATGCATTTTGCTGCTCCGCGTTCGTCGTTTCATTGATGAATTGGGGTTTTTAATGTGATGCTTTGTGCCCTTGTCTTACAAGCAAATGTTCTTCTTTCCTTACTACATTTTGTTGGGTTGCTTTGAATAGCCTATACACTATTAAGATTTGTGCCTCAATATTTTGTTGTTTGAATCTCTGTGTAATTTGTGTTGCGCGTGTTCTTCTTTGTTGAGATAATGATAATAAATTTTTATTTTTTAAAATTATGACTTATTTAACATCTTGATTTATTATAATCCTGATGTAATTCTAAGGAGGTTATTTAGGATGTAATCAATTGGCACTAATAAGAAATGATTGCCTTTAATTTTACACATTGTTGATATCAGTACCTCACTGTTTTTATGCAAAAATTTTGTTTGTCATGTTTCTAAAATCATTGAAAGCAGGGATTTTTCAGCCACTTACTAGAAGCACTTGAAAAAAATGAAGGTCCAAAATCTTGCAAAAAAAGTTTAAGGACTTGTTTCAAAAAACTATAAAAATTAAGGGACTGCTTTCATATTTTGCCTAATCAACTTAAATTGTGGTTATTTGTTCCCCTTGAGGATGAACGTTATGGTTGGTGAGGAGAAAGTAGTGGGTATAAGCAACTGATGTATCTTTATATCCTCCAATGCTCCAATGTCCGATGACGCACAACCCGTTGGGCCTAAATTTTTTGAGAAGTAATTGTAATTTTCTGTCCGATTACATAATCTTGGTTCTATAATGACTTGCTTGAGAACTTGGTTTGATCTTCGTATTAAGGTATCATCGTATATGTTGTGTCATTGGGAGTCCAAGAGAATTCTAGAAAGCATTATTACCTAAAAAATTAGTTCTGGATTTTGCATACGCATGTGGTGGTTAAGGTTTGTTGCTCAGATGGGGGTTATGTTGCAAGTTTGCATGAGAGAATTTTCAAATCCCAGTCTTTGATATACTAGTTCAACGAAGACTTAACAAGAAATTGACAGGAAAGCATCAGTGAGTTATGTTAGGCAACTCTAAAATTGATATACATAAAAGAGAAAATATTGTCTTAGTCATCTTAAAGCAAAGTTGTCTGAGTCACCAATCGCAACACATCACATGGCATTGATTGGACAACGCTAATGTAAGCAATTTTGTTGGGAGTAAATGGGTCAGCTTGGCGTATCACATGTACAATGAGGAACTTTGCTGGGAGTAATTGGGTGTATCATTTATACAATAGGTAATTTTGTTTTGCAGAATTGAGGGTAATCGTGCGTAACTGGGGTAATTGGGCGTATCTTTAATAGGCGTATGGTGAGTATTTTCGTTTAATGTCATCATTCAATCGTGACATACATAGTATTGCTACTCTAATATAACCCTAAGATTACAGAGACTAATGAAATCTTATGATTACAGAGACATACCAAAGTCAAAGGGAGCATTGATTTGAGGAGATTGATTCAATGAAATACTAGTTAATCAAGCTGTAGCTCTCGGCTACAAAAAAAGGAATATTGCCTTCAGGATGTAATCACATCCTCTTCACATCATCTTCATAACACCCTCTTTTGGTTTGTGAGGAAGAACCCTTAAGTGGGAGTAGAAGGGGAAAGGACGATCGAACAGGAGTATGCAAATCCCGAAAGAAGGGCAATGACAGTGTATTGGTTGAAGTAATAGAGCGAGTGAGTTTGTCGTATTCCTAGGGAACATAGAACGAAAATTCTCAAACTACAATATCAAATGCTATCTAAGTGATTAAAAAAATTGTTTGCAAGCATTCAAGAACAATAACTTTTTATTAAAAAAAGAAGAGAAAAAAATTCATCCAACCATCACACTTCTCAAGTAAGAAAATCCAAACACTAACGTTAATGAATAGGCACAAAATTGTAAGATTCATAATACCAGTGATTAAGTAAAAGTTTATAACCATGAAAGAATTGAGTACCATTATATTACCAAAATATTGGGTGAAGTGGATGAAGATACAGAGGGAAAAAAAATTTTTTTTATTCCTCGAATATGTAGGGAAGAGCCACGAGCTGTCAATCTGGCTTCTTTGCAATCCTTAGCTACCGTCCAGGGTCAAGGAGGAGCTACCGTCCAGGGTCAAGGAGGAGCTACCACTAAGCTCCCAAAATTACCCATTTTCTCTCCAATTGCTCTTGCCTCCACATCTCCTTTCTTGTCTTTCTTGCTCCTCTAGAATCCTTGGAGAACACTTCTTTTGAGCCCTAGAGCCTAGAAGAACAGTTGGGGAGAAAGATTTTTGGAATTGTGAAGTTCCCTTCAAAGTAATCTAAAAATGGCTTTAAATACACTACAAAAATTGGTCGAGCACACGGTCGTGTGCATGGTTGTGCTTAGTCTATGAAATCTTGGAGGGAAAGTTTTCCCTGCTGAAAAGGTAAGACATCGGGGTGTCAGGATAAGACTCACGATCGGGCCGTTATATGCACAGCACCCTACCGTCCATATTTCAAAATAGCGATCCGCCCGTGTGCACACAGGCAGAATGACAGAGTTGGATTTTGGACCAAATTAATATTTGTTCGCACATGGTCGTGCGCCTGGCCAATTGACGCACAGTCAGTCAACGTACGTCGATTGGCAACAGCGCATGGTCGTGTGCATATGGCACACAATCGTGTGATCTCAAAAAATGACTTATACAAAAATGAAAAGGGGGGAGAGCGGAAAGTTGGGGTGCATAACCATGCACATCAAAGTGAAAGACCATGCACCATATGCAAAACTTAGGAAATGTGTCTCAAATGTTCTCCAATACACCAAAATCAATGTTTTTGCTCCCAAGGTGCCTTTATATCATACATTGGCAAATATTTGTAATATGATTATAACATAAATTAGGGGCGATCAGGAATAAAGTGGAGCAAAAAATGCGCCAAAATAACTATATAAAATATGCATATGAAAGGACTCGATTTTAGAAAGGTTCAGACATCCTATCAATGCCATGCGGCGCACTGTGATAGATGACTTATACACCGCTTCTTTAGGACGATTAAAACAATCTTTTCATATAAAAAAGCTCAAACTGGGATCACCGGACTGCGGGCACATCAGTGTTTTCGATTCATGCTTATCAATACCTTGGATCACAATCTTTTCACTCTGTCAAATATTTTATTTTACAATGCATGTTTCTTTCTTCTTTATATTAATCAAGCGGCGATCTTTTGCTAAATTAGGCAACTTGCGGAGGCCGGAGCACATGTTGTCATGGCTGTGAGGAGAACAAAATTCGCACATGAATTGATCCATAAGTGGCAAAGTGAAAAACAAGGATTGGGTTTACCACTAAATGTTGAGGTGCGGATGCATTTCATATAGTAGGCTCTTGCCCCATGTTACATTGGATACAAGTAGAGAAACAACTTTTCTGTTTTTAATATAGAAAGCTTGTGTATCACTATGGTTTATTTCTTTGTTTTAAGGTGATGGAGCTTGATCTTCTCTCACTAGATTCCATTGTTCAATTTTCAAAAGATTGGAATGCTCGGCAAGCAGCCTTGCATGCTCTGATCAATAATGCTGGCATTTTTGCTCTTGGAGGTTGGTGTGAACAGTGATTTCTTCAGTTGCAGTTAATTCATTTAGTTATTTCTCGACCATTTTGTAGAACATGCACTTTTTTGTTGTATATAGGCATCTTAAGCCCCAGTTTGGTTAGGGGTTTTGAACAAGTGAACGAACTAAAGAATTTCACCATTACGTGCCGCAAGCCAGTTTTGAACGACACAGAATAGAGAAATGTTCTGAGCGGACCACTGAAGTTCACCTTTGCCATTTGGGAGTGCCGGCCTTCGTCCTCTGCTGGTGCTATATTGGCGACCAAACACCTAACCAAGCGGGGCCTAAGTTATCATTATTTCTAGTTAGGACGTTGTGCCATTATTATAATTATATAATTCATTTCTCTTCAACAAATTAATTCATATTTTTTCAATGCTCTGATTACATGATTTTTGAGGTGATAGTATTTCTTACAGGGTGAAGAAAACCTTTTCTTGATGTCATCAGTATATATCATTTATGATCCTGATAGATTTTCAATGGTAAACTAAACTTTAAAGGTGTCCTAATGTAAGATTCTGATGAAATTCTTTTAAATTGGTAGCTTCATCCGGTGAAAATTTAGTAAGTGATTTTTTTTTCTTGATAAAATTCTCTTGCTTAAGACAAGTTTCTCTTCAACATTTATATTTGTTGCCAGGCTTGATATAAATTAATTGCTCTTTCTGTACGTGGCATATAAATTATAAACATGATGCATTGTCATATTTACTTTCAAAGTGTCAATTGTTAGTTTTATATATTGGTTTCCATGTTAGAATGGTAATAAAATGCCTATGTAATTGTGATATTGAACTAATCAGTTGTGTTTTTTTCTTATTAGAGCCACAACGCTTTTCAAAGGATGGGTATGAAGCACATATGCAAGTGAATCATTTGGGCCCGGCTTTATTGTCTATGCTGCTTATACCATCTCTTCTTCAAGGTTCTCCAAGCCGAATAATCAATGTGAATTCTATTGTAAGCTATATTCTCTTTTTCATTAACTCACCTCCTCCTCCTCTTACATGGTAAAGCTCTTTTTTATAAACAAATTATGAACTGGAAAATACCAGTTCAAATACACAATTATCTTAGAAATATTAAAATAATTAAGTAGGTATTATATAAATTTTATTATGAACAGAAGCATAGTCCAATCTCCTAATTTATTCATTGACACTTACTATTTATATGTATGACGACTAGCTATAGTTTAGGATGTTACAATTTTTGCGAGAAAATCTCACAATTTTAGGCGATATTTTCCCCCAAAAAGTGATAAACGATATAGAATTTTGAAAATACCAGGCGGAATTACATATTATGATTATATCTAATCTACCTTTTCTGTCAAGGATAGTGTTGTCATGAGTGCTTGGCTTTTGTGAGCCTAGTTGTGGGCTGGGTTGACCTTGAGTTGAGAGCTGCCAACTTACTTCTTATGTTGACTTAGAATATTATTCATTTGTGATATTTGCCTCATGTCAAGTGGACTACGTCTACTTGCCCCCCTCTTTGGTGAAACATTACGACATAGGACGAGTCTACCAATATTAAAAGTCGACTCTAAGAATGGCTAGATGAATGATAAATTTATCCTATGGCTAAACTTGCAACAATGAACACTTCTAAGTAATAATGCACAATATCACATTAAAGTCGAGTTTTTTATTAAGGGAATAATTAATGTATTATACTCGCAAGAGTGCTAGAAAACACTGCCACTTTCTGTTGTTTGTCACGGTCTGGTTTTCTCTGTTCGTTGTCGATTGCTTCTCCCTGCTATTAGCTGTTTCTCCTGTTTGCCACGGACTGCTCCCTCTGTTTGTTGTTGATTGCTCTCTGTTGATTAAGTCGCGCTTCTGTTCGCCGCGGACTGCCTTTCCCTGCTCGTCAAGGACTAATTCTCTCTGCTTCCCCTGTTCTCCGCGGACTGCAACTCCTATTCGCAGCTGACTATTTCTCTTGTTCGTCGCAAGCTGTGTTCCTCTGCTTGCTAGTCACGTGCTGATGTTTCTCCTCTAGCCACAACTCTTCAACCTGCTGCGATTTTTTTTCTAGCCGCGGTTTCTTCTCAGTCCGCATCACCTCTTCTACCCGCCACAGTCTGCCCCTGCTTTGGACGCTCATTGCTTCCCGATTGCTCGCTGCTCCTGCTCGCCTGACCGTACGACCTCTTACCGCTTTGTTCCCTGCTTGCCTGACCGCGGTTTCTCGTCGTTTCTTACCACATGATTAATACTACAAGGGCGCCGCTTCCCTGTCATAGCTCGTCGCTGCTCAAGTCGCTGGTTCTTCCCACTTGTCGTTGTTTTCTAGTTCCAGTTCTTACCGCCAGGTTGTCTGGCCGCTGATTTCTCTTACTGATGTTAGCCCTTGCTGTTGCGTCCTATCTGCTGCATGCTATCCGTTATTGCTCTTGCCGCTAGCCGCTTTCTTTCCGCCGCTGCGAGTCTCTGTACTCGGCTGATTCTTTGCCCATGGCTGCACATTCTCCTCCAAACATCATTCAAACTGATCTTGATACCTTGCGTTCCCAACTCTGGCAACTTCAGCGGATAATCAGCTGTTCTTCGGGCTCTATGATGTCTATTTCAGATTGTGGTACCTCTTGTATTGCTTATAACTCATTCTGGATTTTGGATTCAGGGGCCTCACACCACATTACCTCACGGAAACCACCACAATACTTGGACTCTGTGCATCCCAAGTTCATCATTGTTGTCAGTGGGGACACCATTCCCGTTTCTTGCATGGCAGACATTCACATTACTCCCTCCATCATTCTTCGTTCAGCTCTTCATGTTTGGGCTCTCCTTTCAACCTTCTCTCTATAGCTCTTCTCACTACAGATCTTGATTGCTACGTAACATTCTCTTCCAACTCTTGTGTTGTGCAGAATCGCAAGACACGGTCTATCATTGAAAAAGGGCAGAATGGTCTCTACATCCTTGACCCCTCTCCTCCGACGGTGTTGTCCTCTATTAGCTCTATTGAATAACATCAGCGTCTTGGTCACGCTCCTCTAAACATACTCCGAAAGGCTCGTCTCGATGTTTCCCTTCAAGATTTCACATGTGAGTCTTGTATCTATGGCAAACATCATCAGAGTACGTTCTCACCACATCCTACTCGGAGTCCTGCTCCCTTTGATCTAGTTCACTCTGATGTTTTGAGGGCCATACAAAATCACTAGTGTTTTTGGATATCGTTACTTTGTTACATTTGTAAATGATTACTCTCGGGTGACATGACTGTATCTTCTTCATGATCGCTCTGAACTGTCTGGTGTATTTCGTACTTTTATCATTGAAACTTGCAAGCAGTTTTCCACTATAATTAAAACTCTTCGTACCGACAATCCCCTTGAATACACTAGTCATACTTTTGCAACCTATGTGCTGAGTTTGGGATCATCCATCAAACCTCGTGTGTCTATACCCCCCAACAAAATGGTGTTGTTGAACGCAAGAATTATCACCTGCTTGAGGTCACCCGCTCTCTTATGATTCGAATGAATGTTCTCAAACAATATTGGAATTTCACTTTCTCTACCGCCTGCACTCTCATTAACCACATGTCTTTTACAGTTCTACTATTCTCAATTTTGCGGTTCCCTTCAATCTTCTTTTTCCCTCCAAACCTCCTTTTTTCATCACCCCTCGCGTGTTTGGCTGCATGTGTTTTGTTCATAATCTTGGTCCGTCCACTGATAAACTTGCTTCACATGTCACTAAATGTTTGTTTGTTGGTTACTCCCGTACTCGAAAGGGCTACGTTTGTTTTTCTCCTAAGGATCACAATGTTGTTACTTCTGTTGATGTCACCTTTCTCGAAGATCAGCCATATTATTCTCAACCAGCTGATTCTCCACTTCCGTCATCTCTTCTGCGACCTGCTATCCCTGTTACTTCAAACCTTCCACCTCTCCTTCCCACGCCAATTTCACCAAACCCACCTCTCCTTCTCACACCAATCCCACCCAAACCATCTCTCATCCGTGTGTATACTCGTCATCCTCCTTCGTCTACTGCCCTACGGGAGATGCATTCCTCTAATGATATTTTGCAGCCTCCAGATCCGGCAATTGGGTCTACTGCTCACCCGATGGAGAATTATGTCTCTTTACGCCGCCTCTCTCCGGAACTCCGAAAAGTGCTGTTTTTTTATCCTCTATTACCACCTCAAATTCTATGCAGGAGGCTCTCCAACATCCGGGGTGGCGGGTGGCTATGGACGAGGCAATGTCTGCTCTTTGGGCAAACCACACTTGGGATCTGGTCCCTCTTCCTCCTGGACATACTTGCGTGGGTTGTAAGTGGGTGTTTGCCATCAAACAGGGTCCGGATGGGACGACTCAACGTTTGAAAGCTCGTCTAGTAGCTCGCAGTTTTACTCAACAACAAGTTCTAGATTATGGTGAGACCTTTTTTCCAGTTGCTAAACTCAATACTGTTCGTGTTTTGATCTCCCTCGCTGTTCATCGCCACTGGTCGTTGCACCAATTGGATGTCAAAAATGTTTTTTTAATCGCGATTTGCAGGAGATCGTTTATATGCAACAATGTCTCGGGTTTGAGACCACAGGGGAGTCTCTTGTCTGTTGTCCGAAGAAGTCACTTTATGGTCTTAAACCGTCTCTTCGGGCATGGTTTGAAAAATTCAATCAGATCGTTAGTGTTGTTGGGTTCACTCGGAGTTCAGCCGACTTCTCTTTATTCACTCGTCATTGTCCAACAGACACGGTGATTCTCTTGGTATATGTGGATGATATTTTGATTACATGAGATGATCTTACAGGAATACATATGATCAAACAGCATCTGGCGACTGTGTTTCAAACAAAGGACCTGGGAAGTCTTCGATATTTTCTTGGTCTTGAGGTGGCTCGAAGACCTGATGGGCTTATATTATCTCAAAGAAAGTACTGTCTTGACTTACTTCATGATGCAGGCTACTCTGGGTGCAAACCTACCGACACTTCCATGGATATCAATCACAAGCTCTGCGCTCATGCCTCGGATTCTGATTTGCTCCTTTCCAAACCCAGAGTATTATCGTCGTCTTGTGGGAAAGCTGATATATCTTACTGTTACTAGACCTGATATATCATTTGCTGCTGAAGTTGTCAGTCGATTCATGCATGAGCCACATATTTCTTATCTCCAGCCAGTCGGGCACATTCTTCGATACTTGAAGACTACTCCTGGACAGAGACTTGTATGCAAGCCATCTTTATCTCCCTTATCTCTGAGTGCATATTCAGACGTTGATTATGCTGGTTTTTTGGATGATCGTCGTTGTCACAAGTGGATACTGCACTTACTTTGAAGGACATCTCATTACATGGCGCAATAAGAAACAGTCTGTTGTTGCTCGCTCATCTGCTAAGGCCGAGTATCGTTCGATGGAAGCGGTTGTGGCTGAGCTTACATGGCCTGAGGGTCTCTTTGATGATTTAGGAGTCAAGCTTTCCTCACCTGCCACTTTATTTTGTGACAGTCAAAGCTGCCATACACATTGCCAAGAATCATGTTTTCCATGAACGGACGAAACACATTGAAGTTGATTGTCATTTCATTTGGGAAAAGGTTCAGTTAAAGAAGATAGAGTTAATGCATGTTCCCGCTGCCGAGCATGTTGCTGAAATCCTCACCAAGGCCTTACCACGACTTCTCTACTATCAATTCTTGTCCAAGCTTGGTGCCTACGATTTGTACGCTCCAGCTTGCGGGGGAGTGTTGAAGGAAATATGTAAATGGCCCATTAGTGAAGGCTCATTTAGTCACTTAGCTAGTAAGTTTAGTTCCACATCTTGTATTAGGATTCTTCTCCTCTCTCTCTTCCTATATATATATATATATGTGTGTACACTCAAGTTGTACAATAATTTTTGGATTAATAAAATTTCTACTTCTTTTTCCACTCCTTTCTACACAAACCAATATTTCTCAACAAAATAGTGAATATTCACAATAATCATGGGATAGAAGACAGTGGGTGTCTGGTGAGACACCAGTGGCCGGAGAGATGACGGTGAATTGATACTGAATTTCCAGCGGGGATTCAGAGGGCTGGACAGGGTTATCGGGGAGCTGGACAGAGGTTTCGGAGTGCTGAATGAAGGCGACAAGGGATTGGGAGGGTTGGAAATGTCTGTTAAGTGGATGGTGAATTGATTTGGGAGTAGACTGGTGCTAAATTGCACGCCTTGGGAGTTTTGGGTACTGGATGGGATATTCCAGAACCCAGATATCAGTATTCTGGGCTATTCTGTTTTACAATAAGGTTAAATATGAGGGAGAATGAGTTCTGTGTGAGTGTGGGATGCAATCCCAAGCCTAGAATGTCACTTCCACAGAAATTTTGAACTAGACTGGAGAAAAACTACAGACGTCGGCAGTTATTGGTGTTCATGGAAGATGGGAAGGGATGGAAGGTTAAATGGAGGTGGGGATATTGTTGTTGGGTCGGGGTACAACTGTTTGGTGGAAAACATAGAAATTAAGTAGACGAGAGTGGCTAACTTGGTTTCTGGAGAGAGGGGAAACAGGGTGGGTTGCATGGAGTGGAGATCGTGGGTGGATGATGTGTCACTGAATGGGGAGGTTATTGACGGGCAATTTATTGGGTGAATTGTTGGGAATGGTTGTGTTAACCGACTATGTGACAGTTAATTGATTTCATGATGAGGTAGTGGAGAAGGAGGGGGTATTTAGGAGGTTACTATTGGTGGTTATGGTAGTTGGTGGATAGTTATGGGGTACGTGGAAGTTATATGTAGTTACGTGGGTTGTGGGGTGTTGGAAGGGAGGGTGATTGTCGGGCAGGACGGTGGCCGGTGGTGGTTGTGTTCGCCGGAAATGGGCAATGAGGTGGTGGAGGGGCTAGCCGAAGGGAGGGAGAGGTATTTCCTAGGCTTCGCACTTAGGCTCCGGCTTCGGCACCAGGTGACCAAGGAGGAACTCTCTCCTTTAACTTTTGATCTCTTCTAAATGTGTCATCTATCCCTATTTATAGGCTAAAATGTTACCATTGACGGTCATGATTCTTTGATCATGACGGCGTCCAAATTACAACAACAAACAACAACACTCAAACATTTATCCCGCTATAGTGTGGTTGGCTATATGGATCATTTGTCCCCACTGTGCCCTATCTTTAGTCATAATCTCACTAATGCCTAAGTACATCATGTCTTTCCTTATAGTTTCATTCCAAGTCTTTATTGGTCAACCCCTCCCCCGTTTAACATGCCTAGTGACTAAACTCTCACAATGCCTTACAAGTGCCTCCAGTGGTCTCCTTTGTGTACGTCCAAACCATCTTATTCGAGCTACTCACATTCTCTCTACAATTGGTCTCACTCTCGTCTTATCCATGATACATTCATTCCTAATTTTATCTGTCTTGTGTCCACACATCCACCTAAGAATTCTCACTGCCCAACACTCAGAACCATAAAACATCGCTGGTCTAATTGTAGTACGATAAAACTTGCCTTTAAGTTTTAATGGTACTTTACTTTCACATAAGATCCCTGACCCGTCTCTCCACTTCAACCAACCTGCTTGAATTCTATGTATCACATCTTTATCAACACCTCCATCCTTTTGAACTTTTGATCCAAGATATTTAAAGTGCTCACTGCGGGAAATATCTTGATCACCCAATTTAATAGAGAAGTCATTTGTCCTTCTTGCACTACTAAATTTAAGCTTCATATACTCTATCTTTGCCCTGCTCAACCTAAAACTCTTCTTTTCTAAAGTGTCTCGCCAAGATTCAAGTTTCGCTTTTATACCCTCACGCGTCTAATCAACTAAAATGATTCCGCAAACAATAAACACCAATGTATTGCTTGTTGGATATGTCCAATGAGCCCATCTAGGATAAGGGTAAATAGATAAAGGCTTAAAGCTGAACCTTGATGTAAACCAACAGTGTTAGGGAATTTATGTGTTAATCCTTCAGATGTTCATACCCTCGTCACTGAATTTGTATACATATCTTTTACACCTTTCTTTTCTAAGATTCTTCATATGATCTCTCTTAGAATTCTATCATAAGTTTTCTCAAGATTGATAAACAACATATGCAAATCTTGTTTTCTTTCTTAATAGTTGTAAATGAGTCTCCTCAAGAGATGTATAGCTTCCATGATCGACCCCCATGACATCCAAATTGATTCTCCGAGATGCTAGTCTCTCGTCTTACTTTCTTTATAAAATTCAAAAAATGAAAAAAATAATTGAAATTCATGAATTGCTGATCAAAACAAAGTGAGCGGCTCTGATTGTTGTGTAGACCATTTCATGACGTCGATCCTGTCATGTTTGTTTTACCTTTTTGCCTCTTGTTCATGTTTTTTTATACATATTTTAGAGAGCCTATGAGAGAGAGAGAGATGAAGAGAGAGTAAGTAAGAAACACGTGCACAAACATATATGTCTATAAACATGTATAATGAAATTAAACTAAATAAAAAAAAATTTAGTTTAATTAAAAATAATTGAAATAAAAAATAAGGGAGATAATGTAAAAAAAATTTAAATAAAGTTAAATCAATTTTAAAATATAAAAGGGAGAGAAAAATAAAATATTAAAAATCATAAGAAATGAAAATAAAATTTTGCACGGCAGAATGTTATCCAGTTCCTAAAGGTACTTTTACCATTCTTACGGCCAAACATTACGCACAAGGAATACCTGTGGATGTCAAGTATTGTTGTTGACAATCAGATGTTGTGCACGGGGGATCATGTGCTCTATCACTAGCATTCACATACACATAGAGAGTGATGGATTATTATTGATATTTTTCACATTGTTTTTTCATTTTCAACAATGCAATGCCAATGCGAAATCAAAACTTTTCATCTTAAAATACACAAACAGTACTTTGATATCACATTTCATCATAAATGATTTGATCATGCATCAAACATGCAAATATCGCACTCTAACGGATTCACTTTCAAGATGCCTTGATGGTGAACTCGAGAATACTTTACTCATGGTAGGATGTATAAGTGTAATCTAAACCAATTCAACCTAAGATGGGGTGTCAGGGAATTAATTCATATTTAGCCCTAGGATGATGCATGCATACAAAGAGTGATTCTTACACTACATCACAAATAATAATAAAGGCATAAGTCTTATGTAGTTATCACAAACAGATTGCAAATATTTTTAATAAGCAGCTAAGTTAGGTTTTCTTCTATTTGGAGAGCCAAAAGACAATATGCGCAAGCGATAAAGGTCCCACAAGCCACGATTAGTCTCAAAAACAACAGTAGCTTAACAAGACATCCATAATCATATAAATATCCAATCCATATAACAATGAAGAAAACTAGAAACCAAATTAAAGACTCACAAGTGTAGGGAGTAGGGACCGCAGGCGGCATAGAGATGGAGATCCGGTTGTCGAAGAAGTCACAACGGTGGTCTGAAATATTACTACGGCTGTGGATTGGGCTGTTGGAGGAGGAATAGGCCTTGTGGTGGACTGCAATGGATGGAGGTATGGAGGCAGGTGGCTCGGGTAGGGTTTAGGGCACTGGGTGGGACCCGACTCACTGTATGGGGACTACGAAAGGGGCGTCCTAGCCCTGAACTGGGGCTGGACTGCTTGGCTGGACAGGGGGAGGGCAGGGGAAGGGGCGTCCAGACCAAATGGGGGCCTGGGTGGTTGGTTGGTGGCTGTATGGAGGAGTATGAATTGTCCGTAGTGTATGATTGGGATTGGGTTGGAAGGAGGGCTTGAAGGTTTCAGCATTAACAGATTGAACGTTCTGGGAGGTGCTGGCAGTGGATGGGTAGGTTGTTGATGTGGTCTGCTACTTGTAAGGGGTTCGGATGATGTGTGGAGGGGGAGGATAGGGGACTGCTACTATAGGAGGTACGGCTGATGGGCTAGGAGTTGTGGGTTGAAGGGGTGGCTGTTTGGAGACGAGAAACTGAAGGTAGTTTTAGGTATGTTGGAAGCCGGTGGAGATTGAGCTAGGGTAAGGGGTGACATACATGGAGTAAAAGGAAAGACAATAATACAAACTAAGGAGACGGCTCTCTGAGGTTTCGTCGAGTCGGCATCGCGAGAGATTGCTAGATTCTGGGAAAAGACTTCTCCAAAATCTGCAATACTGATGATGGCTGCCCCTACCCCTAATTTATAATAAAACCTGACTAGGACAATCATTTTGAATGATACGATTGGTTGTACATGATGATTGTCCGATCTTACTAAATAGAACACTAAAAAAATAATGCAAGTACATTAAAATATTAAAACGTCGCTTTGAATGAGAATGTGGACTCAGATCGTCCATCAGACAATGCCAAATATGACAAGTGGCCAATCGGCCCCAAACAAGCCCAAACTCGTGCTCTCAATAGTCTCGTTGATCCCCATCAGTAAGCCTCAAAACCTCGTGCTAAAGAGTGTGGAGATTTGAGCCTTTTCATGGAATTATATTGAGAATGCTCATTGATTGGGAAATTTAATAGCAGATTTTGGATCTAATCACTGTTGTTATACCATGTATTTTATCTATTGGTGCGAAGTATTCTAGCTATCCTCAATTTAA
Organism: Platanthera zijinensis; assembly: GCA_039513925.1. Lineage (NCBI taxonomy): Eukaryota > Viridiplantae > Streptophyta > Magnoliopsida > Asparagales > Orchidaceae > Platanthera > Platanthera zijinensis. Next base: position 165,524,979 of record CM077089.1, on the reverse strand, counting down.
GTCCTATTGGAATCGGCAGATCATGAAATCTTTGTGATCTTCTTTATAAGAATCCATTTGGAAATCGTCTGTGCAGTGCGCACCCATTGAGTATATGATTCAACAAGAATGGCACAATGTAGTAAAAAAATGCACGCCAATACCTGTAATCTAAGTACATTGCATAGTACATTTTAGAGATTTGCCACTTACCCATCAAGTGACTTCGGCACTGAAACGTTCTCAAAATGGGTACTAAATTAGAGAATAGACAAACATCTCTCTCTCTCTCTGTCTCTCTATATATATATGCATGTATTACCTATACGGGATATGGTACATGCTCCAAAATTATGATCTCTTAATAAATGTATTACCTATATGGGATATGGTACCTGCTCCAAAATTATGATCTCTTAATAAGGTACTTGTGTTTAAATTAATATTGTCTTCTATTAGTGTTTCCTTGTGTATGTATTACTAGGTATAGACATTTTATATTTAGTATGGTCCAGTTTACTTGAAATTTAACGTCTATCATTTCACAGGGAAGCTCATGCCATAAGCTATTGACCATTGGAAAATCTCATTTTGCATCTTTATCCAGGGGAAAAATGATTTGCTTAAAAGCTGGATTGCTTAAACACCTTAAAAGGGGCTGCTTAATGAAACCAATCTGGATTCATTCTTCTTGTAGTTTAATGAGATTAATAACTTTCACATGTTAAATTTGCCAACAAGCAGTGCTGTTTTCTGTTATAACTAATAACCAAGCTGTGGAATGTCAATATGCAGGCATTTTATCATACTTTCCATGTTTCAGTTGTGAATTTTGTGTTGATACCTAGAAAATTGATCTTTATTTTTGTTCACATTCCCATTGGGCTTCATTTTCCCAGATGCACTTTGTGGGTTTTGTCGACGCAGATGATATGAATATTACATCAGGCAAGAGAAAATATACAAGCTTGGCAGCATATTCAAGTAGCAAACTAGCACAGGTGAAGAAGAAAGAGCATCATCATTTTGAATACACTAGTTCTCCTTAAACTAGCACAAGCGCTACCCATCATCAACCCCTGCCTATACTCCAAATGGCAGCACCCTTTATTTCTTTTCATATGGGAATGTCTATGTATGATGACTGGGCGTGCCATAAAGATAATAATAAATAATCTGTGGGCCCTTCTAGGCGCTGTTTCGCTCAGTTGCTTTAGCACGACATGACACCTTCTGAGAGCTCCTGCTTGGGGAAGGCGCAGTGTCCACTGTCTGGCCCTCAAGACAGTGTCCGCTGCTACTCCCGCGTCAGGTAGCAGTGGCAGCAGTTGTTTTATTTTGCGAAATTTGAACCAAAAGGAGCCTTGACTCCAATTGGGGAATTAAACATACTATTAGTAAATGCAACACATTGTTACAAGTTTACGATGGGAGTCATGTATCAACTACAGTCGAAGCCTCACAAGGAGTGAGCGTACATCGGTAGCTTCAATTGTCACTATATTTATCTTTATTTAAGTTCAATATTCTTGAACCTTTATATTTTTCTCGAGGGGATTTTTGGCTATTTGGAATTATAAGAGTTTTCACCCTATTTAAAGGTTGGAGAAATTAGAAGGCAAGCAATTATTATCCAAACTTAATCCTCTCTCTAATTGATGCTCAAACCCTAGATGAATGAATGAGAGTATGCAACAAATGCGAATGGAGCTGTGGTTTTCTAAATAATGATACAAGCGTACAAGCAAGCAAATGAACAACAAGGTGTCACAACATAAACCCCCTGCCCTAATGCAAATGCAACAATTCAATCATGCAGTTTGCTCCGACGTGCAATTAATTAAACAACATTAATTTAAGTATTGTGCTTATATCATAATTAATCGCAAGTTGTTAATGTAAGCGAGCGAATAATGGTACACAAAAAAGTAAATGCAGGTAAATAAGTGTTGCACATCTATGGAGAAATATAATAGTCAAATCAATTTGTGCAAAGTATTACTATCAGTAATTTAGAGTGCCCGTACGATGCAAAATTTTAAAAAAAAAATGTAAATTCATCGAGTGATCAATGTCGGTGATGGTGGGGAAGATCTGGTGGTGTGGTGATTGTCCGGAATGGAGAATGTTGTTGTATATGGGTTGACGAAGGGTAGAATGGGCCTTTGTGTACTGGTGTTGGTTGGGAAAGGGCATGGAGGGGGTCAGTTTTAATTTGGGGATGATAGGGAGGACATGTGGTGGTCGAGAGGGGCTGAAGGAGCAGGTGATGATCGTGGGAGGCTACATGTGGTTTATTGTGGGGTTTTGAGGATGAAAGTAGGTGGTGGAAGGCTTAAACAGAGGCGAGGAAGGAGGTTAGGGGCTCGACTAAGGCAGGGAAGGCAGCTGGGAACTCGGGCAGAGGTGGGGAGGGCAGCTTTGGGATCAAACAAGCTACGAGAGGGTAATATGGGCTTGGCTGAGCCTGGATTGGGGTCAGCAGAGGTAGGGTTGGTGACAGACTGTGATTGAACAGTAGCTCTAGGTGGCTGGATGAGTGAAATTAGTTTTTGATGGTGTAGGAGATGGGAAGCTTGAGGAAGGGGTGGTTCCCCTGAGGCGATGGAGGCGGAAAACGCTACGGAAGCTAGGACCGGCTGCGGCAGCACCGCACAGTGCCTTCGACGTCACACCGAAGGAAGAACCGAGCTGCCGGTGGTTTTTGGAAGCCTTAATTCTCGATACCTGATGATAACTTAATAGGAGTATATAGAGGAGGGAGGGGATTTAGGTTAAGTCATCCTACAATTATACTTGTTCGATTGGATAATTATCTTAAATTCCAAAATTCATGTCAGAATTTTTTTTAAAAATACATGAGACAAAAATCGATCCAGCCGTAATCAGACTTTGATCGTCCATTTGAATATCCAAAAATTGTCAATAATGAAAACACTCAGCTGAGGTACTATCGATCTCCATTTATCTCCCTGGCTCAGAAGTATTCATCTCCGAAGAATGGATATTTCCATGCTCTTGTTGCAGGCTAGACAGGAATGTAAACAGTTGCATGCACTCTAAAGTCTCAATCTCGTAACTCGTGCTAGTTGTAGTGTTCCCAGAAGGTCGTCGTCCACTGAGTCCATCGCTTGTCCACCGCACTAAGTATATCGCTGTATAGGTAAATGGTAAGACTGCAATGGAGGTTGGAGTTACAGGAAAGGCTACGGTAAAGGTTGGGGCTAAAGATGAACAGGATTACCCGAGCAAGTTTTAAAATATTGATTATTTAATATAACTTTACATCATAATATGACATGCAAATTAGACAACGTATGCAAATGATGAATGATAAACCCAACAAACTCACTAAGTGCAGATTCTATGTAGCGGTGGAAGTCCCTCAAGATGGGCGGTTTATCCGGTGGTACCTTCGTCGGGGTGTAGAAATATTCATCGAGTGTGTGACGGATACACAAATGACTACATGAAACATCAGTGCATAGATATGAGTTTATGACATTCTAAATATCACCCAGAGGACGTGACTCATAAGGAGGCTCATTGGGCGGTAGATAGAGAAACTCGTCGCAAATGTGATGTCGGAGACATTAACACCATGATGTAACTTTGAAATATGGACGACTATCTCCAAAAAAGAAAAGCTCGTCAAGTGGCTCTCCAAGAGTTATATAAGAAAATTCGTCGAGACCACCATGATCGCTCACGCGAACACCGAAGTCATTTGCACTAGAATAGATGTTTCCTTTAGAGAAAGACTGATAGGTGACTCACCCGGGGGCTCATCGAAGAATTTGTCTGTAGCGGGTTGATCTTTAAGATGAGTATCATCAATAATAATAGTGTCTGTAGCGGGTTGATCTTTGCGCAAAATATTACTAGCAATAATTGAGAGTATTCGTATAATGTAAAGAAAAATGAAACTAAAATGCAAGCTCTCTGAGTAATCAATGTCGTTGGAGGAGGGGAAGATGTGGTGGCGGTGGCTATCCATATGGGATAATGCTGCTATGTAGGGGTTCTCGGAAGGGAGAACGGGTGTTTGTGGGCCGGTGTTGGCAGGGAAGGGGATTGGAGGTGGTCAGTTTTGACATGGGGATGATAGGGAGCACAGATGGTGGCCAAGGAGGTGTTGGAAGGAGCGACGATGGTCATTGGAGGCTGCAGGTAGGTTACCGTAGGGTGTGAGGATGAAGGTAGGTGGAGGAAGGCTCGAGTAGAGGTGGTCAAGATGGTTGGGGGTTCGATTAGGGCGGGGAAGTCTACTGGGGGCTCGGGCAGAGGTGGGGAAGACGGCTGAGGGATGGAACAAGCTGTGAAAGGGTAGTAGGGGCTAGCCGAGCCAGGATTGGGATCGTCAGATGTATGGATGGAGGAATACGGTGGTTGAACAACAGTCCCAAGAGGATGGATGAGGAACTAGCGGCTAGAGGCGTAGGAGAGAGGAAGATGGAGGAAGGGTGGTTTGTCGGTGGTGAGAGAGGCGGTGGACCGGGGGATGTTGGCACCCCCGAAACCCCCGGCAGCTAGGACCTGTTGCGTCGGCACCGCACGATGCCTTCTGCGTCACACCAAAGGAAGGACCGAGCGTCTTGCGGTTTTCGAAAGCCCTAATTCTCGATACCTTGTGAAAATTTAATCAGAGAATATAGAAAACCGAGCCAGTCGCAATCGCGGTTTCCGATTTCCCATCCACGATCCAAAAATTGTCGATAATGAAACTGCTCAGTTGAGGCGCACAATCAATCTTCATCAATTCCTCTGACCGGCCGGCCCGCTAGGATAGCACGCGCCTCCCCCTATCTCATACAACATTTCCACGTAATCGGTCGCCGAGCCTTCCCATCAGAGCTCCTCTTTGGCCGTTCTTCTCTTGTCTCTTCTCCGCCGTCACCACAGGTTCTTGAGGCTCTAAGAAGAGAACTTCAATCACCTCCTTGACTTCTTTCTCGCTAGGCCTGGCATGAGGTCACAATCAGGGCTTCGTACCACACATTGATTTACATAAAACTCCATTTCTATTTTTCGACAATGTCTAATTTATTTTGGTACCAAAGCATTCTCGTAAATTCAACCTGGCAAATTATTTAGAGGCATAAGATGCTTCACCTTTATTAATTTTTACCTGCTGATGAAGAAAATTAATGAATAGTTTATTTGAACATAGGATAGGGCACAATGGCGACAAAGGATCCATATAGCCGACTCCACTATAGTGGGATAAATGTTTGAGTTGTTGTTGTAGTTTATTTGAACATCCAACCTAACACTAATTGGTTGTAGTGGAGGGGACTGGGATCTATATTAAATGTGCATGGCTATATGAGCTCCCGTTGTTGGATTATCAACACGTTCTTGTATAGGATCTTAGGCCTCTATTTTTATTTTAATTGAGTGATGTGGGAGAGGGTCATTGGGCCCTACCTGCACTGATACTGTATTAAAATTTATGGGTCCAACCAAAAACCACTTAGTTTGATGTGGAGGTGCCCAAGATTTTATACAAAGTGATATATGAGTTTCCTGACACTAGGCACAGTTAATTTTTGTACTAAATTCTTTTCAATTTTCCTTGATTTGAAGTGATGATGATCTTTTTGTCGACAGATAAAATTTAGCAGCATCCTTCAAAAGAGAATACCTGCTGAAGCCGGCATCAATGTCATCTGTGTTTCTCCAGGAATTGTACACACCAATGTTGTAAGTCTTTTCACTTTATTGCAACTTTTATTTATTAAACCTTTACTTTCCTCTATATATGTGTGTGCTCTACTGCATTACCAATAATCAAATATGATTTTTGTCTAGGAAGCTTTTCTCTTATAGGAAAGACTTATTGTAATGCTAATCTAAGAGAGTGAACTACTAACCAACAGTTATAAAAAGTCAACTCCTTGGTGCTGGGGGCCCATTTGGTTGCATGAAAATAGAAAAATTATTTTATAAAACGATGGAAAATTTCAGATCAATCATTTGGTTGCATTTAGTTAGAAATTAACATTGATTTTGCACAAACCTCTTGAAATCTTCTTATTTGTGGGACTCTTAAAAGTTGATCTTGAGAAGATCCAACTCCGGCTGAAGATTGGCTAGAACTTATTCGACCAATCTCAAGATGAGCTATGTCTAATCATATGCTGGCTCGATCCAGTCTTGATTTGAGTCAGGCATGGCTCATTAATTTTGTTGTGAGCGCCATTTGAGCCAAAAATTGATTCAATTTTGATCACTTTTTGATCTCAAAGAAACCTCATAGATATGTGTCTCTGCCCGGCACATTCTCATTTACGTGAATGTACATTTCGATGATTTTTAACAAAATTGTTTTGGTCCAAGTCAGTCGTGACTCGTGATGATTGTTGTTCACATACTATAGAAGTAAAAATAAATCATCATCATCAAATATATTTTAATCTACAAGCAACCATATGAGCCTTTTGTAACTTTACGGCTCTGTTTGGCTCCAAACTGGAGAGATTCTCACTATGGTAGTATGGTGGCCCTGTTACTGTTGTTCGCACCCAATTCATGCACCCAATTCATGCCGCAGAACTCACCCGCTTCCAGCAATGAGAACACATTGAAGGTGGCGGAATTTCACAAATCTCCGAGAAGCATTGCCTAAATGTGCATTTATACTATATGCTATAGTTTTAAGAGGAGGCTTACCATTACACCATCAAAATAATCCTAGCCGTTGAATTGTTTTTGTTAGAGAATTTTAGGAAAGATGATGTATAGGTCCATTAATATGGCCCATTTAGGATTCTGGTTTAGTCTCACATTGTTTGTATCATTGTCTCTTTCTCTCCTATATATTTGTACTCATACTTGTATTTTGGGATTCAACAAGGATATCAAGGTTTGAACCATTCTTCTACATGGTATCAGAGTCACCGATCTTCCTCTAAGCGGATACTTCTTTTCTGACCGCCGCTATCCGCCCTCCTCTGAGCAGGTATGCTTTGTGTGACCGCTATTATCTGCTCGGTCTCCCTTATCCGCAAGGTTTCACGGTTTCCTCTAGCCTACCTGCTTCGGCTACTCTCTCTCGTGGCTTCCACTTCTCCTTACTCTCCTTCGCTCTTTTATAGCCTTCTTCTCTCTGACAAGTGGACCCCACCCCCGTGCTTCTGTCCGCTCGGCTATTCGCTTGACCTTCTTCTCCCCGTGCTTCCCGCTAGTACTCTCCTTACCGCTGCGGGTTGTCTAGCTGCTGCGGTCTTCCCGTGGTAGTCGTTGCGCTCTTGCGGTCTCTTCTTGCGGGTTGTGGTCTGCCCGCTTAACCGTTGTGCTTCTATTCGCCTCGCCGCTGTCCCTTCTAATCGCTGCTAGCCGCTCCTCGATCTTGCTTACCGCTGCTTCGATCTGCTCGACTTCTCGCGTGTTATCAACATCTTCTCACGACTTGCGGTCTCTCTACCTAGTTGCTGAGTTTCGGCCTGCTGTGCTTCTAACCGCGGCTCTGCGTAGTCGCTGTTCTGCTCTCCTTTGCCGCTGCGGGTTGCTGTTGGTATTACCATGGTGATCTGGAAGTGATCAAACATGTAGTCTCACTGCCAACGCAATATGAGCCTATAAAGTCGGACATAAGAGCATTGGAGAAGTTGGAAAGGTTTGTGTTGGCCTTGATCATATGTGATATGGGTGAAGGACCAAGCCTATGACGTTCTGGATGTGAAGGATTTTCATTCCGGGACCTATATTGTGAATATGGGTCATCAGGTAAGTGGTCGGAAGAATCCAAGGGAAATTCGTCGAGTATTGTCTTAAGGTTTCGACGAATAGTCTTGAATTCGTTGAGTACAGTCGTGACATCTCAACGAGTCTGCTTGAATTCGTCGAGTATCATAATGTTATCTCGACGAATTGGATTTGTTTTGTAGAGTATCATCATGACAGTTTCGACGAGTTAGACTTTGATTTGTCGTATATCGCCTTGTTGCTTGGACGGTTTGCCCTAGCTCGATTCGTCGAGTATATGCGTGTTATTTCGACAAATAACTTTTGATTCGTCGAATATCGACGTGTATACTCGACGAATTCTGTTCCATCCAGTTTAATTCCTTTAAGTCCGGTTCGGCGTGATCTACAAGTATCGACTGTTTCGGTATTCACTATATATACGATATGTACAGTAAACCGAAACAAAAAAATCTATTCCTTTTGACCTAATCGTGCGATACCGAGCGTGACGACCTTCTTCCCAACGGAACTGTTCCTCCTAGGTCGTGAAAGACGATCTCGCCGCCGACCGTCCGCCGTTCTTGTACTTCGCCGGAAAGTGTTTCCTGAGCGTCGTCTTCGTCGTTGCCGCCTCTCCTTTAACGGATCTAGTAGTCCGTGGAGACGTTGAGGGCGAACCTTCTTCCAACCTAGATCTTGTGCGACAAGAGTGTAACTGTGTAAGGGTTCTCCGTGCTCGTGTGGATATTCGTAGAGGCGTAGACACTATTCTACGCTCGAAACTCCGGTTGTTGTCGTTCGTTGGACTTCATCAGAGCACATTGGTTGAGTATTGACTCAATCCCTCAAAGGTATAATTTATTTATGGTTATGTTACTTCTTGGGTATAACAAAACCCAACAGTTGCCTCCTTAATCGTTGCGGGTTATCGTTGTGACCATTGCAAGTTTTGTTCTACCCTCTCGTGTGTTAAGTCACTGTGACCGCTGCGAGTTTGGTCTCTTAGGCTCTATTTGTTTGAGCGTTTTGATACTCCGTTTTGGGCAAACGCCGCCGGAAGGAGGGTAAACAAATGAACCTCCGGCGGCGTTTGCTCCGTTTCCACCCGCCTGCCTTGAGAAACGCTCTAAAAAGCTCCGTTTGGAGCAGCCACCTCCCCCCTCCGGTTCGAACACTCCGTTTCCACCCGCCGGATCGATCCGCCACCGCCGAACCAAATGAAGCCTTAGTCGTGGTGGGATTCCTCTAACCGCTGCAGTCCACTCTAACCTTTGTGGGCTCATGGCTTCCGAAGATTCTAATGCCACCTCCGCTCTGCCTGCTTGTGTTGCGGCTCCGGTTCCCGAGCTTCGCGATGAACTCCGGATTACCACTATCTCCCTCATTGGGAAGCGGAATTTCGTGGAATGGGTGCACTCAGTTTATCGAGTACTGCAGACGAAAGGACTTCTTCATCACTTGGCTCGTGTTACTCCTACCGCCCCCACCAATGAGTGGCTTCGGGATGATGGTCGGGTCCAGTCATGGCTGCTCAACTCTATGGACACCGAGCCCTATAGGATGACTATGTATCATGACACGACGAAGGCCATGTGGGAGGAGCTCCATTCTTTTTACTTAGGGCAAAATAGTCTTCAACATTTGTTCGACATCATCTCGGATCTACAAAACCTTGATCCCGGAGCTCCCGGTGATATGATCTCCTTTGTTATTAAAGCCAAGACCTTGGTCGAGGCCTGGATCCAACATCAGCCTCCTACTACAGATCTGACTACTCAACGAGCCCAGAAAGAAGCTATCGGGATTGTAATGATGATGTCTCACATTCCTTCTCACCTGCACAGTGTTCGGGCCCAGATTCTCTCGTTTACTACCACTCCATCTCTGTCTGTTGTGTGCTCTATGCTTCTGAAGGCTCACACCGCCCCAGGATGCTCCTGTTACTCTCTCCCCAACTCTTCTACAACACTCTACACCTGCTCCGTCAGCTCGGGGGTCCTCGGCTCGTGGTGGACGCAACACGTTTAGGGGACGTGGCCGGTCTGGCAGATCTCCGTTTAAGTGCACGTATTGTGGTTGAGATGGTCATCTTGAGGCCACCTACTATCGCAAACATGACCTGCCTCCACATCTTGTTGTTCCTGTTATGGCTGACCCTTCCACTTCTCCTGCCACGGATTCTGCAGCCTCTGCTCGGGATGACATTAATGCCCTACGCACTTAGCTCCAACAATTGCAAGGGGTGATCTCTCGCTCCTATGGATCTGTCGCATCTATTTCAAATGAAGGTATATCTTGTCTCTCACAGGGCTCCCACTGGATTGTGGATTCGGGAGTTGCACAACATATTACTAAGCAGCGTCATCCGCAATATTCGATGACTGCCCACCCCAAGTTCATTATTCTGTCTAATGGTGATACACCCCCGTATCCGGTACTGCTGATATATCTTTGGTCTAACCTGACTTGGGATCTGGTTCCTCTTCCTCCCGAGCAATCTTGTGTCAGTTGCAAGTGGGTGTTTGCTATCAAACATGCTCCAGATGGGACAGTTGAACGACTTAAAGCCCGACTTGTGGCTCGGGGGTTCACTCAACAACAGAGACTTGATTATGTTGAAACATTCTCTCTCGTCGCCAAGTTGAACTTTGTTTGGGTGCTGATCTCCTTAGCTGTTCATCGTCACTAGCCTTTCCATCAGCTGGATATCAAAAATACCTTTTTAAATGGTGATCTTCAAGAAATGGTCTACATGAACCAACCTCCCAGGTTTGAGACCACGGGAGAGTCTCGTGTATGTCATCTTCGGAAATTTATTTATGGTCTCAAACAATCTTCTAGAACTTTGTTTGATAAATTTAGTAAGGTCATTCACGAAGTTGGATTCAAGAGGAGCTCAACTGACTTCTCTCTCTTCACTCGTCATCAATCAACTGGAACGGTCATTCTCTTGGTTTATGTGGATGATATTTTGATTACTGGTGATGACTCTACAGTGATACAAAAAATCAAGCAACACTTAAACTCCGTCTTCCAAACAAAAGATCTGGGGGCTCTCCGATACTTTCTTAGACTTGAGGTTGTAAGACGGCCTGATGGTCTTGTCCTTTCACAAAGAAAATATTGCCTTGATCTCTTCCAAGATGCTGGCTACTCCTGTGTGCAAACCTGTGGAAACTCCGATGGATGTCAATCACAAGCTATGTGCTCATGGGTCTGACTCCGATTCTCTGCTTACGAACCCTGAGTATTATCGGCGTCTTATAGGGAAACTGATATATCTGACAATTACAAGACCTGATATTTCCTTTGATGTTGGGGTGGTCAGCTGATTTATGCATGCTCCTCGGATCTCTCATCTCCAGGCAAGAAAACGCATCCTCGGATATTTGAAGACAACTCCTGGACAAGGATTGGTATATAAGCCATCTTCCTATCTATCTCTTATTGCATATTCAGATGCGGAATATGCGGGCTCCCTAGATGATCGACGTTCCACTACGAATTTCTGCACCTACTTTGGAGGGAATCTTATCATTTGACGTAGCAAGAAGCAGTCCGTTGTTGCTCGCTCTTCTGCTGAAACTGAGTATTGTGCAATGACGGCCGTTGTATTCGAACTCACCTGGTTTGAGGGTCTTCTTGTTGATTTGGGGGTCACTTTATCCTCACCAGCAACTTTGTTTTGCGATAGTTAGGCTGCAATCCATATTGCGAAGAACCATGTGTTTCATGAGCGGACCAAGCACATTGAAGTTGACTGTCACTTCGTCCGTGAAAAGGTTCAATTAAAGAAGTTATAGCTGGAGCATGTTCCTGCGTCAGTGCAAGTTGCCGATATTCTCACCAAGGCATTACCACGACAAATGTACCATCAATTCTTATCCAAGCTTGGTGTCTACGACTTGTACGCTCCAGCTTGCGGGGGAGTGTTAGAGAATATTAGGAAAGATGATGTATACGCCTATTAATATGGTCCATTTAGAATTCTGATTTAGTCCCACATTGTTTGTATAGTTGTCTCTTTCTCTCTTCTCTCCTATATATTTGTACTCGTACTTGTATTTTGGGATTCAACAAGGATATACAAGATTTGAACCATTCTTCTACAGTTTTCAAAGAAAATATTTTTTTAATAAAAGTTAAATTAATTATTTAAAGTTTTATTAAAAGTACTAAATTGATATTTTAATGAGGAAGAGCTTGAACTAGAGACGAAGAGTTTTTCATCAGCAATGTTGACCAACTACATTAATTAACTGATGGGGATCGGCCGTAGGATCGACATTGAACATTGGGCCACCACTAGGCGGGCCCGCATTGGTGTACCTGCGCATGAGGCATTGATCAGATCGGCAATCCGGGACAACGAGCGTGTTCGGAGTGCCATTCTAGTACTTATATATATATTTTTTTTATTTTTTTGGGATTTTATTTAGTATGATTTAGATACTGGACGTAAATATCAATCATGGTCACGTCGGGTGCCTAAGCCCCCTTTCGCTATAAATAAGGGTGATGGCCATAGGTTTGAGGCATTGTTTGCCTTGTGAGAAATTTCAAAGCCTACAATCACATCGTGGTGCGATGCCGCGAGATCGCAGGGTGCGACGTCTCGACTACTTTTTGTTTCCGTTTTTTTAACTCTTCTCCTCCCGACCCTATTCCGCTCAATCCCCAGTCATAACACTTCCATAACTACTCATATTTCCTCTTGTATCCACGATCAACTGCGGCAAGCACTCGATCCCAACTGCAGGCCGACGTTTCCTCCCAGCTGCACGCCTCCATCAACAACCTTCCTTCTCGATCCCGCTCCACTACGATTCTCCTCTTTCGATCCAGAAATCCTATAACACCCTCCTTCTCGGTCCCGCCCCAACAACGCTTCTTCTTCCTCGCTCCAACAAGCCTTTCGTCGGTCAACCTCGTCATTGCCAAGCAACCCCTCTACCACAAGTAGAGCCCTTCCTAGTCGAGTACTCCACTTCAGCCCCAACCCTTGTCGTTCGCTCCTCCTCCAACCATGACAACAAACTACAATCCTTCCCGTCGCGCACTCCATCTCAGCTCCAACCTCTTCCACACACCCCTCCTCATTCCATTACACCAAACCACAAACTCTCCTACAGTCGCACACTCCACCTTAACCCTATCCCTTACCGCAAGCACTTCCTCCTTCCATTACCGCAAACAACAGGCACTGTTCATGCTTTGTTTGCTGCAGCAAAGCTTCTCCCATCTACTACACCCGACCCTCATTTCCCTCCACTGCATGATCATATGCTTGTGATTTTTTTTTTATAGTGTGTTTCTTATTCTATATTGAGTATTGTATTGGATAGGCATTGCATATGTGGTTGGAAATTGTCTTGTTTTGGCTCTTGTTTCATTTTCTTATTTTTCAATAAAATCTGTTTTTTGTAAATTTATCTTTAAATCCCTTCGTGCGACGAAAAACTTGTTTGCTTAGTTGCTTGAAATTGTAGTGAATGTTGGGTTGTGTTGCTAAGATTGCTTAGTCTTACTGCTAATTCTAATTCCAGATTCAATTCAACCAGTGCACACATCATATAGATTAGGATTGTTCTGAGTTAACCCCACACCAGTCACATAGGCATTTATTAGCGACGGTCCACTTCCATTACCTACCCTACGTCATTTACTTTTATGAAAAAGTGTTATATGTATGTGTATTTATATATATGTGTGTGTGTGACAATACTACTATTGTCAAATACTATGCTGCGAGAATATCGAGTAAAGTAGTGTTATTATCGCCCCCTCACACTTCCTACAAGGGGAGGCATGGTGATCATGATCAATGGTACTACAGCCTCATGGGGGAACCCCGTACACTATGCTATTATTTTATCTCACTCATTTGGAAGGATATATCGGAAGACTCATTTTCTTCTTCCTCAATCCTTCTTAACAGGCCGCTCTTTATCCTCATTTTTTTGCAATAACTTTGTTCATTATTTTCTTTTTTCAGGCAAGGGATCTTCCCAAAATTATAAATTCAGCATATCATTTGATCCCATACTTCATTTTTGATGCCCAAGAAGGTTAGTTTTTCACATTCCCTTTCTCTACAGTTAGCATCAAGCAAGTACACTCATCCTCATGAGAGATTTATATGTGCGCAAAATGCGGGAAAAAATTTATGTGCAAAGCATGTATGAGTTGATATCACTTAAGATTTTCATGGTATTAGTATTAAAAATACTGAACAATGTCGAATACCAACTCATACCAGCCTTTTTCTGCAAACAAAATATTTCTCCACTCTCAGATGAAACCAAGGTATTAATTTTAATGAAAATTACAGGTTCAAGAAGCATTATTTTTGCAACAACTGATCCCCAGGTTCCCGACTATTGTGGAATGTTGAAAGCCGATGAGTGGCCAGTTTGTCCCTACATCTCACATGATTGTCGTCCGGCGAATGCATCGGAAGAGGCTCACAACCTTGAAACGTCTCAGGCGGTGTGGAAGAAGACACTAGAAATGATCGGTTTACCGTTTGATGTGCTCGAGAAGCTCATCGAAGGGCAAAATGTCGATAACAGATATGGAGCTAAGATAGACTGATCCTCCTCCGCTTTATATCATTAGGAGGGGAACAGGAATTCTGAGCAAGCCCAAGGAATGAGATTTTACAATTATTTTTCCTCTCACAATTTGTATTTGTTGGGTTTTTCTGGTTTTATCTTGCTTCTCACCTAAATCTATTAGTTTCTTCATTAAGGGCAGCCCGGTTCACAAAGCATCCCCATGCAGGTCCAGGGAAGGGTCCCACCACAAGGGTGAAATGTAGGCAAATCTTATTCTACATTTTTGCTAGAGGCTGCTTCCAGAGTCAAACCCGTGACCTCGAGGTCACACGACAATGCCTTAACCAGTGCGCCAAGGCTCCCCTTCCTATTAGTTTCTTCGTTATTTTGAACAATTATTTACTGGGGTGGGTGAAATTTTTTTCATTCCATACATTTCTATTACTGAGCTCTTGGAATAAATAAAATGTTTAGAACCTTTGTAATAGCAATTGGTATCTTCTTTCATTAGCTAAAGCCTATTTGTTTTGTTCATTCCTATCACAACAAGATGGCTTTTTTAGCCCATGAATGGCAGCAAAGATGTAATATTGGTCATCCAATTAGGTCTTGTTTGATTTTTTTTTCTTTTTTTTAGATAGTAGTTTTTAGTATGTATGTTTAAAAATGTGCATTTTTATGTAGCAAAGTTATTCATACTTGTATATATTGTTACATTTTGGTGCAAAATTGATGGCCTGTCCCACAATATTTCTAAAGGAGGCAGCAGGCTATCACAGACTTGTTCTATACAAGCTTTTGTGCGGCCTTAGCTTTTTTTTTTATCACTCCGCACAGCTTAGCTAAGCCAACCTCCTACAGGATCTTGTTAATGTACTCAAATATACATTAACAATTTTCTCATATATTTGTGGTATATAATATTTATGTTTCAAAATGCAGGAGAGTAGAAAGTACTAAGTTTCAGACTTTAAGCATTATCCAGAAAAGAAAACACAATTGAATATAATAGGAGTTTTGAATAAATAGAAAAACAAGCATCCAAACATAAAAGTGCATTTCATGAATAAAAATATGAAAACATAGTCATAATGGATTAAACACGTAATAATTCTACTTGAAGAGTAGATCATCACCATCTATGTCAAAGTCTACTTTCTCTCTCCATTTTCACCAGAGTCTGTAAGGAATTTCATGAGTTTAGACTATATGAATTCATAAACATATGCAGTGACGTTTTAAAGTAAATTAATTATACCTAAATGAGCTTAGTACTTGTAGTGGTAATGAAGTAACATTGTCAACTTCTCTATGCAGTCTGTCTAAGATCAGTCAAGTTTTGATTTTAATAAATCAAAAGATTATTATGTTACTCATTAATGATTATTATGTATCTTATCATCAAATGTGGAATGATATGACACGCCATCACATACAAGATTATCAAGTATGGAATAATGTGCTATGATCATCAATGTTAAATTAACTTTTACAATGACTTTTTATTCTCAGTTGAATAATTCTCGAATCAACTTACAATGAGAAAAGATGTTAAGCCATCAAATGTGGAATGACTAGCATCTAACCATTTTGAGTTTTTATTAAAAAATTATTTAGGATTTTTCAGTCTCTTATTAGATGTTTGAATGTTCGCAGCTATATGTCCTTACCATCAAAATATAAATATAGGAGAAAGATTTGATCTTTCTATAAACTTTAATCTCATCTCTCCAGATATTTTTATTATAAGAACTATATTTAATCCTTTTGTCAAGCCGTTTACAACGTTATCTTTTGACCTCACGTCGATCAGGGTCATAATCTCTTGACTTATGAAAGAGGTCAACCATGTTTGTTTTATCCTTAGTTGCCTTCTTTTGTCATTGAACAAAAGTGTTCATAACAATCATTTTAGTAGCTTGATTATCGCAGTAGACTACAACAAAACTCAGTTCTAGGCTCGTCAGTGGAATGTCCAGCATCAAATCTCTTATCCACTTCACTTCTTCTTTTGCTAAAGCTAGAGCATAGAGTTCAGATTTCATAGAAGAGAGTGCAATCCATGATTGCCTCTTGGACTTTCAGGCTACAACTGTTCCTCCTAGTATGAAAATAAATTCACTAGTGTATTTGTTGTCGTTTATTTCTGAGTACCATGATGCATCAGAATATTCCTTCAAGAATTGGAGGATGACCATTGTAACATAAAATATACTTTTGGTTGTGTTTTAAGTATCTCATTAGCCTATCGAGGACATTCCAATGGTCTTGGCTAAGATTACTAGTGAATCTGCTTAACATGTCTACCGTAAAGGCTATGTCAGGTCTAGTGCAAATCATAACATACATGAGACTATCAATTAGTTTAACATAGTCTAATTGTCTAACTGCAGCTCCTTCATTGAGCTTTAAGCGGTTATTGTAGTCATATTGTGTCTCTACTATTTTACTTTCACTATATCCTCATGTATGCGACATGGATTTTATGTAATAGATTTTACTTAAGGAAATGTCATTTTTTTCAAAGCTCACTTACATGTCTAGTATAGTTTCAGCTACACTTAGGTCTTTAATATTATATTCTTTTATTAGACCTGACTTTACGGCATCCACTTCAGATTGATCAGATCCTAAAATTAGCATATCATCTACATGCAAGCATATTATAACGAATTTATTTGATCTATGACGTATGTAAAGATACTTATCAGAGTGACTCGACATGAATCTCATATCTTTTACATTATAGTCAAATTTTTCATGTCATAATTTTGGTGCGTGTTTTAGTCTATATAACGATTTAATTAACGTATATATCTTATTTTCGTGACCTTCTACAATAAAATCTTCAGGTTGACTTATGTAGATTCTCTTTAGTCAGATCTCTGTTCAAGAGCGCAATCTTAACATCCATTTGATGAACAATAAAATTCTCAATATATGCTATGACAAGGAGGATCTTAATGATTGATAGGTGACACACGGGTAAGTATATACATCGAAATAATATACTTTGCTAACTTGTGTGAAACATTTAGCCATCAAGCGTGTTTTATATTTAGCTACGCTACCATTAGGTTTTAATTTTCTTTTCGGAACTCACTTACACTCTATAGTTTTAGCCCATTTTGGCTTATCAACCAACGTCCAGGTGTTATTCTGAAGTAGAGAGTTAATCTTTTCATCAATTGCTTCTTTTCAAAGTAATGAATCCCTTGATCTCGTCGCTTCCTTATATGTGGATGGGTCAGTCTCAACATGGTAAGTGACAAAATCACTACCGAAGATTCTGGGAATTCTCTCTCACACATAGAAGTCCTCCTAGACTCTAGGCCACTATTGTCTACTGGAATTGAATATGAGGTGTTCGGTACTGATTCAGGATCTTACTCAGTAATAGTTGCTTACATATCTCGAAGTGACATATTCTTATCTTTTAGAAATTTATTTTCAAAGAACACTGCATCTCTAGATTCTATAATTATATTATTGAAAATGTTTAAGAATCTATCTGCAACACTATCCTCAGCACAATCTAGGTAGACACATGTGTTGGTCATAGGTCTAATCTTAGACCTTCTTGGGTTGAAAATCATAACATAGACTATACAAGCACAGGTCTTAAGTTTAATAATGGTTAGGGGTCTCTTAAACCAAAGCTCGTAGGGTGTAATCTCTAACTTAACATGAAAGACTTTATTTAGAATGTGATTGGCAATTAAGTCTGCTTCTCCCCAATAAGCAGTAGACATGCCAACAGTTATGAGCATGACGTTTAACATTGCTATTAATATTTTATTCTTTCGCTCAACTATACCATTTGATTGGGGTGAGTAAAGAGCAATGGTTTCTACTATTATACAAATCCCGTACCCGGCCGAGTGGGATCCTCCCCAAGTGGCGGGCTCGGGGCTCAAGACGTACCGTGAGCGATGGTTTGGGGCAGCCCCGTTCGAGCACATGCGAGCGCTCGTGCATGCGCGCGGAGGTTCTATTCGTAAAGATTTTTTATAAATATTTTATTAATGTTCTAATATATTAATATCATAATATATATAATTTATATATATACATAAAATAAGGGGGAGGGGGCCACAACATGTTAGAGGGGGAGGAGAAATAAAAAGGAGGAGAAATAAAAAAAGGAGGAGGGAGAATAAAAAAGGGAAGAAAACAAGAAAGGCAGCGGGATTTTTCTTCCCCCCCCCCCCCGACCTAGGGCTCTGCCAGGAGGAAGAAAGTCGCACTACCCCCCCCCCCCCCCTTTTCCTCCCGATCTCGCTCGCTCCTCTCTCCCTCGGTGCCCCAACAAGGGCAGGTCGACGCCGCCCCTTCCTCTCTCCCGTCGGCAAACAAGGGCAGGCCGACACCGCCCCTTCCTCTCTCCCGCCGCCGCCTAAGCAAGGCAGAGGCCGAGCCCCGCCCCTTCCTCTCTCCCGTCACCGCCTAAGAAAGGCAGAGGCCGAGCCCCGCCCCTTCCTCTCTCCCGTCGGCCAGCAAGGAGAGCCCGAGCCCTGCCCTCTCTCTCTCCCGTCGCCGCCTAAGCACGGGCGGCCCGACGCCGCCCCCTTCCTCTTTCCCGTCGGCCAACAGGGGCAGCCCGACGCCGCCTGAAGTCGTGGAGGCCGGGATCGACTTCTTTAGTGCTACTTGGAGCACGATCGGCCATGGAGAGACTCGGCCATGGAGGAGAAATCACCTGGAGCTTTTAACCCTCTAGTGGAGGTCGGATCCGTGCGTGGACAATCGCTACGGCCGCTAGACGTCGGATCCCGGGCACGACACGCGGTTGCGGCTTCGTCAAAACACGCGTCAAGGGTAATGAAGTTTCTTCTCTGGCAGGTGAAGCTCTCAATTACCATACTTGCATGGAAGCTCTTCTCCACTGACGAGTGGAGGAAGTGGGCTCTCCGACGGGTCGATGCGTACATCCCCGCAGCTGGTTGCATTTAGTATCCGGAAGCGTGAGTACGGATTTAGGCATGCTGTGTGAATCCCATCCAGATGTGTAAGCTGGATTGACGATGTTCTGGGATTCCCGGGGAAAACTCTGTGGAAGTTGTTTATTATTTTCTCTTAGGAAATAAGCATCACCGCCCCGAGGCAGAGGTGGAGCCGATATTTATATTGCCACCGTTTGGCGGGATGTTGGCGTATAGGTGTTGCAGTACCAAGCGGGGAATAACGGGCTTAAGCCCAAGCTTGTGCCGGCCCTCAAAGGCCTATTTTTGTTTATGTTGCTGGTCTGCGTGCCGAATTATGAAATTCATATTCCTGTAATTATTTATAGTATCTGTGATGCCCTGTGAATGTATTTTATCCTTTTCGTCTTAGGCGGGCGGTATGTTCGCGAACCGTTTGCCCCGTGGGGACCCCGAGGTAAGGTTATCGGGAAGACCTTGAAGGTCAGTTAATGGCCTTTCAGAACAACGTAGTTACGTACGTTGTTGGCGGCCCAATTGGGGCGGCGTAGAGTAGAACTGTTGGGCGGGTTCGTGACGTTGGTAGACAGTAAAAGGAACATTTTATATAGACCTGAGGAGGCACCTCTAGTTAGGAGAGAGTTGGTCTTGAGATTCTCCTTAGAGGTTCCGGTCAGCCAAGAGAGCCCTCCGAAGGTGCGTTAGCTCAGCCTTTGGCTTGGGATGTGAAGAGTTTGCTAGTCTTCCGGGTATGCGGCGGGACCTCCACGCTGAGACCTTGGGTCTGTCCTTTGTGTTCCTAGTCTTGTGCCTAGATCGTTCGCTTGAGGGCAGTAGGTGCGCGGTCACCCCTTCCCCAAGGGTCGAACTCCATAGAGACCGATTTTTCGGTTTCAACAACTATGATTTCTTGAGAGACAAGAAAACACTTGTACTAACTAGACATGTATTCTCCTCCTTTATCATTTCTAAAACTTTTGATTTCACGTCAAGCTGGTTTTCTACAATGGTTTTGAAAAGACAACTTTTCAAACGTTTCATCTTTAGTTTTAAGAAGATAAATGTGACAGTACCTACATCAGTCATCTATAAATGTGATCATATACTTTCTACCCCCTCTTGTGACAAAACTTTTAAAGTCACAGATGTCAGAATGTATTCGATAGATTGTTATATGGATAGTCTAACTCACCTAAAATGTATTCGATAGATTTAGGCGAATCTCTAGTGGAGAGGAGGCACATAGGAGAATTTTGGTGGTGAAGCGGTGGCTCGAAGGTGACTCGAAGGAGGTATCCGACAGAGCTCTGACTTGAGGACGAAGAAAGCAGATGAGAGAAAAGATGAGAAATGAGGAGGCTTGAGGGCTTTTGATAGCCTCCAAGAGGTGATTACGGTGGTTATGCGGCTATTCGCACACTTTAACCATGAATATCATAACTATGAGTATAGTTTTGGGGGAATATTTATCTTATATTTAATTTTACTAAATGCAGCCTCCACTAAAACTTGTCCCCCATTACTGGAGGTGGTTACGCGGGTGGTTACCCGCACATCAGACGACCACGATCGTGACAGAATTATTGAACGGCGGGTACGACGCCCGAGGAGGGAAAGAGAGGCGGCCGACCACCGTCCAAAGGGTGGCCGGCCCCGACAGAGCCTGTAGGCCGCCGACATAGAACCGATCAGGGGTGCGGCCAGTGTCCGGCGAGGGCCGACCGGCCGGACCCGGGCGGCGCACCGAGCACGGCCAAGGCGGAGGCCGCCGAGTGCGGCCCCAACACCGGCCACCGGGCGCGGCCGGCCACAAGAGGGGTGTTAGTCTTTACACTATTCATTTTACCACACAATGAGCTAAACGAGTTACAATTGAACGACAAACATTCAATAGAAATTATCAGTTGTTATTTCTCATATGATCTAGATGCACACTCATCATTTCATAGTGTCATTGTAAACATTTTTTGTGTATGAAACAAGAAATGAGGGATACTTTGCGACATACCTCAATATTCATTCAAAAAACAATTTTCAATCGCGACGTCTTACGATTGTTTTACCCAACTATATTCATGGACGTCATTCATGTGAAGATCCCAGATTTGCTGAATGCGAGGATGATGAAACAAATGCAAGGTGTTCAGACCCGAATAAGTAGATGCCTACTTCTTTAAAGGAAAAGAGGATGATGAAATGCCCATCTTACTAGATGATATAGCAATCAATTACATAACACACTCGTGTATTTTAACAATTTTATTTGTTGAAATATTATATAAATTATCTAATACTAATATTATTATATTATTACAATTTGTCGGTAAACACTAAACCGTAACCTCAAAAATGTGAATGGGGATTGAGGTATGTCTTTATATAATGCCGTTATATTGAATTAGTTCTTACGTTAACTATGTTTAAGATTTTAATATATGAGTGATAAGTATGGGGCTTCACTTTTATGGCTAACCGTGATAGTACCTCAATTGTGATAGTGCATGGGGACCCGTGCTTTGCGCGACATTATTCTGACCACGACAATGTCCCGACGCGACGGTGCAACAATGTTTTCCGGTCGTTCGCAAACCCCTGAGTGTTATACTCCGCTCGTCGCTCATTCTTGCGGTGTGCATGGAGGTTTGTGAGTGGTGAGAAAAAATATATATTTTAATATAGGTAGAGGTATTTGTCTATATATATGAGCACATTTTTTAAAATAAAAAAGCATATGAATTTAAAAGATGGAATTTTTTCAATAAAGAAAGAAAAATTAGAAAGCGAATGTTTAAACAAAGGGTGTTTTTCTTTTTTATTAATTATTATAAATTTGCTTAAATATTTTATTTTACTTAATTTGAGTTTTTTAATTTTTTTATTGAGAATTTTTTATTTAGATTTGAATCCGCAACGAGCGCAACACTCGTGTTTAGTTTCCATCATTTATTTTGGAACCTTAACAAACTACCGGTGATAAGCCGGAGGAAGGTGAGGATGACATCAAGTCATCATGCCCCTTATGCCCTGGACGACGCATGTGTTACAATGACCGGGATAAAGGGTCGCGATCTCACGAGGGTGAGCTAACTTCAAAACCCGTCCTCAGTTCGGATTGCAGACTGCAACTCGTCTGCATGAAGCCGTAATCGCTAGTAATCGCCGATCAACCATACGACGATGAATTCATTCCCGGGCCTTGAACACACTACCAGTCGACAATGCCCGTAATCGTTACCTTTACCGCAAGTAGAGGATACCGAAGGCAGGATATTGACTAGAATGAAGTCGTAAGAAAAAACCGAACTAAAAGGTACGACGGTGATTTCATTAAAGACTAAAAGGTAACAGCTCTGCCGGCTAGGAAAGAGCTTTTCATCCGTCAAAGCTCTCCCAAACAGACCTCGTTTCCACACCTCCTTTTCCGGAAGAAATTTGACTCCAACATCTACTATAAACTATGTTTGGGAGCCCGTTTTGACTCAATTCCGTTCTAAACGGACCGGAGGAAAGTTGTTTGGAAACAACTAAAATGTTGTCATTTTAAAACGACCGGTTTAAAACCTACTTTTTCCTCTGTTTTGAAAAGGTCGAGGAGACCTCCATTCACCCTTTCAAAATGGTCATTTGAGATATTTTTTTAATTTAATTTTATTTAATCAATTTAACCCCTATAAAAAATATAATTATGTACATAAATTTGTAAAAAAAATGTAATTATGTACATAAATTTGTAAAAAAAAATGACAGATATAATGCATAATTTTGTTTTTTAAAATTCAGAAAAAATTGCCTCGAAATAAATAAAATTCATATGAAGATGATTTTAAAAATAATTTAAACTGTCGCCAAAACGGAGATTACCCAAACAAAAACTCAGTTTTAAAACCACAGTTTTTAAAATACAGTTTAGCATCTCCTTTTTAAACTTCCCCTTTTTAAAACGACACTGATATGCCAAACATAATCATAATTACTACGATAAAAAATTAAAAATTGAAACCGCTAAGTTCATTATTAGCTCTAAGAGCATCTCCAACCGGCCTGCATTTCTCAGAAATGCAGGCCGGTTGCCCTCCAATGTATCGGCATTGGAGGCTGCAATTATGGAGGAGGCGGCATTTCCGCCTCCTCCTCCTCTAAATTTAGAGAACAAGGAGATGAAATGCCGGCCCTCCATTTCTACTTTTTTAATATTTTTTTTTATTTTTTTTATTTTAATTATATATTTATTATATTTAAGGAAAACGTATATTACACAATAACGTTCGTAGCCGCTAAAATATTATTTCAAACTTCACATATAATATATCAATAAATTTGTTTTTTCGAGACCTACAAAACGAGACTAATATTGCATACTTTCTAAATATTATTGATCATACAAATAGCTAGAGAACACGATTTACTAAATAAAATTGCACATACATCGAAATACATTCAAATTAAAATGCATACAATTTTCCAAATTACATTGTTTCATTACCATGTCGTGTCCACAGATGTTCGATCAGTGCATCTCGAAGTGCGAAATGTGCCGCCTTGTCTCTGATTTTTTTATGTCGATTTAGGAACTGCTGAAATCTTTCGACTTCACTTGTGTCCATCTCTTCAACATTCTGAGTTGGCGGCGGTGGAGAAATAACGATATCTTCATTTTCATCTCGCTCGTCCTCAATAATCATATTGTGCATTATAATGCAAGCAGTCATGATATCATGCAACACATTTTTATCCCAAAAACGGCAAGACCCCTTAATAATTGCAAAGCGTGATTGGAGAACTCCAAATGCGCGTTCTACATCTTTTCGGCATGCCTCTTGCATCATTGCGAAGTGTTGTTTTTTTTTATCTTGTGTATGAGAAATGGTTTGAACTAGTGTTGACCATTTCGGATAGATACCGTCGGCTAAATAATAACCAACATCATAATTTTTACCCAGTATTGTATAATTGGTAGGAGGCGTTATACCTTGGGTTAAGTTTGCAAATAAATTTGATGCCTGCACGACATTAATATCATTGTTAGATCCAGGTAAGCCAAAATATGCATGCCATATCCACAGGTCGTATGATGCTACTGCCTCGAGAATGATTGTAGGTCCACCATGACGTCCTGAATATTGGCCTGCCCATGCCGTTGGGCAATTCTTCCATTGCCAATGCATACAATCTAGGCTTCCCAACATCCCTGGAAAACCTCGTTCTTCACCTTTCTGTAGTAATCTTGTTACATCATTTGCATTGGGAGATCTCAAATATTCATCTTTGTATAGTTGTACGATTGCCCTACAGAATCTTTTCAAGCATTGAATCACAGTAGACTCGCCAATTCGAATGTACTCATCGCAATTATCAGCTGATGTTCCGTATGCTAACATACGAAATGCTGCTGTAATTTTTTGTATTGTTGATAGTCCAGGCTTACCAACACCATCCTTCTTTTGAACAAAAAAATTGTCGTGCTCCTGCACTTCAGTAACAATGCGAAGGAAAAGATTTTTTCGCATTCGAAATCTTCGTCGAAAAAAAGTTTCACCATATGTGGGGTGTTCGGAGAAGTAATCATTCCAAAGTCTAGTGTTGCCTTCAATCCTGCCCCGATTGATTACCATGTGGCCAGGTATTGAACCTCTGCGTCGCGGACGTGCATCTTCTTGAAGTTGAGCTGCGATTATGGCATTGTTAGAGGCATACATGCGAGCTAAAACTTCATCTTCATTCTCCCAATTTTTAAGCTCTTCTTCCCACTTAAGAAGTATTTGCTCATCATCATCTGAAGATGATGAAGATCGCAAATGGGATGAACCTTCTCCATAGTTCATTTTTCTTAGAAGAAAAGAATGTTTTGAATGTATCATTGACTATCTTAAAAGGGCGTTTATATAGCTCGCCAGCATTGGATGCCTTCTCCCAAGCATTGGATGCCTTCTCCCAAGCATTGGATGCCTTCTCCACTCAAGCCTCTGTCTTGTCTTGTCAATCCTGTCATCTCGTAACCCGAAGTCTTGTTTTTTCCCAGCATTGGATGCCTTCTCCCATGCATTGGATGCCTTCTCCACTCAAGCCTCTGTCTTGTCTTGTCAATCCTGTCATCTCGTAACCCGAAGTCTTGTTTTTTCCCAGCATTGAATGCCTTCTCCCATGCATTGGATGCCTTCTCCACTCAAGCCTCTGTCTTGTCTTGTCAATCCTGTCATCTCATAACCCGAAGTCTTGTTTTTTCCCAACATTGGATGCCTTCTCCCAAGCATTGGATGCCTTCTCCACTCAAGCCTCTGTCTTGTCTTTGTTGGGTTTTGTGGCACACTTCTGGTTCTCTTGTTTCTCACACTGGGTTTGCCCACGTGAGCTTAGAAGAATCGAAGTGTGATCCCCCTTCGACATCTCCGGGACCGACGACAGCGGGGGTCCGGGGGCGGCAGCCCCCGGCGGAGGTCCCGCTGACCGGACAGCGGGCAGGGGTCCAGGGGACAGCGTCCCCGGTGGGGGCTCGGGGGCAACGCCCCCGGACCAAATTTTTTGGGGAGATGTTTTCTCCAGTCGTCGAACTGGGTTCGACGATCGTCGAACCCAGCTCGACGATCGTCGAACCCAGCCCGACGTCGAACGTCGAACCCAGCTCGACGTCCGACGCGCCGAACCCAGCTCGACGTTCAGCCGAGCTCGACGATCGTCGACCGTCGTTCGACGTTCGGCCGAGCTCGACGTTCGGCCGAGCTCGACGATCGTCGACCGCCGTTCGACGTTCGGCCGAGCTCGACGATCGGTCGAGCTCGACGATCGTCGACCGCCGTTCGACGTTCGGCCGAGCTCGACGATCTGTTATGCTGAAGCCTATTTAAGGCGTTTTCTCCCAAGCATTGGATGCCTTCTCCACTCAAGCCTTTGTCTTGTCTTGTCAATCCTGTCATCTCATAATCCGGAGCCTTGTTTTTTCCCAGCATTGGATGTCTTCTCCCAAGCATTGGATGTCTTCTCCACTCAAGCTTCTGTCTTGTTTTGTCAATCCTGTCATCTCATAATCCGGAGCCTTGTTTTTTCCCAGCATTGGATGCCTTCTCCCAAGCATTGGATGCCTTCTCCACTCAAGCCTCTCTTTTTCATAAGTACTCATTCTAGCACTCTCTATAAGTACCCATTGCAGAAGTCAAGTTCTCATCACTCTATCCCCAAAAACAAGAACTCTCTAATTTCTTTCCTCGTCATCATGTCATCTATTCGTGGCCAAGCATTCTCCCCAAAAGAAGATCAAGCACTATGTTATGCTTGGCTTGAGGTTTCGGAAGACCCCGTTATGGGGAGTAATCAGAAAGAACAAATAATGTGGGAAAGAATTTCAACCATCTTTCACAATACAAGACCTCAAACTTGCGTAGGACAGAGAACCCCAAAATCTCTTTCTTGTCGTTGGTCCCTTTTGGCAAGTAAAACAAGCAAATTCCGAGGATGTATTCGGCAGATAGAGCAACGAAACCCCAGCGGTGCTTCTGAACTTGATATTGTAAGAATTTTTTAGAATTTAAATGCATAAATATCTTAATTAATGTGTGATTAAAGTAATTTTTTTTGTAGCTCAATGAAGCCAAAATGTTATATGCCTCTGATTCAAAAGAGAAGAAAGGCTTCATGTTTGAGCATGTTTGGCATATCTTAAAAAACACAGAAAAGTGGATGGAAACGTCAGGGTCTACAAAAAATAAGAACTCTCTAAATATTAACATGTCACAAACATTAAGTTCTAACACTCCCAGTCAAGGGAGAGGAATAGACTTAAATTCAGATAACAATAATATGAATCTTGGTAGTACTGGGGATGAAGAATCTCCAATCTCAACTTCCAATAAACGACCAACTGGGAGAAAGCAAGAAAAGGAGAGGAGGAGACAATTGAGTGGTAAGGGTTATGATATTGAGACTCATACTAAAAAAAAACGAAGAAATCTTAGAGGTTTTAAAGAGAGGGCAAGAACAACGAGCAAACGATATGTCTGCTATCCAAGAGCTCATGAGAATGAAAGCAGAAAATCAAAAAAGAAAACTAGATCTACAGAGCGCTAAACAAGATCACGATATCATGATGATAGATTTGGATAGCATCAAAGGAACTCCAGAACGACAGTATTTTCGACAAAAAAAACAAGAAATTATGAATAGAAATATTATAAAACCATTATTTGGAGGATCTTCATCACTCGAAGGAACTGAATATGGAGGTGGCGTATACGGAGGTAGTGGTTACGGTGGAAGCCAATATAGAGGAAGTCAATATGGAGCACCTCAATTTGTAGGAGGTCAACTTGGAGGAAGCCAGTGTGGAGGAAGCCAGTATAGAGGAGATCGACATGGAGGACCTCGATATGGAGGGCCTCAATTTGGAGGACCTCCATTTGGAGGAGGTCAACATGAAGGAAGTCAGTACGGAGGAAGCCAGTATGAAAGAGACCGACATGGAGGACCTCCATTTGGAGGGCCTCAATTTGGAGGACCTCCATTTGGAGGAAATCAGTACCGAGAAAGCCAGTATCGAGAAAACCAGTACGACGGAAGCCAATTTGAAGGACATCAGTTCGGAGGAGACCAGCAGGGAGGAAGCCAGTATGGAGGAAGCGACTACAACATACCAAGATATGGAGGAGAACAACAGGGGGATAGCGCGCGCGGAAATCGTATCGAACCCAGTGATGACCTCCCAGATTTTTAGTTTAAATTTCAAATGTAATATTTTAATTTTGAAATATATAATGCTTATTTTATTTTTATAATGTAATGCTTATTTTAATTTGGCAAGCTAATTATTATTATTTATATTAATTATTAATTATAATAAATAAAAATATGAAAAAACGTGGAGCTGAGCTCGACGTTCGTCGAGCTCAGGAAAAACGTCGAGCTCAGCTCGGGAAAAACGTCGAGCTCAGCTCGACGTTTTTATTTAAATATAATTTTTTTATTTTTTATTTTAATTATTATATATATATATTTATACATATAAATATGTAATTTATATAAATATATTTTGGCATTAATAAATGTATATTTATTTATACATATAATATTAAAAAATTCAATGTTCTTCAAATATGGAGAACATGGTTGGAGTTGGTTCTCCATGTTCTCCATATTTGGAGAACACAGTAGCACTGCAATCTCCATATTTGGAGAATATGGAAATCTCCCGTTGGAGATGCTCTAAAGGGTAAAACCCGAAAGACGGAAAAGTGAACAATGAACAATAGCGTTAAAATGTCTTTTTGCGCTTGTCCGCCACGTGGCGCAAGTTATTGGAGGCGTACAGCCTCCCGTCCCTCGCAGAATAACTGCGCGAGAGAGGCGAGTGAGAACGCCCGCGTCCTTCGTGCGATCCCTTGCCGTCGCCTATTTCCCCGCACGGCCGGCGTCCCTCACCGCCGGCAGTGACCCATCTACAGTCGAAGGAGAATCCCCGTTCTCTGCATCGACCCGATCTGCCGTTCTCCTTTCTCCGCTCTCCATATCCGGAAGCCGTGGTAGCAGTCGAGCCGATTTTTGGTTCTTCTGGACAGTCGAACCTTAGGGCATCAGTCATCCACGAAAAGAAGGTTTGGATTTTCTCGTTTTCCTCCCAGTCATGAAATCACATTTTCTGAATCCAAGAGAACTCTTATTGAGATACCTAATTATGATAACGAGGACGCCATTCAAAAGACAATACTTATCATACCTGCAGAATTCACAGTGAAATTAGATTTTCTTCAGAGTAGAATGTTTGTTCATTTTCTCCCTGCCAGTTCTTTTTTGATAATTTCTGTTTTCTGAAATTTGAAGTCGTTGCATGCATAGTTCTGTAATTTGAGTTCTTCCTTCAGTTAGCTTTTCAGAATTGTTGAGTACTATGAATTTATACAGTCCAGAGATTGTTTCTGTATAGAGAAAATGTTTAATGTGCTTTGATTATCCATTTTTATAAACTATCTTGTCAGTTATTTAGCGAAATGTTTAAATCTTCATGGTTCTTGATCCCATTCAATTACATTTACTAGTTATTAGAGAGAGTAGTGTAAAGTTTCTTCGAACATACAACATCACTCTAAACAACAGTCTCTCTCTCTCCCCGAAGAAGTTCATCCTGCTCTGCAACCTCATAAGATAGCTATCGACATCAGCAGCTGCTGTCGAGAGACGTTCCTCCTTGTTTCGGCGAGATCAGAGTAAAAAATCTTCGCAGTAAGGAGCAGGCGGACGTGCTTCCTTCTCGAGCAAGGGCAAAAATAGCGGAGCCCTACGGAAATACTGGCGCGGCACAACTCCAGAAACCCTAAAGACCATTTTGCACAGCAGTAGATAGTCCTTCCGAAGGCAACCTCCCTCAAAAAGTACTCCTACTGCCGATTAAAGCAACATTTTTCTGTCAAAACATAAAAAAGTTGTTCATGCAACTTTAGGCGCACAAAATCCCATCCCAAACAAATTGCTGCTGAACAAGAATCTACCCTGGACCCCTGGTACTATTCTTGTCTCAATCTCCATAGAAATATAGAATTATATGAACAATAACTTGCCACCATCTCCACGTCTCCCCACGATAGTAGCTTCAATATTGACAGAAAAAAATGAAAAACTCACATGATTGCAGCTTATTATCGTTATTAACATTAATGGGCCCATTAAACTCACCACCACCATCAAATTCTCTTGACGATGTTACTGTTCCTAATTACCAAACATTAAAACAATTTCTTGGAGGAGCTGCATGAAAATTTTAATCAAGAAGAAATTCTCACCAAAAAAATTCTCAAAAAGATTCTTACTCCTCTTTTCCAGCCTCTACAAATCCGAATAATTTATGATCTTATCCAAGAATTTGTGGAGTAGAAATCTGCTTCCATCATGATCTTTTGTTCAAGGCCACATAAAAAATGTTACGTGTTTAATCTTTTGATGATCAGCAAGTCTCATAGTTCTAGTTGACTACTTGATAGTGGATAGTGGAGTTTATCCCCAGGCTACCACTAAGTTTTGCAATCTTGTTATTCATTCTCCTTATGATGGTTTTAATGACAATATGATTGGTAAGGACATCAGATTTTCTATCGTACACGCTGGTTTAAAATTTCTCTATAACCTCTCGCATTTCTTTTAATTTACTAATATTCTATATTTTCTTACCATGATAAAGAACCTTATTTCTATCTCTCAGTTTTTGTAATTCAATAACATCTCTACTTAATTCTTACCAACTTTTTTCTTTTGAGAACCTCCACACGGTGGAAATTTTCTTGCATGGTTGAACTAAGGATGGTATTTTTGAGGACGAACCCTCTCTAACAAGTTTCTCCATTAACAAATTTCTCCGATATCAAGCTCGCATCATCCACATGACATCATAATTAGGTCATCCGTTTTCTTTCATCTACAAGTTCATTATCACCAACTTTAACCTCGATGTATTGTACCCTTTAAATTTGAGTTGATGTTGTAATTTATGCCATTGTAATAGAATTCACAAACTGCCTTACTATTTATTCCTTTGCCAGCTCCTCTCCTTTTCCAATTATATTATTTTGATGTGTAGATTTTACTAATCAATGAGTTATTGATTGTTTCAAGTACTATATTATTTTTGTTGATCATTTAACAAAGTACATTATCTTTACTCAAAAAAAATGTCATATTTTTACTCGATTTAAATTGCTTGTTGAAATTTCTTTAACAAGAAAATCTTAACTATTTTTTTGATAAGTGGAAGCAGGAATATCAATCTCTCTCTTCTTTTTTCTCCACCATTGACATATCTCATTGATTTCCCTCCTTGCACCCAAAATTCTGAATGCTGCCATCATCACATTGTTTAAATATATCTCTCTTCTGTGGTCTGCATCCATGCCCCCTATCTTATTGGTTATATGCATCTACTACTAATGTATATATAATTAAACATCTAACCCTTTCCATTTGGCATGGTGTTTTTGCTCTGGCAAGTTTGGTCAAAAATGCCACCATCATAGAATGTGTGTTTGTCATGACAACGGTTATGACCGCCACCAAGAAAATAAAACTAGTTTTGAACATAAAGGTGGTGAAGTTCCTTAGGTGACGTCGAGCGTTCACGAACGACGATTCATAACCACCGTGTCCAATGAGCTGCATAGACAAAGCAACATGATATTGTATACATTTTGTAGTATTTTGTATACATATTGTAGTATTTTGCATAAATCTCTAGGTGTTTGTTGTTATATTCTAGATGATATTTACCTAAAGCCAAAAAGTTGGTGGTTTAAGCCAGGTCAACTTTGGGTTCTTTGTTTTAATTTGCTTTAAAACTAACTTTGTTTCTTCTTAAAACCAAACGCATCAAATTTTAGTTTGAGTGCCTTAAGATTATATCATCATCATTTGCTTTATGCTTCACTAGCCTTTCTATTGTGATACTCATCTCTTAGCTCAAATTAAGCTGCTATTGTAAATCCTTTCCTGAATGTTAATATTTTATATAATAATCAGGATTCCGTTTCTCATTAAAGCTAACAATACACATTTTCACTTTATTTTCCTCCTTGATGATCTTTAATTGGTGTTCGTATACTACTTGCAACTCCTTAATGAACTTTTTTCTCTTTCAAGTTTTAACCAACATGGATGGTGGGTCCACAAGAGGAAACGCTACTGCTGAAGTGATATTAGTTAACTACAAGCTTGGGAAGACTTTGGGAATTGGTTCTTTTGGAAAAGTGAAAATTGCAGAACATGCATTGACAGGTCACAAGGTTGCTATAAAAATCCTCAATTGTCGGAAAATAAAGAACATGGAAATGGAAGAAAAAGGTACTTGGAAAACATGATTAGGTTGTTGGCTGTACATATTTGACTTGAGATTCGTTTCAAATTGATTTTCATTTTTTAAAAGTAACAAATTCAATAAATCGCTTATTCGGATTTGTAAATTTAACAAACTTACAATAAATCTTGGTATAAATTAATTGCTTATTCAGTGTATTCTCCCATTTTATAATTCTTAGCTTATTGTTACTACATTTATGAATTAGAGTTTCATTTCTTAATCTATCGCCCATTTTGTAGATGTCTATTGGTTGAAATTATCTGTTTTTATGGTTAATAGTTTCATGTTCAAAATTCGTCTGATCTGTTTCTGTGTATATGCACCTCATGCATGCTATAAACAAATTTTCAAGCATGTTTTGTGGACCACTTTATTTCTGATGAGGACTAAGGATGTTAAGATTTTTAGAACGTTTTGATAAATTATTGGTGACAATAACCAAATGCTGCAAGATAAAGAAACTACAGTATAGTTAAATGATCCATCATGGGGAAAAATTATTTTAAGAAATGCTAGGACCAACAACAACAACACTCAAGCCTTTATCCCACTATAGTGGGGTTGGCTATATGGATTTTTTGTCGCCATTGTGCCCTATTTTTAGTCATAATCTCACTAATGTCTAAGTACATCATGTCTTTCCTTATAGTTTCATTCCAAGTTTTTATTGGTTTCCCCCTCCCTCGTTTAACATGCCTAGTGACTAGACTCTCACAACGCCTAATAGGTGCCTCTAATGGTTTGCCCCTCCCTCGTTTAAGAAATGCTAGGACCGAGTGAAATAAATTATTGATTTAATGTGATGTAACTGGTGTCTTTATTTACTGAAAATGGCTATGATTTTGTTCCTAGTTATTTGTTTGAGCAGTGTTTATATAACTCATCTCTACACAATTTTTGAGAAGAGAATAAATTTATTTTCTTTCCCCCCATGGTATAAGCCAAGTGAAGCTCCCTAGGGCACAATATTTCCCTTTCTGAGATATACTCTCTGATGCGGAGCAGAGACGAGAACTTGCAGTGGAGGACGAGTTTTGGGCCCATTCGGGGCTGATTGGTGACTTTCCATATATGTCGTGCCCGGGTCGACGATCGGACTCCGCAGATGTGTCCGGATTCGCGTTGCAAATTGATTTGATATATTACTTCATTATTTTGATTTATTTTAGTGTATATTGAGTGGCCCCACCTCCGGCCAATCATAGCCATCGAAAGTGGGATGCCCTGGCCTTTGTTTTATTATAAATAGACTTGTAGTGAGTTGGTTTAGATCATTGCAGATTTTGGAGAGTGTTATTCCCGGAATCCAACGATCAAACCATGGTGTCGACTCCGTGGAACCCTAGGTGAAGACTCCTAGGTTGGTATCTTCCCCCCAAGCCTTCCCCTAACCCTAGCCTCCATTTTCCAAGCCTCAAACCCTTCCTCCACCCGCTGCAGCCCCCCAAAAATTCAGCCACCTCTCTAATTCCTATTCCTCTTCATTGCACTATTCATAAATTAAATTTACTATTCCTAACCTATACTTCTCCCCTCCCTGTGCCACCGCCGGCCTGAATACTCCCCCCAGCAAAGCCACAGCCACCAACCGCCCCTTGCATTCCCTCCATGGTTGGCTCCTCCATAGCCTGGAGCCTTCCACCGCCCCCTCTTCCCCCCTATATTCCTTCCACCTGACCCCTCCTCCTGCTGCCTTTGCCCAGTCCGACAGCCCTCCAACAACCCACCACCAAGGCCCCTTGCCCCCACCACCACCGTGCCCCTCTTTACAGCCCAAAACCGACACCCCCTCCCTTTCTTTCGTGGATCCACCTTTCATATCATTTCCCCTTTTCGGATCAGTCCAGATTCAGAATTTTCACCCCTGATCCGATTCCAAAATATCAGATCTACTCCTCTTCGCCCGGATCTACCTATACGTGGTCGGATCTCTCCATTTCCGGCCCGATCCCACACTCCACCGCCGAGGACAGCCACTTACATCACTTTCCACGCCTCTGGTTCCACCTCAGATCATCGTACACACATCTCCGGCTTCAGATTCTTCAGTGTTTTGGTCAGCCCACTACTTGGTAAGATTTCATTGTACTGGATTATTATTTTCAGCATATTTGTATCAGATTGGTCACTATATTTGCTTGAATATATATTGTATTGTGGTGATTTATTTGGATAAATATTGTGATTTGCAGGGTTCATTCGCCGCACCCTCTCGCTTTGACCCTCCATGAGGAGGAAAGCCTAAGTTTGTTTTTGCCCAAATAAATTATTTTGTCTTGCTTTGAATTGTTTGCGTGAGATGATTTTATTTGTTATCTAATTTGTGATCTAACCGTCGGATTTTTGCATAGCATGTAGGGGTTAGGTCGCTGATTTTCCGTCGCCTATAGATCCACCCCGCATCAATTGGTATCAGTGGGGAGGTTGTGCGCACTTTTCGATACGCAGTTGTAGAGTCTATAGGTTTTTCATATGTCTTGGCGTCACAATTATTCGCCTCCTCAATTTAGAGGTCCCGAGCCCACTTGTACCCGCTCTCACAGAACCCCGTCAGGGAGATCCTTACATTATTATGACGATCATTCTCGATCGCAGTACACCACTTTCAGAGATCGTGTTGACCCATCGACACGACCCCACTATGCTAGAGACGATCAATATGATGATTGTCGTCGTTCTTATCAGTACACGCGAGCGGATCGTGTTGATCCTTCGACACGACTCAGTTACCTTAGGAATGATTATTATGAGGATAATTGTTCCGAGAGAGATCTTGAGAGTCAGTTTCGTACTGCTGCCCCTTCCTTTGACGGTTCATCGAGTCCCTAGTCTTTCAGTTTTTGGCTCGTGGATATGGAATATTATCTCAATCATTTTGAGTTATTTGGTGAGCGTCGCGTCAAGTTTGCGAAACTTAGACTTCTAGATCAGGCGAGGGCATATTGGGCTAACGTTGAGAAGACCCGCGAGCGAGACCATCTTCGTCGCATCACTATTTGGGTGGACATGAAGCGTGCATTATGTCAAAGGTATCTTCCTTCATCGTATCGGAGTCGCTTGCTCGATCAATTATTTTCCCTTCAGCAAGGATCCACGTCTGTTGCTGATTACATGAATTGCTTTGATGAGTTAGTTGTGAGGAGCGATATCCGAGAGGACCCAACCATGGCTACTACCAGATTTCGGCCTGGGCTTCGATCTGACATTCGTACTAAGGTGGTTTATCATAGCCCGAAGACACTCAAGTCGACATATCAGCTCGCCCTTCGTTATGCACAGTCTTTGAGATCCGCAGGAACTGGTCAAAGAGATTCTCACCTTGACCTCCGCAGCATGGTCTCTCTCATACTTAGGTCACCACGATGCCTACCACTGTCCTGTCAGCCACGACTAAAGTGATATCTGATGCGGATTGCTCTCACCCAGGGAGGTGCTTAGCCTAGTGAGTGACCTATCTCTTGTTTTTGGCCCGTCTCTTGTGACCCCGACTGAAAGCGAGCCTGAGCGGCCTATTGAGTCTGTAGTGCTGTGTTCCTCACCCACACCTCTTCCTCTGTCATGCACCGGGTTAGTTAGCACCCCACCCACATACCCATTCTTGAGTGTAGGACTATGTCGCTCTCCCCTTTTCATTGTTCCGAGCCACGTCACGATCGAGAGCCCAGAGCCTGGTGTTGATCTCATAGTGGCTATGTTGCTCATCCACGGGGACACTACCCCGCACAATGGTACTCATCTGGAGGATCATGACCCTGGTGACGAGTACTATGACGACTCCCATATTGAGCCTCCTGATGAGCCGCCACATCCTGATGAGGATGCGATTCGGGTGAGACGCTCGTTTATGAGTTTTGAGTTATTGGCGTCTCTTTTGCTATTATCTATAGCCTTGCCCCAGAGAATTGATCTTGCGTGGAGCATAACGTATGTAGGGTCTTCCTTGAGTATGCTTGAGCATACTCATATTTTGATGACCTACCTTATGCCGCATCGCACCATCAATGAGTTTTGGGACACACCACCTGCTGACCCACCAGACGAGCTCTTTCTTTTCGGAAACATGCACCACACTCGAGAGTCACGTCTTCTAGTTGGTGTACACGACTTTCACTCAAGTGGTCGTCTTATCCGTGATGACTTTTCGTACACACCTCCTGGTGAGCCTCCTGATGTGCTACATTCCCTGAGAGACATTTGGCTCTTTACGAGCTCGTATTTAAGTATAGATGTCTCTTACGGCCATCTGAGCACTCGGCACACACAAAATGAGTTTTTCTACACTTCACCGAGAGAGCCACCTGATAGGCCACCTCCCTTAATAGATTTTCAGGTCATTATTAGATTTTCTCATAGAGATCATGTTGTGTCTGACGTGTTTTATTTGCATCATTTGCATGAGTTTGTCGAGTCATTTCTTCATCATTTGCATGTGTTTGTTGAGTTGTGTCAGTTGTTTGCATATGTGGCATGAGCGGTCCGACGGAAAATCCCTAATGATAATAAATTTTATAAATCGCATACGGATGTTCACTGGAAAAAGCAGGTACTTCATGAAGGCGAGCAGGTGATGGTGAGACTCTTTTGTTGAGGCTCCATGCGAGGCTTGCTAAAGGCTTGAGCGTTAGGCGAATGGATTCCTATATAATCATGAGACAGATCGAAGCAAACACCTATGATCTTGATTTCCTTGCAAGTATGGGTATTCACCTGATATTTAGTGTTGAGGATATGACGCCGTACTACGAGCCTCGCGAGTATGTGGACCCAAGCAGTGGAGATTTCAAGCCGCCCACACCTCCACTCCCATTGCCTTGCCAGTTGCCACCCTCATAGCCCACCTATGTCTGATGGCCACCACTACTCACCTACTTATGACACCCACCCACCTGGGGACTCGTTTTCTTTGGTTCTGCCTACGCCGCCGCCGATCACACCGAGATCCACCACTCGTGAGTTGAGCGTTGAGAGCATCATGGAGACCAGACTCCACCAGTGCATTCCTACTACAGACGTTGGTGACACCTGAGTACTTGCAGTAGAGCTCGATCGACTCGCCCCTAGACTTCGACTTCAGTACGGTCGTCTCCTTTCACCAGAGATGACAGTTTTTCAGTCAGGGGGAGTTGATTGGCGAGGGCATTCTTCCATCGATAACACCTGGACGACCTCTGGTGGACCTCTTCGAGTCTTACCTGGCATACATTGAGAGAATTCTGATCCCTATTCATCAGGAGATGAATTCTTTCAAGCCGGGGAGAGTGATGCGGAGCAGAGACGAGAACTTGCAGTGGAGGACGAGTTTTGAGCTCATTCGAGGCTGATTGGTGACTTTCCATATATGTCGTGCCCGGGTCGACGATCAGACTCCGCAGATGTGTCCGGATTCGCGTTGCAAATCGATTTGATATATTACTTCATTATTTTGGTTTATTTTAGTGTATATTGAGTGGCCCCCCTTCCGACCAATCATAGCCGTCGAAAGTGGGATGCCCTAGCCTTTGTTTTAGTATATAAATAGACTTGTAGTGGGCTGGTTTAGATCATTGCAGATTTTGGAGAGTGTTATTCCCGGAATCCAGCTATCAAACCATGGTGTCGACTTCGTGGAACCCTAGGTGACGACTCCTAGGTTGGTATCTTCCTCTCCAAGCCTTCCCCTAACCCTAGCCTCCATTTTCCAAGCCTCAAACCCTTCCTCCACCCGCTGCAACCCCCAAAAATTCAGCCACCTCTCTAATTCCTATTCCTCTTCATTGCACTATTCATAAATTAAATTTACTATTCCTAACCTATATTTCTCCCCTCCCTGTGCCACCGCCGGCCTGAATACTCCCCCCAGCAAAGCCACAGCCACCAGCCGCCCCTTGCATTCCATCCACGGCTGGCTCCTCCATAGCCTGGAGCCTACCACCGCCCCCTCTTCCCCCCTGTATTCCTTCCACCCGACCCCTCTTCCTGCTGCCTTTGCCTAGTCCGGCAGCCCTCCAGCAACCCACCACCAAGGCCCCTTGCCCCCACCACCACCGTGCCCCTCTCTACAACTTAAAACCGACACCCCCCTCCCTTCCTTTCGTGGATCCACCTTCCATATCCTTTCCCCTTTTCGAATCTGTCCAGATTCAGAATTTTCAGCTCGGATCCGATTCCAAAATATCAGATCTACTCCTCTTCACCCGGATGTACCCATACGTGGCCGGATCTCTCCATTTTCGGCCCAATCCCACACTCCACCGCCGAGGACAGCCACCTACATCACTTTCCACGCCTCTTGTTCCACCTCGGATCGTCATACACGCATCTCCGACTTCAGATTCTTCAGTGCCTTGGTCAGCCCACTACTTGGTGAGATTTCATTGTACTGGATTATTATTTTCAGCATATTTGTATCAGATTGGTCACTATATTTTCTTGGATTTATATTGTATTGTGATGGTTTGTTTGAATAAATATTGTGATTTGCAGGGTTCATTCCCCACGCGCTCTCGCTTTGACCCTCCACGAGGAGGAAAGCCTAAGTTTGCTTTTGCCCAAATAAATTATTTTGTCTTGCTTTGAATTGTTTGCGTGAGATGATTTTATTTATTATCTAATTTGTGATCTAACCGTCAGACTTTTGCATACCATGTAGGGGTTTAGGCTGCCGATTTTCCGTCGCCTATAGATCCACCCCGCGTCACTCTCCCTTCGACTGATGATGTGCTCATCCTTTGAAATGAATCCCGATGTGTTCTCTTTATGATTCCCTTTGTTGACCAACACCGCATCAACATCTTTATTGTTGGTGATGCCCAAGATGGCTTTAGTTTCATTATTATTCTCCTTTCTTTTCCTTTGTCTTTCCTATGCGCTCAACCTTCATTGTCATAATTAATTGTCTTCATGTTCGAACTTCATGGCTTTCATTTTTGTTTGTTGTTCTTTTTCTATTCGTGTGGGCCTTCATTGCCATCAAAGAGCGTTTGTAGTGAATTGTAAGAAGAAATGCTAGTCATCTTTTCATTTTGATCGACTGATTTATAAAGTATGTGACTGTAGAGACAAATACCATGATACATTCTGAGGAGGCATCACACCGACCTGTTGGAGAATAACAAAGATCTAAGAGTTGTAAAAATTGCAAGGGAAAAGTCAAAGTGAGTGATCTTTGGTTAATACGGACAAAAGGAGAAGATCCTTTTTTTGATATCCGTGATGGGGAATATTTGACGATTATGGATTGACTGTGAATTTCAACGACGCTAAAGAAAAATGACAGATTTTGTTGATTAGTAGAAATGATATATCATATATTTGAAACTTAAACAGACATATTGGAAGACTTTTGATGCAACCAAAGTATTTGAGATACATGTCAAAATTAGGGTAGTAACACTTCAACACAAGATGCTCATTGAATACACTAATATATTAAAGATTGACAAGCGTGAATCACTATCGTTGCGTTAAAATGAAGTGTCATGATGGTGCAGTGTTGGAACAGGGATTCGTCCCAACGAGGAGTTCAGACCCAAAGGGTGCAGCTTGCACTTCTCCTGAGAAAGACCGTTTGGCTGAAGGTTTAGAACTAGACACAGATCCTGGGCAATAGCGCGGAGGTCCCACCTCACACCCGGAAGATTTTAGAGTGCTTCTCCTCCCACACCAATGCTGAAGCTGGGAACCTTGGAGAGCCTTTGAAGCCAACCAAAATTGACCAGAGGAGGAAGAAGCCAAAAAACTCAATCCCTCCAAAGGTACCCCTCAAGATCTATTTATAGTTTTTTCTCGCGGGGCCTACCAATAGTGCAATCCCGCTTTTTGGTTTTACTAAATGCACCCCAAATTGGCCTATTAACAGCCAAACTCCGTTGTTTGGAATGGTTATCAGCAGACAAATAAATATAACATTGCACGAAGAATATTCCTGGATTGCGAGTGCCCTGATGGAACCGGCACCTGCCAGCCTCCGGCTCGCCTCGCTCTCTATGGCGAGTGCCTTTGTAAACGAGCACCCGCCTGGATTGGCGAGTGCCTGATGAAATCAGCACTCGCCCGTTTCTTTGGAGTGGCGAGTGCCTGACGAAACCAACACTTGCTCGCCTCTTCGGAGTGGCGAGCGCCCGATGAATCTGACACTCGCCCGCTGATGGCGACAATGTCCCGCCACTTGCTCATGATGTTCAAGACCGTTCGATTGATGGCGATGCGGTCCCGCCACATGTTCGTGAAGACGTTGTTGATGGTGCTGAAGATTTTCGCCACATAGAGTTTGACGATTGTGATGGGCGTTGCCGCAAGCTTGAGGATTGTGATTTTACCGCGACAACCACCGTCGACGCCGTGCCAAAATCTCCACTTCATGTTTTGCGTGAAAATATATGATTATAAATTATTAGCCCACACTTGGGACAACATTTATAATTATATGTTTTTTTAGTTAAGTATTTTATTTTCAACATTTTTTAATTTTGGACTGTTTTTAATTTCAGCTTTATTTGATGGACTGTTTTGAGCCATCTAGATCTAGGTTTGATGAAAGGTGGAGATTGAGTGGTGTATTTTATTATATAAGTGCTTGTAGAGAGTGAAGGAGAGATTATTGATGAAATGAAAAAAAAACCCTAACAACTATCTTGGCCAACCGCCCTTCTCCCCCCCCCCCCCGGCGTGTGCGCCCTCCTCTCCATCTTCTTCTCCTTCTTTTCCTCCTTGTGTTCGGCCCTCTTCTTCCCACATCCTCACTTCCGATCCCCCTCCTACATCTCGGCGGCCTGTAACCAACAAACGCCGACCTCCATCAAGCAAATCGCCGGCCGACTTCCATCAAGCAAATCGCCGACCGACCTCCATCAAGCAAATCGCCGGCCGACCTCCATCAAGAAAAACGTCGGTCGAACCTCCAACAGCATCCCGTCGCCGACCTCCTTGCGGCGGCTCCTTTTGCAGCCCCCTTGCTGGACCCCGTTCGAGCCCCAACAACAGCCCTCATGCTGCCCTCCGGCCGTCCTCTCGCTGTCGTGGATTCCAGTCGGTGACTCCGAAGAAAGTGGCTTGCGTCACCTCCATCCGGTGCAGTGTCGTGGAATCTCGTGGAAGTGTGACCCTTCCACTAATCTTCTTTTTGTGCTTTCCTCTTGCTGGTTTTGGGTAATCCCTCCCCCCTTCTCTTGGTGTGTTTCGACTATGTTAGTGCGAGGTTGTGGTGGATTTGTGGACTGAGATATTCATCCTAATTATTGAATCATTGCGCGTTATAAATCTGAATTTAAGGAATTATTATTGTCCGGATTTCCTCGTTAATTTTGTATCGGGTAGGTCTCTTAACGCTTTGCGAAATCGGGTTGTTCAAATCTTTGATTTCACATTTGTTTCTCGAGATTTGGTATACCTCGCGTTGATTTAATTTTGGGGCTGAATTTGGACTCTATTTGAATCGCCATTTTAGTCCGGATTCTCTCTGTTTGAGAAATGAATACATGTGGTTAATTT
The DNA here is from genome assembly GCA_039513925.1 of Platanthera zijinensis. Lineage (NCBI taxonomy): Eukaryota > Viridiplantae > Streptophyta > Magnoliopsida > Asparagales > Orchidaceae > Platanthera > Platanthera zijinensis. Next base: position 165,483,544 of record CM077089.1, on the reverse strand, counting down.
TAAGGTGTGTTGCTAATTGCTCGGATCGTGTAGGTCCTATTCGCTTGAGCGAACATTGGCCTATAGCCCTTGTTCAATCTCAAAAGGCTTCGCGACCCCTTTGTTTTTATGATGTGAATGACTATTGTGCAAGTAGAATGGATGTGTTAAGTGCGATAGCGTAGATCTAAGCGTGAGAGAGCTGCTCGCTAGTGTTTGAACACCACAGTCACATCATAAACACGTTGGCCTGCATCACCCGCTTCTTCGGAGTGGCGAGTGCCTGATGAAACCAAGGTTGTTGATGTCGGATATTGGGGACACGTCGGTTTAGGTTTTTCATGCTGGTTTTAATATGTCGGGGAATTAGATATATTTCATATATCGGGTTTTAATATTTAATTATTTATGTGTAATTATTTATAAATTTAATCTTTTTTTAATTTATATATATTAATGTATTAATAATTTGATATTTATTGAACTCCTAAATTTATCAAACTAATATAAACATTTTGTGTTACACAAATAATAACGGTATAACGCGTAAAATAAAACAAGAGAAAACAGAATGTCGTGACGTTGTCGATGACAATGGAAGATAAGGAACCTTTAGTCCATAATTCATAGATCATGCATAATTGAAGTCGATGACGAACTTGAGCAAGAAAGAAAGTCAGAGGAAGGGAAAAAACAACATAAACAATGAATCAATGTTGGTCTATTATCTATTGGACCATAAACTCTAATTAAAATAAATTGAAAAAAACCAGTCAATAAAATGTCGGGATATATCGACGAATATATCGGTCAATAGCAGACATATCGGAGGATATATTCCAAAAGGATATTTTGCAAAAAAATATCGGAAACGTGTCGTTTTGTCCATAAAACCTTTATGTCGGCCATGTCGGAGGATATCTACAACATTGGATGAAACTGACACTCGCCCGCTTCTCTGGCGAGTTCCTGAACACTCGTCTGCCTGGGGTGAGTGTGGTCCTACTTTCCGGCTTGCCCTGAGGTGAATGGCGAGTGCCTGATGAGGCCGACGCTCACCCGTCTCTTATTCTTTACCTGGGGAAAGTTCGGGCTTGGCGTCCTACTTACCCCGCCCGGGTGGCGAGCACCTGATGAAGCTGACGCTCGTCCGCCTTCTACTCGTATCCCGAGGCGAGCACGGCCATACCTCACGACTCTCCCATCTGACCAGTCGCCTGCCGCTATGGGCGATTGCGGGACCGCTCCCTTATTTGATCACTCGACTTGTCCGGTCTTGAGTTCCTCCCTTGGCTCATCCACTCCGCGAACATGGTGTACATTGAATTGATTAAGTCAGGGTTCAAATACTTGGCAATGAACTCCTATCTTTGAATTGAATGTCTTCACAAATCGAGTAGAGGAGATAAATCATGATTCAACTCCTATCCTTGTGGAACTTGATTATGGTCATCAAAAGTGATAACAATCAGAAACAAGGATATGGGAAAATAGAGGACATATTCTCTAGTCATGGTAATCTATGGTGCACCTATCGCAAGAAGACAACACGCCCTGGAGAGAAGTGCTGGAAAGCTCTTTACACAGTTTGGCCCATTGTCCTACGAAAGCAAAGATGCAGAAAACCAAACCTGGTACACATTATCATCAAAGAATTTGCCCTAAAGCGCGGATCCAAAATGAGGAGGCCTACCATCACCTTAGGACCAACAATCCAAGGCCGGTCTAGCATCTATACGACCATACTTGTGCAACTCTAGTGAGAAAAAGCTAGCTAACAAAACAACATTTTTTGGTGGGACAAGGTCCACAAGGAAAAGCAACACTAGAATCCAAGGCGGACACAAATGAAGCAAAATCTTTAGAAGTATTGTAACTAATCTCAAATGAGATTGAATTTTGAGAACTCTTCTAGGATCACTTGAGAAACTTTCAGGTATATTCTCATTGGCACATGCAGGTGGGTTTACTATTTTGATGGAGTTAAATATCTCAGTTAGAACCTTTATCAGTTACTGAGTTGTAGATTATGAACTTATCACATCACTCACTTGTCAAATAAATATAGAACTTTTACCCCTCGGTCCCTCACCCGAGTAATAAGAAAATTGCACAGACAATTCATTAACTACCTTTCCTGGTACAAGAGATGTGCAATTAACCCCTCATAATTAAAATTATGCCTCTTGTTTCAAGAATGTCCATAATTCTTATTTGATTATTTTATACAACAGTTATTTTAGAATCATGTTGTAATGTGAATTTATAGCCTATTCATCGTGTATTCGGGACTAGGATGTAAGACTATTGGACATGCTAAGGAATATGACGGGCTTTGCTTCCTTGAGATACATAATAGCCCAAATGTTATCACTAGGAATATGTTGCTTGAACATATGACATTCTATACCCTCAATGTTTGTTTCCTTCTTTGTTTAAATGATTAGATGTTGACAGTTTTCTGATACACGCGTGCCTTTAATGTAATTCGTCGTGTTGTGTCTTATCCTGCAGTGATGCCTCCATCTATATAAGGAGTCCCTTAGGTAGCGAGATCTTATCTTTGGAGTGTAATCTTGAGTCTCTCTTTGGAGAGGGGAGTGCCTTGGAGTATCCAGCCTCTGGGTGCTTGACGGGAGCTTGTCTCCCGATTGTATCTTTTATTTCATGCAATGCGAATTTGTTCTTTGTTTTAAATCTTGATACCGCTAGCCTGTATCAATTAGTCTAACCTACCCCTCATTTAGGATTTTGTCTAAAACCCTAATTGGACGCTCATGTTCTCGCTTGCCTACTCTCGCTCGGTCCACTGACTTCCGCTCGTTCCTTTTCCGAGCTGCTTCCATTCTCGCTCAACAAAAAATTGACGCCAGCTCCTCGATGACAACTGCGACCCTCTGATTCCAGCCTGCTCTCAACTCGCGACGGCTGCGCTGTACGAGCCTTCTACACGATTCCAACACCTAATAATTCCAACCTTTTGCCGATTCCAGCCCGCTCTCAACATGCGACGGCTTCATCTTGCGATCCTTCTGCACGATTCTAGTGCCCGATGATTCTAGCCTTCTGCCGATTCTAGCCCCCTCTTCTTCTCCAGTTGATTCTAGCGGTTTCTTCGAGTGACTTCGCCCGAGTCCCCTGATTCCAGAGGTTGCCAGTACTTCTGCAGCCTTCCAGCGGCTGCTCCTCGCCTCCATCCCGTGACTCCTGCAACATTCTGGCAGCATTCAGGCAACCCTCTTGCGGCTCCTACAACATTCCAGCAGCATTCTTGCAGCCCTCCTGCGACTCCTGCAACCTTCATGCATCTCCTTCTGCATTTCGGCGGCCCTCCTGAGCCTCTTGCCACTTTTGGTCGACCCTCACCCTCTTTTTCCACCATGGCTCTCCTCTGAACTCAGTGCATGCTCGATGAGATCGAATTGACGCTACCCGGTGTGCATAAAAAACCGAAATCGACCAATCCGATCCAACCAAACCGATTTTCAAACCGAACCGACTGGTTCGGTTTCGATTCTAGGTGGTTGAAAACCAGTCCCAATTCGGTTCTGTTTTATCGGTTTTCACTAACCGAACCGCATAATGAATTATGATTCCAGTGTGCGGGTCGCGGGATATATCCATGGGAGTCACGAGACCATCGACCACGCAACATAAAACCAGTTTCTTCGCTTGTTTTTTAGACTCCAGTTTGACACATTCGAGCAGTGCCGCATCTGGCATCCCGTCGCCTCCGTCGACTATGATGTAATTATATGGTAATTTCAATCCTAATTATATGGTAATTATATGATAATTTCAATTATAATTATATTATCCAACATGATGTGCCATTCATGTCATTCTTGATAGTGGATTTTTATCTTCCAAATTGCCAACACAATACTGTATTGTTAATTTTTCATCTATTGATTGCCCCAAAATCGTGATTATTGATTTTTATTTAGTTGAAGTTCAATTGCATACTTTTTTTGGCCTTGTGTTGAAATTTATTTCAATTCAATATTTCAACTAGTAATTATATGTTAATACTTCGGTCTGGGAATGGGGAATAATGGTATGGGTAAATAGGTGATCAAACGGGAAGAATGATAGAACTTATGTACATAAAAAGTATAAAACAACTTTGTAGCAAATGTAGAAAACCGAACCGACGGATAAAAAATCGAACCGAACCGAACCAAACCGATTGAGTTCGGTTTGGTTTCGGTTTTGGGTTTGTAAAAACCGAGACTATTAGGTTCGGTTTCGATGTTATATAAAACTGAACCGAACCGAACCGATTGCAGGCTTAGGATAATCTCCTTGCCATGGTGCTTGGGATTTGTCCCCGACTTCTTCCACATACTCCCTTATAGCCCCTGCCCGCGGGCCCGCCTCTATGCTTCCCGATGAGCCTCCTCCTCCCTCCATCCCACCGCCACTCCTCAGTAAGTCTTCGACCATTGGAACCGCTGCCTCTTCCTCCCTTCCCAACACCCCCTTCATTCTACCACTGTCGACCGCGACATGCACTCCCCCAATACCCCCCCCCCCCTTCATCTTTCGATTTGCACCGATTTCCCTCCAATCCACTCGCCTTCCGAAAAATTTGTGATAGAGGCTCCACCTGACGGCTCGCCAGCCTTTCACACTGTGCCACATACTTTTTTCGCTCCCCTCCATTTCTTGGAGGCCTCCGCCCACCTGTCAGCTCTCTTATCTCCTAACTCATATTTTCCAACATCTCTCGAGCATACTATTGACCTACTCTCACATCTTGTCACTCTCCCACTTCGACCAGACTTCCCATCTGGTTTCCTTCCAAATCATCACTACCTACTTCTCGTCGACCTAATGTCCGGCCCCACAACCCTCGTTCAAGACTTGGATGGGTTTCTGCCATCAATCATCATAGCATCCGGCCTCCGACCGAGGCTCTGGCCCAACTGGCACGCACCTAGTTCGACCTTGAGGATGAGATATTTTGCGGGCATGACATTGCTTCATCTCTCTGCAAGCTTCTTGGACAAAATAATGAGCCATGATTGCTCTTGATGATGGTATGTTTGGTTAAGGTTACTTAAGGAGAAAAGCTTTGGTTCCCAAACTAGTCCAAGTCCAAGAATTTGCTCGAGATCCTTAAATGAGTTAACAATTTGCTAACCTTTACATCCATGTTCTTAGTTATGCCATTTGAATTTTTCCCACCATGTAGAGGTATTTTACTATAAGCTTAAACAATATTCTCATCCTTCTACCTAATCTGAGGCATCATCTAATGAAAATTGGAAGCAAGCTATTTGTAGAAACCGAGGCTTTACAAAATAATAAGACATTTCAATTTGAACTTACATGCATGCTAGAACCCATGTGATTCTGATTGTGAGTATGATCTTGTATTTTTTGCTAAGGTAATATTGGTAGATAAAGAGTACATGCAGACGTATGAAGTAGATTACTAAGAGACACTTTCTCTAGTAGCTAAGATGAATACTGTTAAGTTATGGTATCATCCGTAGTCAACTATGACTAAAATTTGCAATTCAATGTTAAGAATGTCTTTCCACATGAAGACTAAAGAAGAAATCTATATGAAGATCTCACTTGTATTCAGACGCAACCTAGCATTGTCTTAAACTATCACAAGAGCATGATTTGTCACTGTAATTGACAAAAATAAGAGATAAACAAAGTTAGGTAGATCATACTTTATTTTTGGAGCATCGAATTTAAGTGGAGTTGCAGTCGTTTTGGTATGTGATGATGACATCATCATGATTAATAATAGCAAAATGGGAGTTTTTGAAAAAATCCTTGTCCAAGTTGAGATTAAGATCTCACTCTCCCAATGAGAGATTTTTATCTCACAACAGACATATGCAACATCTTTTCAAATAAACTTGACAACTTGCATGTAAACCAACAAAAACAACAATAGTTCACAACCATAAACTCGGGCAGACAGATGATACATTTGTAGATAGAGAGATGTATCAATGCTTAGTAGAGAGATTCATCTATGTCATATTAGGTCCTATGTAGCTTATGTTGGAGTGATTAGTCAATTTATGCAGTCCAATTTATTTACAAACATTCAACTGTGTATTGTAGTAACTTAAAAGGAACTCCATGGAAAGTGTTTTTTTTAAAGGATCCCTGGGATGCATGCACGAACACTTTCGGTGCTTAATAATAAAGGATCAAATTATGAGACTTGTTCATTTTTGGTGGAAATCTTTTGACATGGGGAAGAGAAAAGAAAAAAACAAAATCCGGTCGAAGGTCAAACATTGAAGAGGATGTTTAAGCAATGACTATGGAAATATGTAAACTATTGTGCTTAAAATCATTTTAGAATACTTCAAAATTTAGCATGAATGACCAATGAGATTATATTATGACAACACATGCAATCATGATCACCTAACTTTGTGCTGCATGATGGAGCAAAAACATGGAGATATAGATGCATTTCATTATGGAGATGCTCAATAGTAGATTAATCAAAACACGTTATGTGACTACTGGCCATCTTCTCTGATGTGATCCAAAATCTAGGGCTGTAGTTTTAAAAATATAAAAGAGTGATCTTTTAAAATAATTGTGGCGCGAGAGACTTTCACGACCTATTTTAACGACTAAAACGATCTAGGCGTCACAAACACTCGCAATGCTACCGCACGATTATAGCGACGTCATGAGACATAATTCCACAGACGTCACATTCAACAGAGGGGTAATGAGGATATGTAAATAACGATAATTAGGGGACACGATTAGTTAGGGCAAGCTCAAATTAATTCCTATTCATTTTAACATGTAAGCATAAAAATTATTAGTGTCCGCAAGAGAGGAGATGAGAGGTATACCACCGGGAAGAGAGGCGGAGTCTTCCAAATCCCTCAAGATGTAGGAGGAAGCTGTAGGAGGCTGCAGGGCTCGAGATGGCCTGGAATCGGGCTGCCTGGAAGTGTGGGAGGGCTGAGTGCTGGCCGGAACAGCTAACTGAAGCTGGAAATCATGAAACAGATCCACGGGGAGAAGGAGACATGCCGGAGGTACACTGAATCCGCCGGAGGAGGGAACTGGGGCCGTCGACAGTGCCCTAGGAGGGCTCCGGCGAGCTCGACGGCGGCGGACGGAGCTGCCCCAGGCGGCGACGGATCTGGACGGGAAGTTCGGCGGCTGCTTGAGCGACGGACAACTGTGGAGGGTTTGATCGGCTTCGTAACTGGCAGAGGAAAGCTCGTCGGCTCTTGGGGAGGAGTCCAGAGGCAGCGCCAGAGCCTTGGAGGGAGGAAGAGGCGGCGTCGAGTGATTCCGTCGGGAGAAACAACAGAAACTGGCAGCTGGAGAGGAAACTGAGCGAGAGAAGTTTCTCGTTCAGTTTTCTATTTTCCAAAGCCGGCTTCCATGGGGGGAAGGAGGATTGTTTTTAAAGGGATGGGTTTAGGGTTAGGAGTTAAGTGGGCTTTTGGGAATGGGCTTTTAATGAGGGCATAAATAAAGGATAACTTACCTTGGGCTATCAAGAGGAGGGAAAATTTAAGAGCTTACAAAATATAGTTTAAAAATAGCTAGTTAATTTTAAGCTTGCACTAAACTAACCTATCCCCTACATTACCGTACCTATGCATTTAGGGTCTCGTTGGCCGGTCACACCAACGAGCCAAACAAAAATTGCGCGAAAGCGTGCGCGATACAAAATTACATCAAAAGCGCAAAAACGTGTGCTACAATAATAAAGACACGTGCGATAAAACAATAATAATAACGACGCGACGCGGGTTGCATCATTCTCGCAGTTGTGTATATCAAAATATTTAGTAGTGTTGAATCTTAAACGATTGCATAAAAATATAACCATTCTTTGTTTTTAGAACTGGAAGCAGCCTCTTGCAAAAATACAGGGTAAGGTTTGCCCGGACCCTCGCTGCGCAGGGATGCTTTGTGCACTGGGCTGCCCTTTATTTTTTGCTTTAGAAAATGCATTAACTGAGGAGAATAAATCTGTTGCAAACGTACTCTGGGGACAAGCATACAAGTGCCAATACTCTTTCGGAGGATACACGTACTCACGTGAGCAGGGAACCTGCTCCACACACAAATTAACTAATTAACCTTAAAAGAGGAGTTGAATACGTGATTGCTCAGATAAGGTGTTCCGCTGTAATGGGGGCGTGTTATTGTTTGATGTTCTATAACAGTACATTGTAACATCGACAGACTCACTGATCTAGCCTAGGATCAAGCATTTTCTGTGCCAACCATGCAACCGACTAAGGGTGAACTCATGACACTCATGCTACCATGCCGGCCCCTCCCACTAGTATGTGGAATGCATGGTGCATATGGAGGTGGCTCGACTCACTGGGGATGGATAGTCGCTAAAAAGGAAATCATGCAGGATGACGTTTGTTGAACTCAGGGTATTTGTCCAGGCAATCATGGAGTATTGTGATATGTGAATGCCTTGACCATACTCCATGCACAAATTGACAGATTATCCTTAAAAACAGTGTCAAATACGAGATTGCTCAAATAAGGGGTTTCTTCACAATAGGGTGCATTATCATTCGTTGTTCCATCACAGTATTTTGTAATGTCGATAGACTCGCTGATCAAGCCAAGGATTCCCTATAACCGACTTAGGTTGAACTCATAGTCACGCTACTAGGCGGGCTCTTCCCACCATTATGTGGATTGCATCCAACTCGTGTGGGAATAGATTGTCACTATAGAGGAAATTATGTAGGATGGCGTATGGTGAAACTCGGGGAGCCATTCAGATGGCCATGGAATATTGTGATATGTGAAAATGGACTCCAATATTCAATAACAAGGAGGATCCAGTTGGGTTGCTGACCAGATGCAAGAATTTTCTCATCAATCAACAAATGCCTTTGGGGGACTGCATATCCATTGTCTCTAACCACATAATAGGGTTATCCCAACTCTTGTTTGTTCAACTGGAATGAGAACATCCCAACATGACCTAGGAGTTGCTCAGGTAGTACTGCAATATGAGATTTGGACCACCGTTATGAACTAATATCGGGAATATCCCTACGACAAATAGGCATCATAGAAAAATACGTGGAGAAGTTTCAAGGACTCTTTGTTTGAGCCAAAATAATACAATCCGAACAACAGGTTTCAGTGTTCACAACAACATACAGAAACATATCAGACTTGATGTTGAATTCGAGAATTCTCTAGATCTGATTATAACTGTGAGCATAGTTAGAATCTGCAATAGACTTTTGCAATTCGACAGAGTAGCAGTGAGACGACGATCGTGGAAGCTGCCACTGGGAACACCCAACTACAAAGGGCTGGACCCCACTCATGGGTGAACGTCCTAAGAGGAGGTCAGCTTTGAATTGGGTTTAATGATTTGCAAATTAAAAGAACTAAACTAAACTACAACTAGGCGGTTGTCAAGCACCACATCGCAAGAAGGATGGAAATTATGCAGGCCACTATGGACTGCTTCGTTAGGCGGACGGCCGAGTACGCAAGCGGATGGGGTGGAATCACCAGCAATTTCTACACATTTAGTTGATAGGCGAGCAAGAGGATTCTGTTCAATTGTGATGAGCCCTACAAATATGTCGTAAGTGTAAGAAATTATTTTTGTTGGAGTTGAAAGATGAGGGTGATGAAGACACATCAAAGGAAGGGAACATAGAATGACCAAAAATATCATTGCATCACGAATGTTTGCACCACAGGTATAGTGCAGCTTATGGCAACGATCTGTGGTCAATCCTTGTTAATATTAATGGATACATGCATCACACACAATTTAATTAGCGAATGCGTGACAAGTTAGTGGGGACTATTGATATGTCCATGAGTAGGGATGTAGGTGGTTGTAACCAACAAAGAAAATGGGCGTGGCCTCTGGATCTGTGTGGGCATTCCGGTTCAAATGAACCAATAATTTTTATTTACTAACCTCTTCGTCATTCCATTAGATATGTTCAATGTGGTGTTATGAGTGAAGTGGTTAAGCAGCTTGAGAGATGTTGTGTGGAGCTCCACTTTATTAACAATGACCCCACAGATCCAACAACCCTAGAGATGAGTAGAAAAACTTCATAGTTAAGAGTGTTTGAGTGAGAGTAGCAGCGGGATGAGTAACCTTTTGGGAAGTCTATGTGTTGTCTTCCTGCCCGCTTAACTTGAGTTTGCCTCATCAAAATGAGGTCTGTGGTTTGAGACCCAACCTCAACAACCTACCATTGGAATTAGCTGCTGCGGTTAATCAGATCTGTGAAGATGGGTTGGGGTCATTGGTCTGCAGACCTGTAGTGCACCCACAGTAGAATGGGGCGTTACAACTTTAACGTCTGATGTCGTTCTCCTGGTCGACTGAGGGAAAGCAATAACTTGATTTGTTAATCGTGGATGGTCTTGGAAAATGCAGTGGTGTGGTGGTTCGCGTAAGAGAGGAACATGACTCTGATGCCAAGTTGTTACGGGCTTCTCCCATAACAACGATAGCGCCGCTGGAGGATGACCGGAGGCGGGGATGGTGACGACGAAGGATACAATGGATTCAGAATCGTGTCTGCCTAAGCAGGGTGTGTTTCGGAGGAGAGAGGCAGAGAGTTACCACGATCTCATAAAAGCCAAAAAGAATAGATTTCTTCGTGCTTACCATTACAATACCCAAGGGGTACTTTAAGTAGACTTACAACAGGACATAAATGTAAATAAGCGACACATTTTGACTTACATAAAAAGGATGAACTATACCAGATGCGACATGAACTATAATAAATATGACATCAATAAAAATGTGCAACAAATAACACGATGGATAACGAATGGGATCGGGACCATGACACCATAAAAGTCCGTCAATCTCTTTTTTATCTAGTTTTACTTGTTATAAAGGACGAGTTGTGGAGATTATGTGTGGACTTTTGAGAACTGAATTCCCAGACGGTGAATGCACGGGAAAAAAAAGAAATGCACGGCGTAAAATAAAAATAAAATATATATGACGTATGATGGTATGGCGCATCTTCGGATGCGACGGAGGGTGCGTCAGTCCCTCATCCCAGTGGTTAAAGAATTTTTTAATGAACTTCATGGAGCTAAGGTCTTCTTATAATTTGACTTGTGATCATGCTATCATCAAAGTTGAAAACTGAATGTATTCAGACAAAATTGCAAAGACAATCTTTAGAATACATATAGGGCACTTTGAGTTCCTAATTATTGCCCTTTTGTGTTGAACAACTCGTCAACTATGTAGGATTAATGAACGAGGTGTTTTGTTTCTATCTCAGAAATTGTACTAATTTTTTTTGACGATATGGTGATACGCAATAAGGCTTGGGTGAGTATCTTCAACACATGTGCAATGTATTGTCCATCATCATAAGTGATACGCCTGAAATAGATTTACGTATTAACGCAAGTGCATGTGCCGAATCAAGTAATATAAAGTGAAAAAAGATCATTCCCTCGGAAAAATGACTAATCTAGCACTTGCAAGTATTAGCAATAACTTTTCTTTAAATTCAAGCGGATTGATTTAGAGTGAATTTTTGATAATAAAAAATTAAAAGAAAACAATAACAAAACTAAATAACGCTTATTAAAGAATACTTTTATCAAGTCGGAGAAATAGTCTTTTACGTTAATTTCCTTTTCCTATTGTGATGAGTTTTTAGAGTGAACCTTTATGAAATGTTTTATTATTATGTAGCAACGATTTGAAAGTGGACGTCATCATCTCTCGATCTCTGAAGTCTGTTTACCCTAATTCCCTTAGTTATCTCTAACTTAGGTAAAAAAAGATTAACATAAAATGCACAAATCATTGTTGCTAACACAGGATGAAATTTGTTTCTCTCTTTATGCTATATTGAAATTTATGTTACACTTACGTCACTCCTCTATCGAATCTTGCAGCGCGGTATAAATGTGGAATTTGGCTAAAGATTTACGTGACTATTCTCTCGAATCTTGTCGTACAAAAGAAAGGATTCATCCCTAAAATAATGTAACTCCTCTCTCGAATCTCATCACGCAATTTAGAAGATGAATACTTAATCCAAAATTTCCACAAAATGAAAACATAAATTCAATAAAGATAGTTCTTCAAACAATCATAAGGGAAAAATTAAAATCACAACAAGATAAAGTACTCTCAATATACAAGACTTAGAAATTTAATTTATGATGAAAAGATGAAACCACACAACAAGAAAGATCTTACTAAACATGATTATGAAAGTTTAAATGCTGCAGAAAGATCTCGCTCCAAAGCCTTCTTCCTTCTTGCCGGTACGTCCAAACCCTAGCCTTCTTTTCCTTCTCCAAGATGATGGCCCTCTAGATCTCTCCCTCTAATGAATTTCCTATGCCTTTTAAGCAAGAGACCCCCCTCTTAAAAACGTGCAACACTTCCCAATAGATGTCTCCTTCCATTTTTGAGTTTGACGCAAAATTTGAAATTTGAATTTAAACTTCGTCCAGAACTTGTTGCAGCAGAACTTGTTGCAGCAACTAAAACAGGTTGTTGCAACAACCTGCGCTGGCCAAAATATAAGTCCAGCTTTACTTCTTCGGATCGATTTCTTCAGCATTTCTTGCAAGAAAACATAGGAAAATTGCTAAATTAGACACAAATAAAATAAATATGAATGTACTTATATTTTTACTCATTTAAATCATTTTTTTCTTATTATGTTGAACATTAAATCAAAATAAAGAACTAGAAAACTTCGTTTTGGGAAGTTATCAGTAAGCAATCAAGTCAATCTGAAATGAGAAAAGTGTACCTTTGGTGGAGATTGTGCGACCTATTCGAGCCATGTAGGGCACGGGGAAGGTGTCCACCAAATCTAACAAGATTGTATTAAATATAGCGCTAACCTAGCGTTCCACATGCCTTACGTGGATTCCTAGGTCTCACAGGTTATTACTAGAAAACTATAATGAGTTAGCTGCACCACTAACCAGCCTCCTTAAGCAAATTTCCTAGTGGAACGGCAGACATGCCTCAACAGTTAGCATTTCAGGGACTACAGCTGAACCTCTCGGTCACGCTGGTTTTGTAGTTGTGAGATTTCAACTAGGAGTTTCAAGGCAAATGTGATGCTTCAAGAAAGGGGATAGGAGCTGTGCTATAGCAGGAAAAGTATCCCATAGCCTATTTTAGTCATCATTTGGCCACACACCATTCCAACCTTTCAGTATATGGAGAACTGATAAGTTTGTCCAATACAGGGGAACATTGGCCGCTTTCTTGGAGAAATAGGTTCCTTATTCATACAGTTCATTTCAGCTTTATATATATATATATATATTGAAACAAAAGCTTGTTACCCCCACCTCATCAACATTCAATGAGTAAACTATTAAGCTATGACTTCTATGTGGAGTACCAAGCATGTACACTAAACAAGGCCGCTAATGCTCTCTCTCGTCGCTAGGAAGAAAGACATAGCGTGCATATGTGCAAACTCAAACCCCATATATCCTTGCTTGACAATCTTCTGACAGAAATTTGGGAATTCAACATTTTATCGGCATTTCGTGCTTAAATTGTCGGAGAGGGTACCACAACATAATGAGAAGACAGGGAACGGGCAGATTCTCTACAAGAACGAAGCCTATTTACATCCCACCTCTCAAACCAATCTGGCTCCTTCGAACGAGATTGGTCCAAGGACTCAAAGAAGTCTCAATGTGGTGGGAGAATCAAACAGAGGCAAAAGCAATCTGGGAAACATGGGAAGATTTTCGGCAAGGTTATCATTGGTCCTGAGCTTGGGGGCAAGCTCTCTTTGGAAGATGGAGACAATGTTTGAACGCATTTGGGATGAGCATATTGGCGCCGAGATATGAACAGGTTCATCCAGACGAGCACACGCATGAGACTACATGAGTAGGGGAACTCATTGGCCAATCTTCTTTTTATTGCACTCGGTCTTTTTTAAATCACTCAGTATGTTTTATTTTATTAGAAGGGGTTATTTGATATAGCCCAAGGCTATTAATATTGTATGTGTGAAAGTGAATGAGTAAGTAATGCCTAATTTCTCTATTCTTCTCTTTCCTTCTTCCCCATTGCTGACCTTGAGTACAGAAGAGATCGAGACCCGAATTGCAGGGAGGGCTCTCTCCTGTGAAACACGGGTACTGGTACGTGGTACGACAAAATTATAAAATTACACGGTACAGACACGTTTGGGTATGTGAAAAAAAATTAAAAAATACATATAATAAGTTAATTCGCAGCAAGAATATATTCAATGAAATGTTATCCGTTATTACCATATATGCACAAGATTACCCACGTAAACAAAGAAATTAGACTAATCTAATGAATGATGAAAGTGAGAATTATACTAAAAATATCCTATAGAAACACAGTAAAAGAAATCCATCCAAAAGAAGATATAGGACATACAAAACAAACCTTTATACATTCATTCTTTATTAACAACAAATGAGCTTTGACTCCTACATATGATCCTTGAAAATCCATGTTGCAATAATTGCATTTCCATTTTGAATTTTCTTTTCTTCCCCCATTTTTTAGAGTCAATGTAGCGTGCTTCCAAAGCGGAAAAAAATCATCTTCAAGATTAGTTCAAGGCACATTTGCACTAGTTGAACCCATTGAGCTTGATGTAAAAGAACTCATTTTGAATTTTAAAAAAACTGAAGGAGTGATAACAACAATATTTGTCATAATTCAAATTAAAATTATAAATTAAATGACAACCATTCTTGTGATGGCGTCGTCTAGGTGTCGCGTAGGCGACGCCTAGGCGTCAGGGCACCCAAATGTAAACAAGGCGTTTGGCGCCTTTTTTTTTATTAAAAATGGGAATAGACTGCGGTTTATATATAAACCGCAGTCTATTCAAAAATAAACCCGAGCTAGGGTTTATGGTAGAATAGACTGCGGTTTATATATAAACCGCTGTCTATTCTAGGGTTCATTGTAGAATAGACTGCGGTTTATATATAAACCGCAATCTATTCTAAGGTTTATTGTAGAATAGACCGCAGTCTATTCCAAGATTCAAAGGTAGAATAGACTGCGGTTTTTGCATAAACCGCAGTCTATACTATCTATTTTAAACCGTGAACCGTAAAAATCTATTTTTATCCCGAGTTTTTTGTTCTTCTTTTTACAGTCGCTGCTCTTCCTGCTCTTTGCGAGAAACCCTAAAGGCGATACGGTCGTTGCTCTTTCTGATAATCCTTAAAGGCGATTTTGTTCAAGTTTCTGCTCTCCTTTGCTTCGATTTGACGATTCTTCTTCGCCAAATCTAATCTTCTCACTTAGGTATACTATTTCTTAATACATTATACATTTATCTGTTTTCTTCAAGTAATGTAGTAGTATACTAGTATAGTATTAGTATTTTATTACTTTATTATCATACATTCATACATGATTGATGATACAAGTATACAACACTGTGCCGAAATATTTCAGTTTAACCCTTATAATACATATCTAAACCTCCTGAGTAACATAGTAACATATATATTTAATTATTTATATGTGTGAATCGTGTGATTGTGTGGTAGACTAGTAGTAACTAGTAAGTACTAACTAGTTGCTCAATATCATATTTATAAACAACACAATGTATGAATTTTGTATGGTTTAGGTTTTTTTAGGGTTTTACAGGAAAATGTCGAATAAGGGATCTTCATCGAGGTCAACAAGAGGCTTCACAAAAATGAATGAATTGAATAAGCTTAGGCTAGAGGGGAAGAAGCTTACTATTTCTTTCCGTGATGATGGCCGCATTATTCCCGGGCCTGAAACAAATAAACTGATGAGTTATATGGGAGTTATTGTGAAGTCTTATGTGTCAATTACATATGTTGCATGGAAGGATGTTGATAGACAGATTAAAGATCAAATATGGGCAGAATTAAATGTACGTAACCTTGTTATCAGTGAGTACATAACTTTGGTGTTTTAGTTATTTTTTAATTGATAATGTCTATTAATTTCAGATTTATTTTGATAATATTGATGGTCATTACAAGGAATTAATGAAAAGCATGGGTGAAAGTTGGAGGACTTGGAAATCCAAACTTTTCATCAATTATGTAAAAGATGTTGATTTGGAGCATCGATACAATGTTCCTGTCAAGTATAGTTTTATTACTGCCGAAGACTGGAGAGTTTTTGTCGACCGTCGCACTACTCCAGAATATATGGTTATGTGTTTTTATTAAATTCAACGTTTTATATCATTCTTTAACTTTATAACTTATAATGAAAATAAGTATTAACACATATTTATTTGTGTAGGAGAAAAGTAAGGTTAATACAGAGAGAGCAAAAGCACGAAAGACCTTTCATACTACTTCTAGAATGGGTTATTCTGGACTAGAAAAAAGAATGGTATTAGCTCTCTACTTTTCTCTCGTATTTTGTATTTTAAAATTTGGTTTTCTCAATTATTTGTATGATAATTTAATTTCATTTTATTGTCAAGGTTGAACAAGGTGAAGGTTCACCAATTTCACGTGCGGAGTTATGAAAAGCCGGTCATAAAAGAAAGATCGGTGAATACATTAGTCAAGATGCAGTTGAGTTGACATCTAAAATGGTAAGTGTAAATGTATCATTGATTCATTTCATCATTTGTAAATTATTGATTGTAATATTTCTTGAGAAGTGTATTTTCTTATCTGCAATTCTGTTCCAATGTTTATTACTTTTGTTTAGGACGAGATGTCGAGCCAAAAGTCCCAGAGTGCTGAAACAATGTCGCCCTCGCAGGGAAGAAATGACATTCTTGCATCTGTTTTAGGCCAAGAACATCCGGGCAGAGTTAGAAGAGCCGGTGGCAAGTTTTCCACAATTACAAGTTTTTTCAAGAATGATAGGCGGAGCCAGAGGACACCAGTGGCTCATATTGAAGATGTTGAAACTATAGTACAAGAAATATTGAGCCAGCAACAAGAATTTTGGAGCCAAAAGGAACAAGCGCAACAAGAATTTTGGAGCCAAAAGGAACAAGCGCAACAAGCCGAGATTTGTACTATGAAGAATCAAATTGAAGAACTTATGCGCATGTTTAGTGCTACAACTGGAACAAGTGTTGCACTTGCAGTTGCACAGGCTATTTTTATGTTTAAATATTTAACTGGAACAAGTGTTCTTTTTTTGCGCAGGTAATTAACTATTTTTTATGTTATTTTGGGTTTCTCAGCCGGAGCATGAATTCAGGTCACATGAACCTGAGTGTAGTCTGAGTAGACATGAGATAATACCTTATACGGTATTATAATTTACAATATATATTGTGATTTTTATATAATCAATGAATTCAATAATGATGTCCATAATATTAATTCTTTTATTTCCACAGGCTAGTGAGCATACAAATGATTTCATTGATATGTTGCCCAGTTTCATAACTAAAATAGAGAATGAAAATAAAGTAATATCTCTAGAATTAGATTCAACAGTATTTGAGAGTGCTGAATCATTATGTAAATACTTTGAAAATTCAGAGCTGCATGATTTTCTAAATATGAAAATGATTGGAGCTAACATCCTATTAGCATGCATTGGGTGAGTACTGTGAATTTGACCACTGAGTATTACAATATTAAGAATTTTTATTAATATATTAATTGATTTTGAATTTACATGTTGTTTGCAGGTACATAGACTCACAATTAAAGAATTTTACATACAATACAGGTGTATATTTCCATAATCCTCATGTCATTTTTGCTTTTAATGATGCCCTTGCCAAAGAACATTCAAAAACACGAATTAAAGATCTAAAAAACATGCTTAGAACGATTAGTCAACTTCAATCAGATTCTGTACTATTTTTGCCCTATAATAGATTGTAAGTACGAAAAATCTCTGTATCAAATATCAATAATCATTACTACTTTTTATTGTAGGTAAGTTATTAATTTTTTCATTTGTTTAATTGTTTCACAGACAACATTGGATGTTGGCTATTATTGATTATAAAAATTATACAGTTTATTGGTTTGATCCCCTAAATAATGACATCCGTGATGATATTAAAAATGTTATTACAAAGTAAGTTTAGTAATTAGTTATTTACTTAGTTTCCTATTTGGAATTCAGATTTTGCTATAAACAATTTTTTTTATATTTTATGAAGTGTATTTAAAAATTTAGCAAAAGTGCGGGGAACCAGTTTTAGAAAATTAAGGGTTACAAAGTTGATTCCGGTAAGTTTTAGACTTATAGCCTATACGAGTATATATATTGTAATTTAAATTCAGTAGTTTATATGATTCCGGTAATTTTAAAATACTTACCAATTGTTTATTTATGTAGTGCCCAAAACAACCGGATAACATTCAATGTGGGTATTATATCATGTGCTACATGATTGATATAGTTGATGCTCTTAAAAATGTGTCAATGTCATATTTGGTAAAGGTATGTGACGTATGTCTACTCTACTGTCTAGTGCATGTAGATTGATAATAATTATGGTAGGTACACTTATGGTTGCACACTTATGTCAGATGGTTGGACAGACAGAAGAGGTAGACATTTGATCAATTTCCTAGTCAACTGTCCAGAAGAAACCTATTTTATGGGTTCCGTAGATGCATCCAGTCAGATTCAAGATGCTACAATGTTATCAGAGTTTCTTTATAGTAAGATTAGAGAGATAGGAACAGAGTGCGTTGTTCAAGTAAATGTTTTGGTTTCACTAATTTTCATATTTCAAGTTTAATAGTCTACAACTTTCAATATATACAAAGTTATGTCATATGCAGGTGGTGACTGACAATGCTTCCAATTATAAGACAGCTGGTAGAATTTTAATGGAGAGAAGACCCACATTATTCTTGACTCTGTGTGCAGCTCATTGCATTGATCTCATGCTAGAAGATATAAGCAAGCTACCACCTAACAAAATTGTGATAAAAAAGGCAAGGATGATTACAAATTTAATTTACAGACACACTCGTTTACTTGAAGCAGTCATGAGTACTATAGGTGGTGATCTAGTTAGGCATTCGGTAACTAGATTTGCAACATCATTTCTTATTCTACAAAGTCTGCTTAAGCATGAGGAGAAGCTGGAACTTTTCTTTGTGTCGTCTTCATGGAATGCCTCAAATTTGGCAAAAACTGAATCCGAAAAACAACTTGTTGAAATAGTACTTTCAACCGTTTTTTGGAATGGAGTAAGAGATTGCCTAAAAGGAGGAAAATCACTTATTGCCGTTTTGCGATTAGTAGATGGGGATGAAAGGCCGGTTATGCCTTAAGTATATGTGGCGATGGAAGAAGCAAAACAAAAGATTAAAGAACATTTTGATAATAAAAAAAGATTATATAAGAAGATTATTGAAATTGTTGAAAAAAGATGGACAAATCAAATGGAACAACAATTGTATAGGGCGGCTTTATTTCTTAATTCAGGCAAATATTTTGAATACGAGGAAAAACATAATGATGATGCCTGGAAATTTCAAGATGCTTTCAATGATGTTATTGCAAGACTAGTGCCCGATCAAGAATTGCAAGATAGGATTGCAGAGCAAGGTACTAACTACAAAGCATCTCGAAATAGTTTTGGAAAGCGTATGGCTATTAGGCAACGAACCACCTTAAATCCAAGTAAGTATTGATTATGTTTTATTTTTTCTTAAATTATTTATATGTCAAATAATTTACATTTGTCTTAAATTAATAGTGGATTGGTGGGGTGCACATGGAGGACAGAATGTTGACCTTACAAAGGTAGCATTGTGCATATTCGGCTTATGTTGTTCATCTTCTAGTTGTGAGCACAATTGGAGTACTTTTGAGTTTGTAAGAAACTACGTATACCAAAAATCAATATAAATTATAAATTTTAATATTTTTATAGTTACTACTATTATCTTGAATTCTTGATTCAGATTCACACAAAGAAAAGAAATAGGTTTGAGCATCAAAGGCTTAGCGATCGTGTATACATCCAATATAATCGTCGTCTACAAGCACGATTCCAAGAAAGACGTGAAAAGGGAAGAAATTACAACCCTTTAGTGTTTGACGAGCTAGATTGGAGTAATGAGTGGATGGTGAACAAACCAGAGGCAGAGGATGCTCTAGTTTTTTATGATGATAATCTCACATGGAATGATGTAGAGAGAGCTATTGGAACTGGGGCTCGAAATTTACGAAGTAGGGCTGAAGCTAATCTTCAAATAATGGCTGAAAGGGATGAGGACTTGAATCATTTTTTTTCATTTTCAATGATGATGAAGATATTAAGGATAATTTTGGGCAAAACCCAAGTACCTCAAACCAACCAAGCACATGCAATGCCAATGATAACTTACTAGGTGATGATTCTAGTTGATCTTTTCTGATTTTTAATTTTTTTTAAAACATTATTCATGCTTTCTTTGTGGATTGTATGATGATTCTAGTTGACATTTTGGATTTGGTAGTTTGGTACATTATTATATTAAATGTTATTGCTTTCTCTTTGTGTTTAGTTGTTTATTGTTTGTATTTGTCTATTTGGTAGTTTGGTACTTGGTGGCTGTGCGGCTGTGCCTGTGTTTGTATAATTGTATTTGGTTGTTCGGTACTTGGTGGCTGAGTACTTAGCTATGAAAAAAAATCTGTTTCAGTGTTTGTATTTGGTAGTTTGCTACTTGGCCGGCTGTGTTTGTAACTTTGTATTTGGTAGTTTCTACTTTCTAGTTTGCTACTTGGTGGTTGTGTAATTGTGTAACTGTGTAACTGTGTATTTGGTAGTTTACTGAATTAGTCTAACTGCCCATATATGATATATGATATATCAGAAGCTACTTCTTAGTTCTTACTGCTATGAAAAAAAAAAACTGTGACTGTGTTTGTAATTTGTAATGTAACTGTGTATTTTGTAATTTGGTGTAACTACTGTCATTATTTAAAAAAAAAAGCTTTAGACTGCGGTTATTATAATAACCGCAATCTAAAGTGTGGCTGACAGTATATAGACTGCGGTTATTATAATAACCGCAGTCTATAGTCGCCGCAGTCTTTAGACTGAAGACTATAGACTGCGATTATTATAATAACCACAGTCTATAGAAGACTATAGACTGCGGTTCTTATAATAACCGCAGTCTATAGTAACCGCAGTCTTTAGACTGAAGACTATAGACTGCGGTCATTATAATAACCGCAGTCTATAGTAACCGCAGTCTTTAGACTGAAGACTATAGACTGTGGTTATTATAATAACCGCAGTCTATAGTATTTTTTATAAAAAAAAATTAAATAGAAGGAAATTGGCGCCTTGCGACTTGCTCTCCTTGTGGTCGCCTAGGCGTCCGCCTTGTCGCCTAAGCGTCCGCCTTGTCGCCTAAGCGTCAAGGCGCCCGACGCTCGCCTTGGTTCGCCTTGACGCCGTGACAAGAATGATGACAACAGTTTCAGATGTTGTCTTCTTCACGACTACAACCTGCAGCTATGGTGTGAGTGAGAGAAAAACTGCTATCGGTCGCTGGTATTGAGACGAGAAGGGGGCGCCGACGAGCGTGAGGCGAGAATAAGGAAGAGCTGACTGTCGTGAGGCGAGAATAAGGAAGAGTTGACTGTCGTGAGGCGAGAAGGAGGCGCCGAAGGAGGAGGATTCCAATGTCTGCTCCCGATCGCTGGATTATGAAGAGGATGCGCGACCGAGCTCTCGGTTCTCTCGGCTCTTGAAATTTCAATTTTGATCGATAATTTGCCCTAGCGAGGAGGCTCCGTGAATAAGCGCTATTTTTTGTGACCGGGCAGTGAATCGTGTTGTATTGGGCCGAACCGGGAAGTACCCGGAAGTATCGGTCCGTACCTGATGAGTCCTCTTTATATAGTGTTTTTCGAACTCATCTGTGCTAGTTTTAACGCTCTTGCACTTCACTTTTATATAGTGTTTTTTGAACTCATCTGTGCTAGTTTTAACGCTCTTGCACTTCACTTTTAGTGTGTTATCGTTGATATTTCATTTATGTTGCTTTTCACGCTAAGTGCACTATTCTAGCCCAGGGTTGTGCGATTGCGCATCTGTTTGTCGAGGGTAAGCACTTGATGCTCCTCGAGGTTCTTTTTGTTTTGATTTTTTAGCATTCTGCTGCTGGGGGCTGGTGCCCCAGTTGGTTTCATTGTTGTGCAGGTAGTCGGGATGTTCCGAAATTCATTTTCAATTCTGTGTGAAACGCACGGTCGTGCACATTTCTTCGTGCACGGTCGTGCGCATTTCTTCGCGCACGGTTCCAGCTCAATCGTGCGTTTCACACAGCAATTCTGGGGACTTCTGTTTCTACCCGTGCGTTTTGTTCCCGCACGGTTTAGGCCAAACCGTGCGAGAAGGAATCGCACGGCCTGCACATTTTCTCTTTATTCCTGCATTCTGGAGTAAATCGTGTGTTTCCTTCACGCACGGGCAAACGCGCCCGTGCGCGAGTAAAACGCTCGGTTCCCCTGTTTCCCTTGATTTCCTGCGTTCTGTGTTTACCCGTGCGATTTCCTTCACGCACGGGCGGAATCGCCCGTGCGCGAGTAAAACGCACGGGTCAACGCTTCTTCTCCCGCGATCAAGATTTGTATGTTAATAACGCACGGTTAGCGCACGGTCGTGCGTGGGACCGTGCGTGACCTTTTTTCTGATCTTTTTCTATTTAAAGCGCAGGTTTTCAACCATTGAAAAGATCTTCGTTTCCAGTCATCCCCTCCGTTATTTTAGGGCGAAATTTCGCCGTTCCACTTAGGAGAGGAGATCCGGGCAAGCATTCAACGCCAAATCCAAGCCGGAGCTTCCTCTCGGCCTCCTCCATCCTTGAGCTTCAAGGAGAGTTTTGATCTAGCTTTCTCCACCGAGCTTGGAGAAGTTTTGTCATCATTCTTCTGCATCGTAACACAAAGAAGACGGGCCATTGAGAGTGAGTGACAGCCTCCTCTATCCCAGACGTAGCCGAGGACCGAGCTAGGACGCGGATTGACAACCTAGCGATTCCTACCGTGAATCCTTGGCGTGACTTCGGATCTGGTCGATTTCGCACACTTTTCTCTTCTTGTTGTTGATAGTTTAGCTTGATCTCTTGTGTTTGATGAAGTGCGCTTATTGTAATTAACGTTTACGCTTAATCATGTCGATGTGATTGTGTGTATTTTCGTTATATTTATTTGAGGTGCGCCTATTTCCATTTTCTGCCATCCATTTGTTGTTGGCCGCACTAGCGATTGCTAGTGGCGTGCGTTGCGAAGAGGTGTTTGCGACCCTCACTGTTCTCTCGGTTCTTACGCTTGCCTACTCGTCCATCCGCCCAGCGATTCGGTGCATAACGGCCCGTGTAGTCTTCCATCCTGTCTGGCGAAGCATCGCATAGCGGCGTTGCATAGGAGTAGATTGATAGCATTTTACTTTCTTTTATCGCAATACCAAAACCCCCCATCATTAACTCCGACCAAAGGACTTCAATCTCAAGTCCTCCTCAAAAATTAACTTCACCTTACTGTGTTCCCTCGAGATCGATACTTGGGAAAATTCGCCCATTTTATATTACTTGTGCGACCGGTACACTTGCCGTTCAACGCATCAGTACCAAAAAACAGTAAAAGTACCGGGTACGTTTTTTGCCGTACCGGGGCGTGCCGAGCCGTACCAGTACCCATAAAAGTACCGGGTACGTGTACGGGACATTTTTTGGAGTACCCGTGCTTCATAGGTTCCCTCTATCGGTCGAAAGTTCTTTTCTCTGCCATTGGGTTGAGACCTCCATCCTTGTTTTAGTGTGATGCAGCCGATTCCCTGATTGCTACAATTGGCTATGATACTATTCCTAATTAGTTCACAGGGTCTTGTGTATATAATCTCATCTCCAATCAATTTCTTAGAAGAGAAAAGTATTATTTTTTCCTCACATTATTTATCCAATAAAAACAAGTGTTCCACTTCTTTTGTATTTTTTTGTTGGTTTCTTCAATTACAGGGACGACCAACATAAAATTTTGTCACTCTTATGAATATGGATCGGTTGAGAAATTGTGGAGAAGATAGGGCGCAATGGCGATAAATGATCCATATAGCCGACCCCGCTATATTGGAATAAAGGCTTTAGTGTTCTTGTTGTTGTTTCTTCAATTACATGTTATATAATTCTCAGATGAAGTAAATATGATAGAATATATAAAATGCTTGCCGGGCATAGTCAATTTTTGTCCATAAACATGTTAATGTTTTGTAATACTTTATGGTGGGTCATATTTACTTTTTCTTCAAATTTTACATTTCAGTTTACATTTATGGATGCTCTTTAGTCACAATGTTCTATATTATAACAAATGAATCTTGGGTATTTTATCTTACTTTTTCTCTATATGTTGCAGTTAGAAGAGAAATCAAAATACTGAGATTATTCATGCATCCTCATATCATACGTCTTTATGAGGTTATAGACACAGTTACTGATATTTATGTTGTAATGGAATATGTGAAGTCTGGTGAGCTTTTTGATTATATTGTGGAGAAAGGTAGGCTGCAAGAAGATGAAGCTCGTCGATTTTTCCAGCAGGTTAGTATGATCTTTTTTTATTATTAATTAATACATATCCCCAGTTAAATCTAGCTATGGCACTGTTTTTCATGTTTCCTGTCCCGTATTTATCTTTCTTCTGAGATGAATATACTACTTGCTTGCAATGTACCTCTAACTATTGAAGGTGTACGAGATATATTGTTACGGTTACGCATGCCGATGGGATGTGCACACGCTGACGAGACACCGTGGCGAGTCCACACACGGAGAGAATCTATGACGGGTCCGTCTGGAGTAAGAGACCGAAGACGTGCCGCCGACATGATTACCATATTGCATTTGTTATGCTATTTTATTTTGCGTGTATGCTTTATTTTCTCATAGTGTTCGTTATCCGCACCCTGTACCTATAAAGGGGTTAAGCTGTACTCTTTTTGATTATGCTTGAATGTATGGAATTTAGGTTTACTCCCTAGGTTTTCTTCTCGTTCCCTCCTTCCTTTTCCTCACCTCCGCCGACTCTCCCCCTTGTCGGATTCCTCTCAGGTTCGTATTAATTTGGTCCAACCCGCCTCACCGCCAACCATCTAACCGTCGGTGCACCATATCGGCATATCCTCAGCGACTTTCGCTTCCCCGCTGTTCCATCCCGTCGGCGATCCAGGCGCTCATTTCCGCCGACTGCAATTCTGCCTGCAGTGGTGATCCGCACCCTAGCAACTGCCGATCCGCTAAGCCGTCTTGTTGCGACTGCCCTCCATCAACCTATCCGCACGACTCAGGCACCCCGCCCCCTACTGCGACCGCAAATCCTACCCTCTTCCTCGGATCTGCCCTCGAATAGCCCAAGCCCTTGATTCGCCGACTCCATCCCTGTTCCGCCGATCTACAACCGGATCCACCCTTCCAGCCGCTCTCCGACGCCGAACCACTGCTCCGCCAGCCGCACTCCTCGCTGCTAGCCATCGTCGGACGCCACCTTCCCTGTTTTGAGCTGTGATTTGTTGCAAGAAGACCCAGACGGCTGTTTCACCAGCTCCCAGTCCAGATTCGAGGCCTACGCCGCGTTCCGGCCCGGATCCGTTGGTCTAGCCGCATCCCAGCCCCATCCGCCGGTTTTTCGCAAGTGTCGACCGCTCCCAGCCGTCCGCGGATTCCAGAGGTTTCCGCCGATTACAGTGAATCCCTCCCTCCCCGCCGATCCCACCCATGGCTCCCAACACACGCTCGGCCGGAGTTCTTCCTCCGGATGCGACCATTGAAGCCCTAAGCCACCGCTTGGAGGCTCAAGAGCAACTCTTTGCCTCCACGCACGCCTTGTTCTTTGCTCTCCACTCCAAGATCGACTCTCTCCAGGCGTCCACCGTCGCCGTCTCCGCTGCGTCCGGCTCCGGCCCACCCGCAGACAACGGGTCTCTCCTTAGCGCCGAACCGCAGTCCATTCCTTTAGGGATCACTCCTCCGCCCATTCCGGGCCGGTCCACCCTCTCCCTCGACATTTCCGCTTTCATCGACGTTGACCTGATGGGTTGGATCGCCAAGGCGGAGCAATATTTCGACCTCAACTACACACCGGAGCACGACAAGTTGTCTACGACGGTGGTTTCCCTAGACGGCTCGACACTCCACTGGGCTCAGTGGCTCCGCCAAACCAAGTCGTGCCTTTCTTGGCCTGAGCTCTAGCAGGAGATGATTCGGCGGTATGATACCCGTTACTCTGGCTCCTCCGCTATCGAGCATCTTTGCGGCGTTCGCTAGACAGCTGGCCTGGACGACTATGCAGATGAGTTTGTCGTCCTGATCTCCCACATTCTCAGGCTACCGCCCGATCATTACCTGGGCTTCTTCATGCAGGGTCTACTGCCACATATCTGCTCTCGCTTTCGCCCGCACCACCCGATCATTACCTGTGCTTCTTCATGCAGGGTCTACTGCCACATATCTGCTCTCGCTTCCGCCCGCACCACCCGCACACAGTCTCTGACGCCATGGACTTGGCGCGCTTGGTGGAGGCCGACCTCTCCCCTCGACCACTTGCTCCTTCGACCGACCACCACGAGCCTCGGCCTCCGCGGCGACCATTAGCTATGACCCTTCCACCACGGCCGACGCCTTGGGGAAACCGGCTCGGCCTCCCACCGGCCCCTCAACGCATCTCCAAATAGTGATTACAATGAGCTTCGCAGCAAGGGTCTCTATTTTCGGTGTCGTCAACCCTACTCCCCCAACCATGAGTGCGCCGTGAAGGAATTCCACGTCCCTCAAGCTCTCAGCGGGGGATACACCTCTCAACCCCCACTGCAGACATGTTCCACCGCCTGGAGTTATCTCGTGCCTCGATGAGCGGGATACCGAGACGACAGACCATGCAGCTCTCGGGCGCACTGTGGGATCGCCCAATCATCATCATGGTGAACAGTGACGCAAGCCACAACCCCATCTCTGAGCACCTGGTGCAGCAACTTTGTCTTCCCTCAGTTCCCTCTTCGGAGGTTGCGATCCGTATGGGCGATGGGCGCCACCGACCGACTCAGGGCCGTTTCACTGTCGTCTCTCTCTTCGTGGGGTCGTGTTCCGTGACCGCGGACTTCTACACATTCGGCTTAGACGGTCTCGACGCCATTCTGGGAATGGCTTGGCTACGCACACTCGGCGATGTATGTGTCAATTGGGAGACCATGTCCATGCAGTTCCTACATGGGGGACATCCATGTTGCCTCTCGGGCCCGTCCGTTGTGCCACTTCCTCTTCTGACGGATCACCAAGAGCTTTCTACTGCGCTCACCGACGTCATCCAGCCGCCGGCAATACTGCCACCAGCCCAGCCTTCTCTGGTCCGGAAGAAAGATGGCAGTTGGCGTCGTACTACCCATCCAAGCTACTTGATCGTCGCTACCACCTTCAGAGGGACCCTGGCTCGCAGGAGGTCCATGTTACTGGGCCTTACCATCTAGAGTCCGAAGCTACATGGCTTCTCCAGGATCACTGTTGCCTCCAGGCCCTCCACCCCTCCGACTATTGATTTGGGGACAAGGCATATTTTCCAGACGACGTCATTGTTATGGTTACGCATGCCGATGGGACGCGCACATGCTGACGAGACACTTTGGCGAGTCCACACGCGGAGGGAGTCTATGACGGGTCCGTCTGAAGGAGGAGACCGAAGAAGCCCCACCGACATGATTACCATATTGCATTTGTTATGTTATTTTATTGTGTGTACACTTTATTTTCGTGTTGTGTTCATTATCTGCAGCCCACACCTATAAAGGGTCGCGTTGTACTCTTTTTGATTAGGCTTAGATGTATGGAATTTAGGGATGCTCACTAAGTTTTCTTCTTGTTCCCTCCTCCTTCCTCTTCCTCACCTCCGCCAGCCCTCCCCCTTGCCGGATTCCTCTCGGGTTCGTATTATATATATAGGTATTTTGTACTATTTTTATTCAATATACTTTGTTTAGATTTTTTGTGTGTGCATTTTGTATTTTCATGGCAAAATCCACTTTTCAATTTTATTAAATATATTCCTTTTCCCTCCTTTAATACCTAATGGATACTTTCAGAATAAAAACAGTTTGTTTTATTGTAAGCAGATCATTTCGGGTGTTGAATACTGCCACAGAAATATGGTAGTGCACCGAGATCTCAAGCCAGAAAACCTGCTTCTGGATTCAAATTGCAATGTTAAAATTGCAGACTTCGGCTTGAGTAATATCATGCGGGATGGCCATTTTCTGAAGACTAGTTGCGGGAGTCCAAACTATGCTGCTCCTGAGGTAACCTTTGTTCTTTCATACTGATAAGAATTCATTGAAACTATTTTTTTCTACCATGTGTAGGTTATTTCTGGTAAGCTATATGCTGGACCTGAGGTAGATGTTTGGAGTTGTGGTGTTATTCTATATGCTCTTCTTTGTGGCACTCTTCCTTTTGATGATGAGAACATACCAAACCTTTTTAAAAAAATAAAGGCAAGAAAAACATCTACTTATGCATAGCATTTTATTTACCATGGAGGGGATTTTATTATATGTGGCTTGCTTCTGTGCACATCTTTATTGTAGGGTGGGATATATACACTTCCTAGTCATCTTTCTCCTTTGGCGAGAGATTTGATTCCAAGGATGCTTGTTGTTGATCCGATGAAGAGAATGACTATTCGTGAGATTCGTGAACATCCTTGGTTTCAGGCTCGTCTTCCTCGTTATCTTGCCGTGCCTCCTCCAGATACAATGCAACAGGCAAAAAAGGTTTTCTTTGTACTTTGATTTGCTTGATATTTTGGCAAGCACACTTATTATTTTAGACTAGCTGGAGTTTACTTATTCCGATGCTTTAAATGTTTAACTGTTCAATTTAATTAATATGTTTGTTAATCTCATATTTTAGACCATCACCTTTAACGTTCTCTGATTTTATATTTGATAAGAAGGAATCTTGTTAGATGCGATTATACACATTTTCCATAAGAAGTTATCAATGGACACTTACTACTTTGAGAACATCACTACTTGATAGTGTATTTCGAGTCCTTTGAGAACATTAATGTAAATGAATGTTAATCCATGATCCTGGTCGTAAGTGTTTCTATTTTCGAACAGCTAATAGAGATGTTTTGGGGTTTTGAATCTTAATATGGATTTCCATATGCATTATGCTAGCTGACAAGGGGAACTACTCTTCGTAGCTCTCTGTTTCTGAAAGAAGCAAGGAGGCGGATTTTGGCATCTTTGTGAATTTCCAGAGGCTGTCGAGTGATGGCAGTTGGAGAAGGATTCATATGCACTATGTTTTGAGGGGGAAACCAGTCTTTGTAGTCCTCATTACACCTGATTACATCTTGTTAAGCAAGGGGGGCTGCTGGTGGCCTCTTTGGTGTTTTTAGGGGAATTTGGACTGATAAAAGTCGTCACAGTAAACTGGGGAAATTTTTGACCTTCATGAGGTGGTTATGAATGTTGTTAGTGCTTCTGTCAATCGCCGGAGTCCTTGGAGCGGACAATTGTTGAGAGAATGGGCAGTTTCATAGTTAAAACAAACTTGAAAGGAAAGAACTTGAATTTAATTTTTTTCTCCAATGAGGGTTGAATAGCATTTAATATTTATTACTGTATAAAAGGGTAGTCCTCTCTTTATAATATTGGGGCTTCCTCTTTTATGGCATCTTTATATCTTTTCATCCCATTCACAAGCACATGAGAGAGAGAGATAGGGAAAGAGAGGAAAGAGCATATGTGGATTGGGTAAACGGCTTCAAGACCTATAAATAGAAGCTTCTTTGATTCTATATTTTTGAAGAGAGAAAGGTAGAAGTCAGAACGAAAGGCTTTCAGTAGCACTCAATATATATCATTTCCGGAAGACTGACAACAATTCAAAACCATGCATAGGTGCTAGCAGTTAAATAATGAAACAAACATAAAAGGAAATAAAAAATGAAACAAATAATGAATGGACACTTACCAAAATACTCATTTTCAAGGATTTTACAAATTTATAAATAAGGAGACAAATGATAGACATAATACCCTTCTTATTTCCATTTTTTATCAACCCTTCTTATTTCCAATTATTCTAACAAATTGTAAAAAATCTCTTGCTTGGGATTTTTGGCCGACTCTTTGACCTTCAGGGGTTATCCTCATTTTTAGGTCCATTGCTCCCTCGAATAGTAGTAAATTAGGGAATACGTTTGCCCATTCCTTATAAAATCACTTGCTTATTTGTGAGTTTACAACCCACCTATGCGGACCCTTCATCTCGAAAATGTATTCCTTCTATCACGTACCTTTTAGTTTAATGTTCAGATCTTTCATAACATGCACCATCCTTTTGTGCTCCTCTTCATAATCTAACAGCAATGGTTCAAATAACTTCAATTTCGCTATATTGGCATCATAATAAATTTTCATGTTGGGAGCTAGGTTCATAAAGAACAGATTGCCACTAGACTCGTGATGTATTCAAAATGACCTCAACATCATTTTTTTGTTTTTGGACTGTCTCCTTTTAAATTATCATTTCTACTTAAGTACTTATTGCAACAAAATCAAGCCTCCTTGAAATATGTATTCGTTGCAAGACTCGTTGTGACATGCTTTATATATTTCATGCAACCTTTTATGGCTCCCTTCTACTAGTTCTTGTAATTCCTTCCCGGAGTCACTGCAGTACTGCACTGACTTAATTTCTCTATTCATTGTCGTGATGATCCAGTATATCATAAATATTTCCAAATCAAATAAACTTTATATGGAAAACATTGGCACACGTTAGTTTTGACTTAGGATGTAATATAGTGAGGGTAATTGTATCACAAGATACTGTACTGAGTGGGTGTTCATTAAGTACTACGACAACACTCAAGCCATCTTAGTCGAGCTTCTCACATCTTCTCTGCAATTGGTGCTACTCTTGTCTTATCCCTGATATATTCATTCCTAATTTTATCCAATCACGTGTGTCCACACATGCACCTAAGCATTCTCATCTCTGCAACTCCCATTTTTGTCTCATGTACACAATTCACTGCCCAACACTCAAAATCATAAAGCATCGCCGGTCTAATTGCTGTACGGTAAAACTTGCCCTTAAGTTTTAATGGTACCTTACGATCACATAAGATCTCTGACGCGCCTCTCCACTTCAACCAACCCGCTTGGATTCTATGTGTCACATCTCTATCAATACCTCCATCTTTTTGAACTATCGATCCAAGATATTTAAAACACTCAATACGGGAAATATCTTGATCACCCAACTTAATAACAAAGTCATCCTCCCTTCTTGCACTGCTAAATTTAAGCTCCGTATACTCTGTCTCTTGCTCAGCCTAAAACCCTTCTTTTCTAAAGTGTCTTGCCAAGATTCAAGTTTTGCGTTTACACCCTCGTGCGTCTCATTGACCAAAACGATATCATCCGCAAACAATAAACACCAAGGTATTACTTGTTGGATATGTTTGGTGAGCTCATCTAAGATAAGGGTAAAGAGATAAGGGCTTAAAGCTGAGCCTTGATGTAAGCT
The DNA here is from genome assembly GCA_039513925.1 of Platanthera zijinensis. Lineage (NCBI taxonomy): Eukaryota > Viridiplantae > Streptophyta > Magnoliopsida > Asparagales > Orchidaceae > Platanthera > Platanthera zijinensis. The sequence goes on along the minus strand of CM077089.1, from coordinate 165,452,035 downwards.
GGGTGTTCATTAAGTATTGTAGGAATTTTGGATGATACGATGTACATACGATTGCTCAACATTTAATTACAATAAGGTCTGAAATTATTAGTAGATTCCACAAACATTCACAATAGAGATTAGACGTTAGAAACACGAGCAAGATCCAATTAAATTAAAGTGAGTATTTTGATTAAATGTCCTGTGAATAATCTTGCAAGTAGCACGATTGGTGCGCAAACTAATAGAAATTAGTATCCCAAATAATATAATTATATGCCAAACATTCAACATTAAGTACTATTGGCTTCAAGTTAGAAGGTACACAAGCAATAAGAGCCTCAGGAGATGAGTCGTTGCTGAATTCTGGGACTGCACGGCAGTTCTGGGTTGGGACTGTTCAAATTTTAGGATGCCATGCAGGAGAAGGATAATGGTCTTAAGAGGGGTGGAGGGGGTTTTGGTTGTTGCATTGTTTTAAATGTCTTCCGATAGAGATTTTGAGGACAAAACGATATTTTGTTTTTGAAAAAAAAATTATATCATTTTGTAAAATATAGATCGACATATCCGATGTTTTCCGATATATCGGACAATACTTTTGAAAATATCGTCCATTATTTTATTTTATGATATATTAGTAATATGCATGATTTAATCATCTCTATGTATTGTGTTATATATGTTTAAATCGATTAGATTTGTTATTTGTTCTCTTTCATAATTGTTTATTCTCTTAATCTTGCTTGTATAATCATTTTATAATACGTTTGTTTTCTATATGTTATTAGTTATTATTTTTTTGTTTTTTATACAATTTTGGTAAGCACAGAAAAATTTATTGTCAACTAAGGACAAATAATTTTTAAGTCTTCTTTACTTTCTATAAAACTTAGTATTTTTTGATAAAATTATTATATAATATTAAATATATTTCACAATTTATCTATTTGTACTTGTCTTGGATGCTTTTTAGTTGTATTCTTAATGTGTTACTATTTTTTTTATTCTTCTACTTTGTTTTTAAATACATAACACAAATTTTTTATCTATTTTTTTTGTTAATTTTTTACTTTTAAAACCTATAATTATACTTGGTAGACATTTTTAATTATGAGATATAAAAATGCGATATTTTAAAATATCTTTGACATTTATAAAACTCAAACTTACATTTCACTGACTTCCAATATTTGCAACCTTTAGTTGTTGTATGTTGTTTGTAGGACTAAAAGCCTAGTTGTCTAGTAGAATCAGAAGATATAGGGTGTTGGAGGTTAACGCCAGTGATTGAATGGGTGTGGGTGGGTTGAGATGATACGCATTTGTCTAAATGTATTTTGTCATGTAGTGGGGTCTCCATTTATATATAAGGAGCCCCTTAGATTGTAAGGGATTATCTTTTTTGAGTGATAGTATTTAGTCTCTCTTTGTAGAGAAGATGCGAGAAGCTGGACTAAGATGGTTTGGACACGTACAGTGGAAACCATTAGAGGCACTTGTTAGGCGTTGTGAGAGTCTAGTCACTCGGCATGTTAAACGAGGGAGGGATAGACCAATAAAGACTTGAAATGAAACTATAAGGACAGACATGTTGTACTTAGGCATTTGTGAGATTATGACAAAAAATAAGGCACAATTGCGACAAAGGATCTATATAGCCGACCCCACTATAGTGGGATAAAGGCTTGAGTGTTGTTGTTGTAGTCTTTGGTCTCTTTTTAGAGAGGGGAGTGTTTTGGAGGACCCAGTCTCCGGATGCTTGGTAGGAGCTTGTCTCTCGATTGTATTATCTATTTCATGCAATGCGAGTTCATGTTCTTTGTTTTAGATCTTGATTATGAATTCGGGTGAGGCTTTACCTCAAACTTCAATTTGGGATGTACCAACTCCTTAGAAATCATGTTCATTTGGCTTCCTTAATAATGATGAGTTGAGACAGTTATGCCATTGTCATTCTTAACTTAGATGATGTCCAAAGTATCCAAAAATAATGTTACAGACATGATGTTTCCATAAATTTGTCCCAGTACAGTGTCACTCAAAATGAAACTATTAGTAAATATAAGCTCTCAATAAACATCCCTACCTGTGCCACGTATCCTACCATGCACTGCATGTGCAACATACCCTATCAGATGGGTTGTGAGTAAAATACTCATAATAGCTATGCATTATGCTAAACAATGTATTTGTTGGAGACGAAGGCGACTCGGGCCTCATCCGTAGTGTGAACTCCACGTGTGTTTGGAGAATATAACTGGCGGGCTTCCCCGTCTCTTGCATTAGTCCCACATTGCCTGCTAGACTTGCGTCCCTGGACTTTATAAGCTCATGCCCTTCTTACCACCTCGAGGTTTTGGGATGGAAGTTTGGTTCTTACATGGTATCAGAGATAGGTTCTTTATACGCGTGTCTCACATGAGGGGGAGTCCCAGGCCCTGACCATAGTGTGGACCATATGTTTGTTGAGAGAATATTCTCGGGTTCCCCGACTCTCGAATTAGTCCCACATGAGCTACTAGACTTCCGTCCCTAGATTTTATAAGACCGTTGTCCCTCCTGTTACCTTGAGGTTGTGAGATGGAAGCTCGATTCTTGCATTGTATTAGAGTGAGGTTATGTATGCATGTGTGTCTTACATGAGGGTCAATGTTGGAGATGAAGGCGACTTGGGCCTCGACTGCAGTATGGACTCCACATATATTGGGAGAATATTCTCAATTGGATTCTCTGACTATCACATTTGTTCCACACGACATGCTAGATTTTCTTCCCTGGACTTCATAAGTTATTGTCCCTCCTACAACCTTGGGATAGAAGCTCGATTCTTACAGTTTCAAAATTCTTACATATATTGGATTTTAGAAAGGATTACTACAACTATATTATTAATATTGTAAGAAACTCACGCTTTCATCCCAAAACTTCAAAGTGATTGCAACGAGGCTTATAAACATAGACGGGTGATATGTGGTAGGCATGTGGGATTAATCGATAGATGGACCACCGGGGAAAATACGTACATGGGCGGTCCCGCACGTTGCTGTCCCACACGATGTGGACCCGCTGGAATCAGATCTACCAACATGCCCCCACAACAAGTCAGACCTCGCTATGATACCATATAAGAAACCCGCATTTCCATCACAAAACTCTGAAGTGATAGGAGTGGGGAGGGGATTAAATCACAAGCGGGTGATACGCGGTAAGCGGTGTGGGATTAATCAACAGACGGCTTAGTTATTAAAGGCTCAAGGTGCTCCAAGGCGCAGAGGGGTCTTGGAGCCTAAGCTCAAGGCGCATGCACATACTTGATTAGGGCAAGGCTCAACCACATCCATGTTAAATAATCAACATCAAACATCAGTTCATCTTCTTGATCAAATTTTTCATATATTCTACACATTAATCATTCATTACTATCATTTATATCTCTTAAAAAATATAATTAATATGGTCACTTGCATCATAGCTAAGTCTCAACACTCGACTATGTCACACACATTAAACCATGCAAAGATTATTTAGTGCTTACATTATTTTTTTCATTATTTTGAAAAAAAAATTACAACATATATCTCACCCAGGTGCGCCTTTTATTCTCCAAAGGTGCAAAAAAACACACAAAGGCGCAAACCTCTATGCCTAGTGAACCCTGAGCCTTAGGCGCGTCTTTCACAACTTAAATAGATGGGCCACCAGGGATAATTCAACTAGGGATAATGTGCACATGGGCGGTCCCACACGATGCCGACGCGTACCTGTTGGAATCAGGTCAACCAACATGCTCCCGCATCGGTTCAAATCATTGGAATCTCAAACATGAATGATTGTGGGCTTTATTAAGAATTCTGCACTTATTATAATTGTTTGTCGGATAATTGTTTGAGCATTGCATCATTCTTAAATCCCCAAGATATTCCATTATCATCACGTCACTAGAGCTCATTTATGACACTTACACGCCCACTATATTTGTAATGGTTCAATTTCTAATAAAATTGAGAGGGTTTCTATGACCATTTCACCAGAAGAAAAAATTTCACCGTTTTTTTTTTTGTTTTGCTCATGGATACATTAGTTACACTTTTGTTTATGATTTGCAGATTGATGAAGCAATCCTTCAGGAGGTTATTAAAATGGGATTTGAGAAGCCCCATTTGGTTGAATCTCTTCATAACAGAATTCAAAATCAGGTATTCAATTCCGCTGAAGCTTCCTGTGAATCATTTTATTTCTTAACCCAATACTCGCTTTGTGTTGGTTTGTTATAGGCGACTGTTGCATATTATTTACTTCTAGACAACAGGTTCCGTTCTAACAGTGGCTATCTTGGAGCTGAATTTCAGGAAAGCATGGTGAGTCTCAAACTAATATCAAGTTATTAGTACAATGACAACTCCGTTTTTGTTGATCTCCACATAGCATGAGATTGAAACCGGCGCCAACTACTTTGCAGGAATATGGCTTTTCTCGAGTCGGTACGTATGATGTACCTACCTCTGTTATTAGCCCTCGCATGTCTGGATATATGGATCCTCAGGGAGTGAATTTGAGACCACAATTTCCCACAGAAAGAAAATGGGCTCTTGGCCTTCAGGTAATCAAATTTTCCTTTATATTTTTTTCCCTATATGCTAATGCCAATTTTACTAGAATCTTCTTTAGATGCTGATAATTATTAATCCCTTACAGTCTCGAGCTCATCCTCGTGAAATAATGATGGAGGTTCTGAAAGCTCTTCAAGAATTGAGTGTTTCTTGGAAAAAGATTGGACATTACAATATGAAATGCAGATGGATGCCTAGATTTTTCAACAGATACAGTGATGAATCTGACATCATTGGAAATGATGATGTTCCTGCAAGTGCAGCTTATGTGGTCAAGTTTGAAGTTCAGGTACTCAAAACCATACACACATACAACATACACAAATCTCTATACATTTAGACAAAAAGGACAATTAATTTTTTTTTGTTTTTCTACCCCTTTTTAGTGATCAACAAATGTCTCTTTTTTCTCAAAAAATTTATACATGCATCTGAAATTGTAGATCATGAGGGCAGTGCAATTTCTTGCTATTTTTGACCAATTCTTGAATTGATAAAGATTGTTTCTTCGTTAGACTTTTTTTTAAATGCGTCTAACTCTATTGTTTCTTACTGGATCCTGACTTGAATTCTCCTTGTGGAAGTTGTGAGTTAGGATTTTACGTAAATCGAAGAAAGGCAATATCATATCTATTTAGCTCCAAAGACTTTTACCTGGTCGAATTATCATTTTGTCGTATCTTCATGGCTAATCATCCTTTCTTCTTTCTCTGCATGTATTTGTTTAATTGCAAGAACTACCATACAATGACTTTTTTGATAGATAGCTATATAAGAGCTGATGTCTGGGAATTTCTTTAAAAAGGGCCAGTTTGTTTCTCTGCAAGTGAATGGCATTGAATAGATCTCAGATACAGAAGTGAATTCAAGAGATTGTTCATAGAATTGTGCAAGCAAATTGTTTGTGGACAACAAATATCCGAGTTTCAAAACCTCAATAATCCCAAAGTTCAAGTCATTTGAAATTTCAGATTAATATTTTCACTTTGACTATTTATCGAGTGAAATCGCACTACGTGAGCCCAGTTGGTATAAAGAAGTTCTATTGTTGGATTGTGTTCCAAATTTACATCAATTTTCAGGGGAATATTGTGTACCAGGACACCTGTAACCTTGTCATCTTGTTCTTTGACCTTATGTTGGCCCAGTTTGTAAGCTTTGGGGTTGTACTAATCCTTGTCCAGGTGTTTCCTTAATATCCACAAATTCCATTGCATGGTCAACCGCAATACATGGACTTCTAAGATTTGTACTAAAGGAAATAACTTTGGAAAAGGCCAAAAAATAACTTGTAGTTTCTTATTCCAAGCGTCTGCTCCACTAAAGATGCCCTCTTTTTTCAACAGAAAGGTCTCCAAGGCTTCCTTCCTATATATTTGGCCATCTCATTACTGTCAGAAATTTTCTTTAAGTAATTAGTCTCTCTTTGCCTCTATAGATTGGTGGATGAAGTTTTGTAAAGTGACGCAAGTAGCGATCCACCGCCAATTGCCTCTATAGATTGGTGGATAAAGTTCTCCATTTTTCAAAATTTGTGGAATGAAACTTTCTCAATTCTCTATTAAACTAAAATATCTTCGAACTGACAATGGTCATTGTTGGAAATAAGAAAAGGAAGGACTTCATTGATCTATTTATACCACAAGGGGGCATTAAATAGGACTTACATGGATTCTCAACATCGAAACTACAATGTGGGACGAAACTCAAAGACACAAAGTCTCTAATAAACCGACATTGACTCGATAATTCCAACACTCCCCCTCAAGCTGAAGGGGGAACCTTCAGCTTGGACATATCAAATAACAACAATAGAGGTAGGCGATGCGGGACAAAACATCAGACGAGCCACCGGGAGAAATTCCAAACCGGGGAATCAAGTTGTCCACACATGACTCTGACCCACACACGACGCAGGACCCACACACGATGTGAACTTGCTGGAAACCGATCAACTAACATCACCTACACACAACATGTGAAAGATAACGAAATTTGTGGAGCATATCATCAAACGAGCAACTAGGGATAATTTGTCGGGGATAATCCGCACAAAGGGCGGTCTCACACGACACAGTCCCACACGATACGGTCCTACGTGACAACCCGTTGAGATTAGAACACCAACATCAGTCGTGTCCCAAAACACAACCAATCGAAAAAAATATGGGGAGACACAACAACATACAACGAACCTAGAGGTCGTGTAGAACGAAGGGGAAAGTCAGGAAAGATCATCCAAGTCACCTTCATCCCAAACACTCCCCCTCACGTGGAAAGCACGTGCATATAGGCAAAACACCATACTAAGCAAGCACTAACAACAACACTGCAAAGACAATTAAAGATACATAAAACTGCTAAAATCCGACAAAAAAACACCATTAAACTGCTAAAATCCGACAAAAAAACACCATTAAACTGCTAAAATCCGACAAAAAAACACCATGAAACTTTATCATCAGTGAGAGATCAACACCCTAGATGGGGTAGCAATCGTCGGAGTTGGTCGAGGAGCAGCAACAGTAATCGACAAAAATAATGGAGGCAGCGGCTGGAATCGTCATAATGCAGGTAGGGACAACCAACGAAGGTTTTTCCATGACTAGAAGGGCAACCATCCTCGAAAAAGGTAGTAGCCATCCTCGACAAAGTTGCGGCCGAGTTCAGAGTCGATAGGAACACACGCTGACTGGATCTGGAGTGAGCGGAAGATGACGGCGCAAGGTACGATGATGGAGTGAAGCGTCGACAGTGAGGAGCTGGCGGGATCAACTCCAGGAGAGACTGGCGGAATCAACTCCAGGAGAGACTGGCGGAATCAGTTTCAGGCAGGATCTACAACAAAAGGCACAGACAATGGCAACGGGCTTGACGAGATTAAGGATGATGAGCAGCGACGGGCTCGATGGGATCTAGGACGATGAGCAACGACTGGCACAACAAGATCTAGGACGATGCACGAGATCAGCGGTCGGGAACGAGGATGGGAATCCAGACGGGATCGTCGAAGGAGCAAGAGCTTCGAGCAAGCGGGGGATGTCACAGGAAGTAGTCGACGAAGAGGCAAAAATCCTCATAGGCGAGAACCAGACAAACCTTCGCCCTAGGAGCGTAGGAAACAAAATAGATCAGGGGGGAATCCATGGCTCTTATACCATGTTGGAAATAAGAAAAGGAAAGACTTCATTAATCTATTCATCCTACAAGGGGGCATTAAATAGGATTTACATGGACTCTCAAAATTAAAACTGCAATGTGGGACTAAACCCTAATACACCTAAAGTCTTTAATAGACCGACATTAACTCGATAATTCCAACAGTCGTGAATATTTATGTTACGAACTTGCACGATGACAAGACGCTGTTGCGGGTCTACACGCTGAGGAAGACGATGACAGGTCAGTCTGGAGGAGGAGAGACCGAAGACCCGACGCCGACGTGACTATTTATTTATTTTGCACTTTATTATGTCATATTATGTTGTGTACACATTTATTTATTTCGCACCCCGCGCTTATAAGGGGTGGAGTTGTACTCCTTTTTTATTATTTTTGGATGAACAAAAATTAGGACTGATCTCTAAGGTTTTCCTCTCAACCCTAATCCCCTCTCTTCTCCCTCACCTCCGCCAGCCCTCCCCCTCATCGGATTCCTCTCCGAGATCGTATCAATTTGTCTCAATCTATTTTGTTTTTTTTACACACAAAAAAAGTGATTATCCATCAAACGACCCGCCCTGACACACCTTAACAGAATGGTGTTGTCGAACACAAAAATTGCCACCTCCTTGAGATAATTCATGCGTTTTTACATCACATGCAAGTGCCTAAACATTTTTGGGGAGATCTAATTCTTATCGCTACTTATCTCATCAATTGTTTTCCTACTCACATTCTTCATGGTGAAACACCCCAGCATACGCTATTTCCTACCCAATGTACACATCCCTTACCCCTTCACATGTTAAGTTGTGCGTGTTATGTTCGCAATGCTCGACCATCACTATTTAAACGTGATGCTCGATCCCTTAGGTGTATCTTCCTTTGGTATTCTCGCTCCATTAGGGGCTATAAATGCTACTCACCCAGACTTAGAAGATACGTTATCTCTGTGGATGTTGCATTGTCGAATTTGTTCCATTCTCTCCTATGGAGTCTACATCACTAGACTTTACCGTGTATCTCGACTCCATCCACACTCGACTCAACTTCTACGCTCCTCTAAGGCCTTGTTAGAACCCTTCTGGGGTCAATCTTATTCCCATCATCCCGCGGACTCTACATGTGCCCCCCACCTCTACTCAGAAAATGAACATGCCCGTTCCTTTAGCCACCTCCAGGGAGGGAGAGTCTGTAAGCATACCATTCCTTCTTGTACTAGGAGTATTGAACTCCCCATTGCTATTTGGAAAGGTACTTGCACTTGTAGAGATACTTCATTACATATTACCTCTCATCAATGGTCGGTTGTTTGCATGTACACTTTACTTTCTACATTGGATACTCATAATATTCTGATCTCGGTTGTGGAGGCCATGTCTCATCCTGGTTGCCCATGGCCATACAAATAGAATTATATGCATTAGAAAACAAAACCAGGCTTGGGAACTTGTGACTGTACTTGTAGGCAAACATGTCATTGAATGCAAATGAATCTATACTGTTAAGATCAAGGCCGATGGCTCTCTGGATCTCCTGAAAACTCGATTAGTTTCAAAGGGATATACTTACACATATGACTTAGATTTTGTTGAAACATTCCCCTGCTTCTATTCTCCTATTCTTTTCCTGCTTCTTTTCGCCTATTCTTTTCTCTTGCAACAACTCACCACTAACCTATGTACCAATTGGACATTAAAAATGCATTTATATATGAGATCCTTGAAGGGGATGTTTATATAGAGGAACCTCCCCTGTTCATTGCTGAGGTGGAGTGTTCAAAGGTATGTCATCTCCAAAAGTCCTTATATGGATTGAAGCAGTCTCCACGTGCTTGGTTTGGACGCTTCCGTGTGATAGTGAATCAATTTGGCCTAAAAATAAGTCAAAAGGACTTTTTTTCTATCAGCGCAACTTGGTGGGTAGCATCTTATTAGTCGTTTATGTTGACAACATAGTCATCACTGGAAGGCGGAATCGACTCACAAGGGATTGCTCATGTCAAGGTCTTCCTACACGGTTACTCCAGAATTTAACAACAAAGGATCTTGGTCCAGTGAGATACAAAAAATGTATCTTCCTATGCCAAAGGAAGTATGTTTTAGGCCCCGTTTGGAAGGGTTTTTTTCCTCCTTTCAGTTTTTTGTAAAACATCACCGTTCATAATATTGTGTTTGTTTTCTCCATCAGTGGAAAACACGGCTCATCCAAAAGAAGTTATTTTACTTTTTTAGAAAATCATCCGCCCCTAAAACATACACAATATTATGGGCGGTGACATTTTCCAGAAAATGGAAAGGAGGAAAAAAGCCCTCCCAGACGGGGCCCTAATCTTTGTGGAAAGTCCTTTTTTCAAATTTCCAAAGAAATATCACAAAATAGTTGCCAAACTGAGCTATCTCACTATGACACGTCCAGATATTTCATGTGTCGTAAGTAAAGTCAACCAATTTTTGCCATCCCCTACCAATGCTCAATGGAATGTTGTCCTTTGTATTATAGGATATGTGAAGGAAGATCATGATCATTATAGTGACCATGGCCAGAATATTTTTTGACTCTGACTGGGCAGGATCCTTAGTCACTCAAATCCACCACCGGTTTTACTGCTTTCTTGGGTGGTAACATATTCTCGTGGTGAAGTAAAAAACAAATCATTGTTGCTAGATCTAGTGTTGAAGCTAAATATCATGTTATATCTCATACTATTGCAAAGGTTACATGAACCAGACAAATCCTTTAAGAGATAGACCATCATGTTCAAGAACCCACTCAGTTATGGTGTGACAATCAAGCGGCCATTCACATTACTACTATTCATGTATTTCGTGAGTGTACCAAGTGCATTGAGGTGGATTGTCACTTTGGAGAAGAATATGAAAAAATGATCATTTCTCAGGGGCATGTCAAGACTAGTGAACAACTTATTGATATTCCCACTAAGGATCTTGGGATCAAGAATAAAATATTTTTGTAACAAGTTGGGCATGATTACTAAACATGATCCAACTTGAGCAGTATTGAATATTCTCATATTTGATATTGTATTATGTTTATTGATTTATATATATAGTGTTAGACAATATGATATAGAAAAAATACTAGAAATTACATAATAATAAGCATGTGACATTCAATTATATATACAAGAATTCTTTGAGGAGTGAGGGTAAGGCTATGAAGCACCGGTACGGGTACGAGTATCGGGTATGATACGTATCCGGTATGGTGGTACGGGAAAATAAAAAAAAATAAGGTTGTGGGCACAGTTGAGGTATGACACATGCACATATGCATGTTCATGTGTTTATATATATGGTCATGTATGTACATGCACATATGCATGTTCATGTGTTTATATATATGGACATGTATATATATTTATATCCTTTTTTAAAAGAGAAATAAAACATAGAAAAATCCATGTTGAACAAGTGAAAACACTACCAATTTGAAAATCTAATCTTAAATATATTTTAAAAAATAGCAAGAAAATTTAGATCAATTTTTTTATTGTTTTAGCAAAAAATAAGATACTTAAATCTGAAACACATTTTGTTAATATAATAAACAATCGCCATTAGTTGTATTTATCTGTCACAATTCTTTATTTTTTAAAAGACATGCAACAGTCTTTTGTTTACTTTAGAAAAGAATGCTCCTATCATAATATGCAAAACGATCTGTCAAGTTCAAGTGATTTACAGACTAGAGTTACAGATGTATTCACCAAGTATCGGGTACGTACCAGATATGTATCTGGTACGGGTATGTGGCCCTCAAGTAAGTATCGGTAACTCATAGGAGTAAGGGTGCTCTCTCCCTTTGACCCACAACAAAATTTGTGCTCTCTCCTCGCTAACCCACTCTAAGATCTTCCCTTTGCTTATCTCAGCATTCTTCTTATCTTTTCTTATAGGCTTTGAGACCCATTTACATGCCAATAAAGAATTATGTATGTCGTTTGTGTGAACTGTGATTTATTTGGGTTTACTAGCTATGCATTTTTTTCATGCCGGCTCTTTTTTCTTGTATTCTTAGACATCCCAAAAATGCTATAAGTTTAGAAGTAAATAAAAGAACAGAGCCGAGATGAATATTATTGAAGCCTGCAATTATTATAAGAGAACTAGACTTCTACCCAAGATGATAATGAGGAAAGAAAAATATGTAATTTTATGAATAATATAATTTGTCTGTACTAAGGAAGAAAAAGATTGAGATGCATAAGATAATAACAAGAAATAAGGGATCTAAAGACTTTCAACATGTTAATGGGATTAGAAGCAAGCATAATAATGGCTATTTTATAGGAGCATATTTTACAAAATTAATGACATATTATAAATTATTTAAAAGTGTGAAGTGAATTTTTGCTGTTGATGATGCATAGTACTCAAAGCTTGGGGTCAAGATTAGATACATTGACAGCTGGAGAGTTATATGGTAGTTAAAAATAAATCTTTCTATGCAATTTGAAGACTAAAGAAGGTCAAATTATTATGAGAAAATTTATTTTGATATCAATATTTAAGGGGAAAAAGTACATATCCATAATTATGGTTATTATACACCAATCAAACTGATGTTCCATACAATAAATTATTTAGGCTCCGTTTGGCGCGGTGGAAGCCGTCTTGAATGCAGTGTTGTTATGAATCGCCATTCGTGAGCGCCCAACCACACCTAAGGAACTTCATCCACTTTTATGTTCAAAGCTAAAAAAAATTTTCTTGGTGGCTGTCATAATTGTTGTCATGTCAAACATGTAGCGTTTTTGTCCAAACTCACTAGAGCAAAAATGTCATGCCAAACGGAGCCTTTGGGTGAGTATTGATTTAGATAATCAATTTGGTTTAATGCTATGAAAAATCCACATTTTGTTTTCGGAGTACCCTAAAAAACATAGAAGAGATCTTTATGTGTTCTTTTTTATTGATCTAGATAGAGAAGACTTATAGTCAAGTATTTTAAGAATTTATTAAGTGCGCATATGACAGACTAATGTTTAAGTTGCTGAATATAATTGGAAGTAGAAATGAAATATAATTTGTATGAGATAAGCGAGGACTCGAATACACGAGACTCCAGCATCATCATGAAGCATTTTAATAGAAGTAATTTGAGCCTTTTAGAAATTAGTAATGGATGGTTGATATTTTAGAAAAATTGGGGAACTTTTTGGTTTTTATTATATGAGGAATGATGAGGATTTGAAGCTCACCTATAAATAGAAGTTACATTAATGAATCACTCACCCTAAAAGGTAACCTACTCACCCATCTCTCTCTCTCTCTCACTCATATTTAATACATATTAGATTCTTCCTTCATAGTAGTTTAAGGCTCTGTTTGGCGCGGCTTTTTTGCTCCAGTGAGCTTGGGTAAAAAGGCCAGCATCATAGAATACATGTTTGGCAAGACAATGGTTATGACTGCCACTGAGAAAATAAAACTAAATTTGAGCATAAACGTGGATGGAATTCCTTAGGTGAGGTCGGGAGTTCACGAATGACAGTTCATTACCACCGTGTTCACGACCACCACCACCGTGCCAAGTGGAGCCTAAGTCTTTAAAATGAAAATGCGATGTTAATAATATCTGACACCAAATAGAAGATGAAGCAATTCTTGGATTCCATAGGTTTAAGTATCTTGGATCTACGGAAAAAGATCGAGCATGTAGACGAAGGTAACTTCCTGAGTTAAAGACTTGGCAGTTAGAATGAGTGTCTTGTGCTCACTATGAATTATAAAATAGGGCCATTTACCAGGAGGTCCAGGACCTTCCCTCTAAGTTTGCTAAATTAGAGGTTGCATCCCTCTTACTTTTGAAATTACAAAAAAACCCTTGTAAGTTTACATTTCATAACATCCATGCACAAAAAGGCCACCTTGAAAATTTACACCAAGAGGGTATTTTTGTGCATGGATGTTATGAAATGTAAAGCTACAAGGAAGGTTTTTGTAATTTCAGAAGAGAGGGATGCAACCTGTAATTATGCAAACTCCCAGGTGAAGTTTTTTTGGTAATTATTCCTTGTAAATTATCACATAGAGTTGCAAAGTTAAAGCTTAGAAAACTGCTTTCACGCAAGGCAATCCACATGATATAATTTTATTTAGACAGACACACCTGAAGAGTCTGATATCTTTTTTTCCGATTCTTCTTCTTTTTTCTCTAATCCGCGGTTATATTCTATTTATAAATCTGCTTAATTCAAGCATCTGCATGATACTTTTATCATCAAATTAATTTTTTTTTAAAAATTGTATTCTTATTTCCAGCTTTATAAAACGCGGGAGGAGAAGTACCTACTGGATTTGCAGAGGGTGAATGGCCCGCAGCTTCTATTCCTCGATCTCTGCGCCGAGTTCCTCGCCCAGTTGAGGGTTCTATGATGCCTTTCAATCATCTTGGTTTTGCACTTATAACCTGCTCTCTCTCTCTCTCTCTCTCTCAACTTTTCAAGGATTATAGAACTTGGTTTGGGGCAGTGTGAATAATAGTGGTGACTGTACATATAAACTTGGCCTCTACTAATAGAGCGGCCTTTAAGAAATTCTGCTTAGTATTTGTAGTCACCAAACATACTCAAGACAATAATAAGGTGGTAGCATATCAATGAAATTTTAACTATCTTTTTTTCCCTTTTTATTTTATTTATTGAATTTCAGTAAATTATCCTATACCATTATATGTTTTAAAATTATTTTCGTGGTAATTTGAGAATATTTTCCTTAATTGGGAATATTTTTGAAGGGTTATTTACCAGAACCTCCTCTTGAAGTTTGTGTAATTACAATTTGTACTCCTCTAGCATTCAAAATTACAATTACATGCACCAAAAGATTCTTTTGAAGATTTACTTCAAGGGATATTATGAAACGTAAACATTGATGGCAGGTTTTTGTAATTTTGAATGCTAGAGAGTTGCAAACTGTAACTTCTGATGCTGAGTAAAGTTAGAATGGGTGTGTAATTTCTGTGGTTTTTGTAGTTTCAAAGGTCCTGGTATTCACGTGCCAGAGTGGAGGAAAAAAATGTAGTGCACGTGTGCCAAAAATAAATAAAAAATATTTGCAAGAATCGCAAGCAAATATATCAGTCATCACATATGAACTTTTTGATGAATGTTTAGTTGTAAGCTTTGTTTAGATACAACAACACTCAAACATTAATCCCACTATAGTGGGGTCGGCTATATGAATCCTTTGTTGCCATTGTGCCTTTTTGTCATAATCTCATTAATGCCTAAGTATATCATTTCTTTCTTTATAGTTTCATTCCAAGTCTTTATTGGT
Organism: Platanthera zijinensis; assembly: GCA_039513925.1. Classification (NCBI taxonomy): domain Eukaryota; kingdom Viridiplantae; phylum Streptophyta; class Magnoliopsida; order Asparagales; family Orchidaceae; genus Platanthera; species Platanthera zijinensis. Next base: position 165,436,977 of record CM077089.1, on the reverse strand, counting down.
CTACCCCTCCTTCGTTTAACGTGCCTAGTGACTAACTCTCACAATGCCTAACATGTGCCTCTAATGGTCTCCTTTGTACGTGTCCAAATCATCTTAGTCCAGCTTCTCGCATCTTCTCTACAATTGGTGTTACTCATATCTTATCCCTAATGCAGTCATTTCTAATTTTATCCAGTCTCGTGTGTCCAAACCATCTTAATAAGCTTTGTTTAGATATTAATATCAAATTATTTTTCATAAATCTTCTTGATATTAGCAAATTAAAAATATATATTGTTATTGAAATATTTTATTAGTAAATTATTATTCATAAATCTTTTTTATTAGCACACAAAATAATTATTAAATAAATATAATTTTTGAAAAGTGTTTTTTCAACATATTAAAAAGTTGTTAAAGGCGCCTTAGGTTATTAGCAAATCATTATTAATATTAAATTACTATTCATAAATCTTTTTTTATTAGCAAGCCAAGTAAGTTTTAAAATAGGAAAATTTTTCCCTGCGGCACCCCCAAGGGAAAACCCTGCGGGTTTAAATACTTGCCGGCCCCACATTTTCTTGTTTCGCGATTTTCCCGTCGAAGAGAGGAACTGGCCAAAGACCTAGCTCCCTCCCCTCCAGCTTCGCGATCATCCCGTCGCCCGCTTCTGCCTCGCCTCCGACAGCAGCGGTATGTCATTCCCGTCGCCCGCTTCTGGCCTCCACGGCAGAGGCGTCACCTCCCGTCGCGACCCCTAGCTGCAGCTCAAGCTTCCACCGTCCTCTACCCTGGTTTCAGGCGAAAAACCGTCACTAAAGTGTTTGAACTGAGGTAATACAACTGCTATTTTTTCAACAACTTCATCCTCCTAATCTGAAGACTGCTACCAAAAGTGTTAATATCCATTCTATTAAAAAAATGTCAGGTACTTTAGGATTCTTCCCCATGTCCACCTCCAACCCTCAAGGTGCTGACGAACGAGTAAGTCCTGATGCTCCCCTGAGTTTGTAAACTTGTATGTTGTAGCTAATCTTTCAAATGTATTTATGTTTGTTTTTTTTTGACTGTATGCACAAACTATTTTTCCAACTGGATTTAATCATACATTTTTCTAACTGTATGAATATATACCAATTACGACTGTATTTGTAATAATTTAAGTTCTGGATCTCCCCTTGTATGCAGTAGTTAATCTTTCAACTGTGTTTCTGCAGTATTTTAATGCACAAACTATTATTCCAACTGGATTTTGATATCATATTTTTGTTTTTGTAGGTGAAGAAGGAACCTATTGTGTTCCACATTGTTCAGTCAGATGAAGAAGCCTACGCAATGTATTGCGACTATGCCCACAAATTAGGATTCAGTGTTCGTAAGCAACACCTACTGTATTGGACGCATACAAAAATAATTAAGCTACGGGAGTATTGTTGCGCTAAAGCGGGGCTAAAGAGCAGAAAGGATTCCCCTTTGAAGTACCGCAAATCAGATATACGGACTGGTTGTCTTGCATGCATAACATTTCATGCTGATAAAGAAGGCAAAAATTGGACAGTATCAAAATTTGTAGAGGAGCATAATCATCCGTTAGTCACAGATAAAGAGACACATCTGTTGCGATCTAGCCGCCGTATTCCTGAAATGCAAGCAAGTCTTTTGAAAAATATGAGGACTGCCGGAATTAGAGCTGTGGATTCCTATAATTTCCTATCTAATGAAGCCGGGGGGGTTGAAAACATAGGGTTCACGAAGACGGATGCCTTCAACTACGTCCAACGAGAAAGAAAAGCTTTGATAGAAAGTGGTGACGCCTCTAGTTTGCTCACTTTATTAAAGAAAAAAAAGTTGGACGACAATATGTTCTCCTATGAAATTCGTACAGATGAGCTCAACAGGTTGACTAGCTTCCTCTGGATGGATGGGCATAGCAAGATAGACTATGACTGTTTTGGAGACGTCGTTATTTTTGACACCACATATAGACTTAATAAGTACAATCTAGCTTGCGCACCATTCATTGGCGTAAATCATCACTGGCAGAATGTATTCTTGGGCGGAGCCTTTATTGCTGAGGAAACTATCGAATCTTTCTCTTGGGCTTTTGTGTCGTTCCTTAACTTCGTCGGTGGGAAACAACCCATTACTATCTTTACGGACCAGGATCAAGCCATGGCTGTTGCTATTGAGCGGGTTTTGACTTCTACCAGACATCGATTATGTCAGTGGCATATATGTAAGAAGGCTCCATCGAAAGTTCCAAGCTTCAACCACGATAGATATGTTCGAACATGTTTCTATAACTGTATGAACAAGTGCGATAGCGAAGAAGAGTTCAATAGATATTGGCACGAAATGATAACGAAAGGAGAGTTACATGAGAATAGATGGTTGGAAGATCTTTATAATATTAGGAGGCGGTGGTCCACAGCTTTCAATAAGGATGTATTGGACCTGGGGATTTTATCCACCCAAAGGAGCGAGTCTGCCAATAATTGCATTCACGGTTGTTCAAAGGCAACTAGCTCACTTGTTGAGTGTTTTTCTGGAATGGAACAGCTTGTCTCAACGTGGCGGCGCAATGAGCGCGATGAAGATTACAAGTGTACACACTGTCCTGTGAGTTTAAGATACAGAATGTGTGTAATACTAAAGCTCGTTTCGAGGCAGTACACCAAAAAAATATTTGCAATGTTTGAGAAATTATTCATGGAGGCAGTGGTAGGAGTAAATGTGGTGGATGTGAATAGATACGACGAGCAAAACATCTTATATATAACAAACCAGACTGATGCAGTTGATGCTGAGAAAAGGTGGTTCGTTAGCTATAATTCTGAGACAAATATGGCGCAGTGCTCGTGTCGTGGTTTCGAGACTCGAGGTATGTTATGCAGACACATAGCCAGAATATATAATCTTCGAAATGTTCAGCACTTTCCAAGTGCTTACATTCTTAAAAGATTTTCTGTGAATGCCAAAAAGGGCATCTACCTACCAGACACACCTTCTCTGACAGATCATGATGCCAACATAATTTTTAGAAACCACTTAATGCGATTCAGTTATGATGTTGCTCGACGAGTCGAAAATTACAAAATAGCAAAGGATCATGTGGTAAGCGCAATGAATGCGATGTCCATAAAGATAGATGAGTTGATTGGCAACGACGAGCGAGGCGTGAAAGGCATCTTAGACGAAACTGAAAGGGGGAGGACAGCCGTAAATGACCCGCCAGTGAAGAGACCCAAAGGCGCCCCGAGTGCACGCATGAAGAACCACTGGGAGCGGGGAAATCGAAAATCAAAAACAAGTAGGATCAAGCCAACTTTTTTCCATTTTGGTAATCGTTGTAATACATAATTAAAACTGTTCTAATGCTATATATTTATGAATTTGTGATTCAGGAAAGAAAACGGTGTGCAAGGGCAAAGCAATCAGTGTTGATAATACGCCAACATTTCAGGAGTTTGATTCTTTTGGTGGCCAAGACATTCAGCAGCAAGATTCTACCATTCCTACGCCACCGTGTGCCGATTCAAACGACGACTACTTTTATAATTTATCATTTGATTTCTCAAGTGTACCAGATGTTTTTAAGCCCATCTAATTTATCAAGTGATTATCCCTACATGAGATTATTTCCATTTTGGTAATCGTTGTAATACATAATTAAAACTGTTCTAATGCTATATATTTTTTCCATTTTGGTTATCCCTACATGAGATTTTTCCCACGAGCTGTGAAGACTATCAAAAAATGATTTGTATATATGATATATAATGCAGAAGTTGTACTATCAAAATATATTCAACAAAAAATATTGAACTCAGCAATGATTTGTGTTTCAAATATCCAGAACAAAAATTTTTGTTAATACAGCAATTTTGATCAAAGAAGAAACTCCATATTGCATAAATAATTCTTCAAGATCATCAGATTCATGTCTCAATGATATTCAACAAAGTATACTTGAGAAAGTTTGAAATAGGTGCACAACCACAAACAGATTCGCATTTAACAATCTATATTTAAGGAGTGCAATAAATCTTGAAAACTGGGAAGTATGATCTTGAGCACTATCTGACAAAAAATGTTAATTTATCAAGTGATTAACCCTTCTGGAGTTTGCAATCACCCCCAAAAACAAAACGCATCGCAATGTCTCAACATTTCCCTCTCTATCCAGTCAAATTAGCTACAATGATTTCATGAAAAACGCAGAAGAAGTCAGCTGCGATCTCAGCACGGAAACGTGACATTGAAGCTTGCCAGTTCTTGTGGTTCTCCCATACAATCTCCGATGGCGAAAGTGCTGCTTCCATGTATTTAAGAACAAATACACCGCAGTCTGTCCCACCTTGTTGTTTTGGGATTTTGTCCACGGGCTCGATCTTCCAAGTCAACAAATCTGATGGCAAGGCTTTATGGGCATCTTTGTAGAAGGCTGAGACCTGTGCAAAAGAAAGAAAATTAGATGGCTGATCATATGTTCCTAAATGAAATGTTCACCAGATAGTGGAAGATAGCTAGTCATACCAAGGTGGGAAGGGATGTTCGATGCACAGAACGTGGCATCGAATCATAGAAATCCCACTTGCGGCGCATCAAGTCGCATACTAGAAGTGACCAGTGGCCGGGTGTGTGTACGGGCATGAGTAATATATTCGCCTTGCTGACATTCTCGAGGGTTACATGGCTGATCAGAGTCTCACTATTGGAGCATTTACTGCTCTTGAAGTACTACATGATATCGAAGATTCAGGTTTTTTTGTAAGAAAAAGATGCCAAAAATTAGTCGAATATAAAACGCACTTACGGCATGATCGGGCGATATGTACAAAAAGCTTTTGAATTGAGCTGGTGATCTCCTCCTATGAGCACTTAGTACTAATGCCCATGTATTTATATGCACGTCCGACAACCATCGTTCTCCTAGCAAATCGTCGATTAAGGCCCGGTTAATTAACACATTCCCACTATCAAATATCGTCCGATCGCTGTGAAAATGAAATAAAAAATGCTTTAATCATTCTCTAATGATAAAAAGATATAAACATTTATTAACTTTTACCTTCCTGTAAAATTTGTTAGAACAAACTCTATTATGTCCCGTTGCCGAGGTGTTATTAGATCTCTACCCGGATAACACGCTGCACTTATCATTGTGTCTTTTTTTTTCGGGGTTCCCGGTTCTTTTCTTTTCCTGTTAGCCCTCTGCTTGACATTTTTAATCAAGCTCCTTGGACTAGACGGCGGCGTAAGATCAACAAGAGTAACCTCAAGAGTAGAAGGTGGGGTAGTATCCAAAGTGGCCATGATTGCAGGGGATGGTTTGGGGGATGGTTTGGGGGTTGATTTGGGGGTTGATTTGGGGGTTGATTTGGGGGTTGATTTGGGGGTTGATTTGGGGGTTGATTTGGGGGTTGATTTGGGGGTTGATTTGGGGGTTGATTTGGGGGTTGATTTGGGGGGTGAGGGGGATGATTTGGGGGGTGAGGGGGATGATTTGGAGGATTTTTTGGGGGTTGATTTGGGGGATGGTGGGGGGGATGGTGCAGGGGATGGTGCGGGGGATGGTGCACGAGATGGGTCGGCTAGAGTATTTTGTTGTTTAACCAACGACTCACAAAAAATCCGCAAGGAACGGACCTCAGTCTCAATCTCCTTTATTGTAGTCTGAAGTCTAGCCTCCATATCTTTCAAGACTTCAGATACTCTAACCATTTCCTCCTTACCCCTCCTAATTCTTTTTAGCAACACTTTCTCCCTATTTCTTTTTTCCTTTCTACTCAATCCCTGTTCATCTAACTTTTCTTGTACATCAAGGTCGAAACTTGCAACCTTTTTCTTGCCCTTAGCCTACACAACAAGGAGTATCAAATTAATGAAAATGTTAAATGAATGGCAACTATTATTTTTAATAAACAAACATAAACATCAACGCCAAAAATTACCTTCGGTTTCTTTTCCTTCACAGGCTCAAAATCGGAGTCCTCTTCCTCACCCTGAAGTTCAATCTCGGCAGGTGTTATGCCCGCAAATTTTGCTCTGACCTGTAAAATAACAAACATATGCATCAAAATAATACATGCATAAAATAATAACTCACACATAAAAAAGGAACTGGATGGACAAACCTGATCCTGAATCCGAAGATTTCTAAAGTGCTGAGAGCAAACCTTCACGTTGTAACTAAGTGTGGACGACCATCGACGTATCCTAGGGCATGCAATGTCATCAACAGCCAACTGTAACTTCGTATGTTCATACAACCATACCTACAAAACTATATGAGTTAAACCACATTAAGTTAATGAAAAAGAATACACTAGTGTCACACTTACCACTACCACTACGGAACATCCTTCGAAGTAGCCCAAATTTTCGCCAAACGGTCGGAGTGCACTCCGACCACTAAGCTCAGCAAGTTGTTCATGCAGGTGGTGATGTATGGCCTTTGGCCAATTATACTTCACAAATTGTCTGACACCTTTGATGGGCATTAGTGATGCTGGAATTTTAAGACCCATTTGAGGAAAAAGAAAAACAGCTAGGAGATATCGGGCTAAGATGTCAACGCGCCTTCTCTCCAAAGTAGGAGACCACTCTTCGGCGACTAGTTCTTTCATCTCCTCCGTTATGGATTTTTGGGTAACGCTAGCAAAAGGTCTTCTAACAAAGGAGAATTCTCTCCCCTTATTAGGCAATCCCAAAATAAGCGCTACCTCATTGACGGTTAAGGAAACATAGAAATTACCCAATTTGAAAGCTTGTTTTTCTCTATTATAGCTACGAATTAGAAAATAGAGCAGAGGTATGTTTTGGGGTATTGTTGGAATAGAAAACAGAGGTAGTATTCGGGCCTCTTCAAGAACTTTTCTCGATTCTTCCGATAGTACATTCAGAATTGGTTGGGCCTTTGCCACAAAAGTGGAGACGGCACACCGACAGTTCAGGTACGAACTTCCAGGCACTGCATTTTGGAGAAAAAGGAATCCAATATAAAATCGACATTACACATTTCGTGCAAGTAACAAATGTACCAACAAATTAAACAAGCATGAGAAAACACCTACTTTAGATTTTACTTAAGAGTCTGAAATATAGACGATAACCTGACTTGTTGTATGATAAACCTGTAAAGCTAAAATAAAAGTGACAGTGAAGTAAGAGTGTCAATGAAGGAGGTAAACAATGATAAGCAAGTTATTATAGGAAAAACAAACTGTAAAAAAGAACATATTTTGGACTGTATAGAAACAAACTTAGGATTCCTGGAACAACAAACTGTAAAAAAGAACAAATTGTGGACTGTATAGAAACAAACAGGTTATTACAGGAAATATAAACTGTAAAAAAGAACAAATTTTGGACTGTATAGAAACGAACAGGTTATTGCAGGAAATATAAACTGTAAAAAAGAACAAATTTTGGACTGTACAGAAACGAACAGGTTATTGCAGAAAAAATAAACTGTAAAAAAGAACAAATTTTGGACTGTATAGAAACATGTTGTACAACAGATCAACAAATATAATTGTATAAAAGCAGATACATCAAAAAAAAAGAAAAACCACACATTGGAGAATTAAGGAACTGTATAAAACCCTAAACCCTATACTGCTCAGGTTGTATTTGAACTGAAGAAATCAAGAGAATGGAGAATCAATCTTACCCTGGCCGAACAATACGTGGTTCCTGAACAGCGAGGGGAATGACGCCTCTGCCGTCGTGGAGGGCAGAAGCGGAGGATGCTCGCGAAGCTGGAGGGGAGGAGCTAGGGATTTGGCTCTGCTCTGCGTCGCTGCTGCCGTCGTGGACGCCTCTGCCGTGGAGGCCAGAAGCGGGCGACGGGAATGACGCTGCTGCTGTCGGAGGCGAGGCAGAAGCGGGCGACGGGATGATCGCGAAGCTGGAGGGGAGGGAGCTAGGTCTTTGGCCAGTTCCTCTCTTCGACGGGAAAATCGCGAAACAAGAAAATGTGGGGCCGGCAAGTATTTAAACCCGCAGGGTTTTCCCTTGGGGGTGCCGCAGGGAAAAATTTTCCTTTAAAATAATGTAATTCAAACATATTAGAGAGTTGTTGAATGCAAGCCGCATTAGGTTATTAGCAAATTATTATTAATATTATATTTTACAACTTTTTGTTATTAGTAAACTAAATAATTATCAAAAATATATAATTTTTGTAAAGAGTTTTCTCAGCATATTAAGGGACCAGCTGGACAAGAGAGCAGCTTATAGAAAATTTGATGGTCATACGTCGTTTGTGAACACTCTACCTCGCTCGCCCAAGGAACGCGATCCATATTTTTGTTTAAAATTGATTTTTTTTTAAAAGTCGTGATCATAACTGTTGTTATGTCAAGCACATAATATTAATCTGAGCAAACAATCACAATAAGGCCAACTGAGGCCATGGGCTCGTCGCTGTAATATTGTTTTGGGTCATGAAAGTAGACAGCTTTCCGCATGCCAGGAAAACATAATATAATAAATAACTTTATAAAATTTGAAATATAATATTATAAATAATAAAAACAATGTTAATAATGAATGTTATATATATATATATATAACATAATGCTATGAAACGCTAAACAAGTAACTAAATCAAATGTTAAATAATATTAAATATGTATATATAATGTAATATTAGATATATTAAACAAGAAGTTTTATCAACAACTAACAATATATAATGGTTATTGCTTGAATAGCCAACACATTTTTGTTCTTCAAAAAATATAAATAGAATTCTTTCAACATTTTTGCACCGCTATTTCTCACCGTTCTTTTTTCCACCACTGTTTCTGGCAGCTTTGCAACCGTCTAGCAACCGACAGGTTCACTGATCTCTCTTGCCCACCCTGCATTTTGGAAGTACTTGCAGAAATGCAACTATGAGATAATTGGGGTTGGGAGAGAGAGAATACATAGAAGACTTCTAATATCCTACATTTGTCCTCGCAGTCCAGCATTAGGCAGCACTGCCATTAATAAAGGGCCGCAAATTTAAAGCTGCAAACCTAAAACTCACATACAAATGAAGAGTTTCATAATTATAGGTCTCTATCTTTCGAAATTTACATTTCATAACTGTTGGAACTAGAAAAATCAATTCCAAATGTTCGGACCAACGGATAACCTGAGGTTATTGGTCATGGGATCCAACTCTAGGGAACTAGATGGCAAGAGCAAAAGAGAGGGGGGCGATATGTCTACAAACACACCCCAGGTGTTGCAGCAGGGAGGTCCCACCACGTACCTGGAAGTTAGGAAAAACTTCCCCTCTATAACCAAAAGGATGAGTGAGGTACGAGGAAGGCACATGCTAGTTGCAATGTATACTCGCCTTTGCTCTTTCAAGATGACTTTGACCTCTTCTGCTTGCGTGGCCTGGATGAGTCCACCCTCAACAAATATGGGTTGTACAATAACATCCATGCATAAAAATACCAATACTTTTAACAACTCACGAAGAAGATTCTGATAAATTATATATATATATATATATCATTTATCACTCAGTATTTTTACACTGGCATTTCTTCAATTATCAAATGTGGGACTAAATACTGTTCTAGTCTTTAACACAAAAAACTCACATAACTTTGCTTTTTTCCAAACCAAAAGAGAATTATCAATGGACTTAAATACTCTGTCAAAAGAGTAATCCAAGCACTTCATAAATTTACAATACATTGAATACTCCTACAGAAATATCTATGGTTGACCTCCCAAGTATCAGGTGGAACAAGGCAGTAAAAAATATAATAAATCTTTAGAATTATACTGTCTGATTAAGACAACTATAAAATGAGAGTAGAAACTCAGGGGAGAATTGCTCAAATGACTTAAGGATCAATGAATACTTACAGACATTACTTGTAAATCCACTCAGCGGACCGGCCACCGGTCTCATCCACTTCTATGAAAATGCTCACAGCCTGCAGCACCCAGCAAGAGAAGCATTCTAAGAGAAAATGAAGCAAGCAGTAGTAATCCTTCATGTTCAATGAATGAAATGGCTCAATATGAACTTCTTTCCATAGCTTATATTCAAATATTTACTAATAAAGTCTAAAAACATCATGATTATGAATCAACATAGAGCTGAAGATATGACTTTCTCATATGGAAAAAGACATCATGATTATGCACCTGCAATTTGATGTGAATTTTGATTGAAATTTTAGATTAGTTATGGTTTAAATTTTAGCTCATTCTTAAAATAAATATATGTATGTGGACAATTATTTGTTGTATTTTATTTTGGCAATTTTGTATTTATGGAGTTTCGTGTTAGGGGCTTGTCATGGAGGTGATCTTGCTGAGCCGCAACAAGGTGTAACGGAGAATGGAAGCATTTTCAAAGATGTTCATGAACACATTCCTCTGCCTCCATCTCCGTGTTCTTCTTTTGTCCTCTTAGAGATGAGCTATTTTTGGGCACGGGGTTGCTCTCCCATGCATAAACTGTAAATATGACATTTGTGTGTACTCACAAGGCTGACAGGAACCCAAGAAACTTATCACTATGGCTTCGTTTGGCGCTTTGTGGTGGCAGTCGTGAACGCGATGGTCATAAACCGTCATTCATGAACGCCCCCTCACCGGAAATAATTCATGCATTTTATGCTCAAAACTAGCTTGTTTTCTTGATATTAATCCAATACTACCCTAAGAGGAGCATTTTGAGACAACCGCTCGCAAAAATAATCTTCGAGGAGCAATAACTTAGAGATGTCTAAACTCTTTGCATGGTAACGAGCCTACACCAACCTAGTTGGAGGTCACCGGCATAACGCTTATGAAAAAGAATGACAGCTCCCAAAATGTCAACAATGGCAAGGATGTCATTTAAAGAGGATGATCATCCCACAAAGCATGGTTTTCCACGCACACAAAAGGAAGATGGACTAGTCAAGCCAGCTTGGGTGATCAAGCCTTCGGAAGTCCAATATGCAGGGTCAAGTGCATCCTTTTAATGTGAATATTAGTGTCACAGGTATCCACAATACAAATTACAATGTATTGCTAGATGTAGTCTTAAACATTGTGTGGTCTTCAAATGATAAGAGTGTGTGTTCAGCCACCATATGTGGCATGTCCAAAGCGATTATCACAAGGTAGGATGACAAGGGACTGAACAATGTCAGCCAATTTGCAATAGCGGTGGGAGATGATAGTGCCAAATACCTCCGTCATATGAGGCGCACCCGACATGGCTATTGTCGTGATAGGGCGATCATATGTGGTACATTAATTTTAATTGATAAAGGCGGAGCACGGGGTACAATGGTGTGCAAGGGCGGAGGCACAGGGATCTGTTGTACCTATTCAAAAGGCTGATTACCTGTCTGACAAAGGCAAAAATCTAGGGTCATGCTTGGATATTAAAGAGCCAAATTTTGAAAAATGATGACCCAATCGAGCCTTTAGTTTGTTAACTCTTTAGTTGTTCTTTTTCATAAATATCAATACTTTTTGCTTTATGTTGATAGTCATGCCCATTTTATTTCGTTTTATTTTGGTATGCTGATAACAATGGTCGGCAAATAGCCAAAATACGTCTTCTCTTGAAAATCCTCTTTTACAATGGGGAGGCATACTGGTATAGGTGGGTGCTTTAACTATCGTGATGCAGGATGAATCTATGAAGTTTAGACTTTAAAGATTTTATATACAGAAAATGTGATTAAAAAAAGAGAATTCATGGAATTTTAACTCCAAATTTGATCAGAAAAATACGATAACAAATATAAAGGGAGTAAATGGTAAAAAATCAAAGTCTATAACAATATGCTTAATAATTTAACTCCAATTTTTAATTGATTCAAAAATATATAGTCAAACAATATGAGATGTCAAAAAGCAAGACAAGACAATTTATGTGAACTCGAGTCCTCATTCCTTCTGCTCCTCATCCTCAAAGTTTTCTTCTTCAACTAATACATATAAATCAGAGGTAGTGCATGTCGATGTGCTGCAAAGCTTACATAAGAGCTAAAAATGAGATGCAAGATGTTTCTACGAGTTTGTAGGATAGAATCATTTGACATGATTCTGGAGACTAAAAGGAAAATAATATTTTCACTCATTTTTTTTATTTAAATAGGCAGTGATGTTCTTTATAATAGGCTACATTTTGCAATTGATTATTTAATATATTTTAGATAAAATTTATAGCATGGCCTATCGTCCAACAAATGGGATGCAAAAAAAAATGTTACATCATTGCATATGATTTAGATGATTAAAAGAGAAATAGTATTTTCATTCATTTTTTATTTAAATAGGTAGTGAAGTTATTTACAATAAGCTACAATTTTGTAATTAATAATTTAATATGATTTAGATAAATTTATATTATAGACCATCACTCAGTAAATGGGGTGCAAGAAGAAATCCTTGGGGCCGAGATGATGCCTCAGCCCACTGGGCATACATGTAAAAGTCAAACACTTCCCTAATTATTCAAGGGGTATTAGGAATGTTCTTTGCATTTATCAGTAACGAAGTACAGAGATCGCAGCTTTTTATGATCAAATTATGACTGAATGATGCTTCACCAAAGCTGACACAATAGACATGCAGAGACCAACACTGTTCCATGCAAATGGGGGTAGCAGGCATTGTCTGTGAAGTATTATTGCATAGACATTTTGAATAAACCATGTGTAGGCAATGCTTTTATGAGTGTATTGGTGGTGGCTGGTGAAGGGTGTTAGATATTGTAGCATATTGTAGCTTAGAGTCACCTCGGGTGTTGGGATCACCCTCTCATGTATATATATGTACACCTATTGTTGAGAAATATTCATTGAATCTTTCAATCCTATCATGGTATTAGAGGGAGGTTGCGAACCCTAGCCGTTCCGGCCGACGAAGCACATCTCCATCACAAATCTCGTCGAGCTTCCAGCGTGTTTCTTTCATCTCTTCCGTCGCCTTCCGCCCGATACCGTGATTCGTCGCGCAGGAGTAGCCGAACTCGCCCGCCCTCATCGCACCCCGCCATCGTCAGACCCAACCTCTCTGGATCGACGCTACCCTCCCGTAGAGCTTCCGCGTCGTCGACGCGGCCCTCCCGTCAAGCTTCCGCAATATTTTCCCTCGACAGGAGCCGCCTTCTAAGGCCTTCTGAGGCCGATGCTCCTTGGACTTCGAGTTTAAGGCAGATTCTTGCAGCTCTAGTTGATCCCGACACTCCAGCCGATCCTGCTCGTCTCGCAGAGCTCGTTCGCTTCCCCCGCTTGTCTCGTCGAGACCGTTCGCTGCTCCCGCTCGTTTTACCAAGCCCTTTCGCTTCCCCCACTCATCTTGCCGAGCCCGTTCGCTGCTCCTGCAGCCCGCCAGACCCCTCTGTCCTCCATTTTGATTCAATAGCATCACCTCACTCCTCTTTTGTCTTCCTCCAGAAGGTCTTGGTGAATGTTGAGGGGACTCTTCCTCCAATGCCCTCTGCTGCTCAGTTCGGCGCTCCTCGTCACCTGCATGTTTGCTGCTACTACTGTCGGTGTCTTGGTCATGTCATATCTGAGTATCAAAAACTTCGGAGGGCTCAACAGTCTATTCAGCAGTGTGTTCCTGGTGCTCAGTAGTCTATTCAGCAGTGTGCTCCTGGTGCACCTTCCACTCACTTTTCAGCTCCGAACAGTCATTCTCTATATCTGAGCTCACTCAACTAATTGCCCAGCAGTTCTCCCAGCAGGCTTCACTTCCTCGCTCCTCTCGGTTGGCTGCCTCCGCCCCTGCAGGTATCTCCCCCTCCAACTGTTTGTTTGACTCTGGAGCCTCTTTTCACAAGACATATGATGTCACACGCCACTTATCGTATCAGATCGTCTCCTCTGTCCTTAGTATCATGGTGGCATATGATACCACTAACCTCATCACCAATCGTGGTCTCATTCATACTAGTCATTTTCATGTTCATGATGTTGCCTACATACTCAAGTTTTTCATGAACCTTATATTCGTCAACCAACTCACATCCCAATGTTATCTTGTTATTTTTATGAGGTTACATGTACTGTGCAAGATCGTCTGACTGGGACACTCATTGGAGCTGGTCGTCGTTGTAGCGGGATGTACGTCATCGATCGTCTCCACCTTTCATCCACTTCATCGTCACCTGCACCTTCCTCCCTTTGCCTTCCTTCGGTGGGTATCTCTCAGTGGCATCACCGTCTTGATCATCTCAGTGGTTCATGTCTAGCTTCTCTCATTAGTCATAGTTTCCTTGGTCGTGTTTCTATTGATCGATCTCACTCTTATTCGGGTTATAAGCTCGGTAAATAGCTACAACTCCTCTATCCGTCCAAAGAGTCCAGGTCTCAGCGTTCTTTTGATTTAGTTCATTCTGATGTATGGGGACCCGCACCTTTTGTAACCAAGGCTGGACACCGATATTATGTTTTTTTCGTTGATAACTATTCTCATTATTGTTTGGTCTACTTTATGCATTCTCGATCTGAATTTTTTCAGAATTATGTTACTTTTTATGCTATAGAGCGTGCACAGTTTTCTGGTTCCATACGCATTTTTCGTTCTGATTTAGGAGGAGTATCTCTCTTATGTCTTTCGAGATCTACTAGCTACCCACAACACACTCTCTCAGTTTGTCTATCCCGATGCACACGCTCAGAATGACACCGCTGAAAGGAAGCATCGGCATATTATTGAGACAGCTCGCACCCTTCTTATCTCCTTCCACGTTCCTCCACATTTCTGGGCTGAGATTGTTTCCACCGTTGTCTATCTTATTAACCTGCAGTCCTCCACTTTCCTTCAGGGTCAGTGTCCCGGTGAGTGTCTGTACTCTCGACCCTCATATTACACTCATCTTCGTGTATTGGATATCGGTGATATGTTCTTCTCCCTCCACGTGAGCGCACTAAGCTCTTTGCTCAATCTGTTACTTGTGCCTTTCTTGGATGCAGTATTGAGCATAAGGGTTATCGATGTTATGACCATGTTGCACGTCGACTCGTATCTTACGTGATGTTACCTTTGACGAGTCTCACCCTTTCTTCGTGTCCTCTAACCACTCGACCTCAAACTCATCCGTTACTCCATCTGGCGTGCAGTATCCTCTCCTCTGGTATGTCAACCTCATCTTCTCTTGCCATAGACTACTCTGTCACATCCTCTTCCCTTGTCGTCGTCTACTCTGTCACCTTTTCACTCCCTCACTTCGCCACTTACCTATCCCTATGACACGCTCGTCGTCCCCCTTCCATATCACTATACTCGTCGACCCCCTTCTGTTCTCTTGCCTCCAGTTCCCCTAGACTCAGTGCATGTCTGCTCCAGTGAGTGTTCTGTGGATGATCCTCTTGAGCGCTGCAACCCACCTCGTGAGCGACATCCTCCCGACAGCCTTAGCCTTGATACACTACCGCTGAACCTACCTGCCCTTCCTGCTACTGTCTGTGGTACTCCAGAGCCGACTTCCTACTGTGAGGCCGCCCAGATTCCTGAGTGGTAGGCCGCAATGTATGCTGAGTTGGCGGAACTTGAACACACTCGTACCTGGGAGTTGTCCCTCTTCCACACGGTGATGTGTCTATTACTTGCAAGTGGGTCTTGAAGATTAAGACACGCTCAGATGGTTCTGTGGAAAGGTACAAGACTCGACTTGTGACTCGTGGTTTTCCGTAGGAGCAGGGACGAGACTATGACGAGACCTTCGCTCTGGTCGCTCACATGACTACGGTTCGTACTCTTATTGCGGTTGCAGTTGTTCGCCACTGGTCTTTATTTCAGCTCGACGTGAAGAATGTCTTTCTTCACGGTGACCTTCAGCAGAAAGTGTATGCTTTCTC
Organism: Platanthera zijinensis; assembly: GCA_039513925.1. Classification (NCBI taxonomy): domain Eukaryota; kingdom Viridiplantae; phylum Streptophyta; class Magnoliopsida; order Asparagales; family Orchidaceae; genus Platanthera; species Platanthera zijinensis. The sequence goes on along the minus strand of CM077089.1, from coordinate 165,421,165 downwards.
CTCCCGGTCTCTCATCTCCTTCAGGTCTTGTATACCGCTTACAACGAGCTCTTTACGAACTCAAGCATGCGCTCCGCGCGTGGTTTGCATGTTTCAACTCAGCTATTACAGCCGCCGGTTTTCTCCCGAGTTCACATGATCCAGCCCTGTTTGTGCATTCCTCCTCTCGTGGCCAAACTCTTTTGTTGTTTTATGTGAATGATATGATTATTACTTGTGATAATCCTTCTCATGTGGCGTTCGTCAAGCATTACCTTCAGCAACAGTTTCAGATGACTGACCTTGAACAGTTGAACTACTTCTTGGGTCTTGAGGTCACCTCTACAGACCGTGGTTTTCATCTTTCTTGGCGGAGTTACATATCAGATCTCTTAGCTCGGGCCGCTCTCTCTGACTCTCGTACCGTGGACACTCCTATGGAGCTTCACCTTCAACTATGTCCGGATGATGGGGTTACACTTGCTGATTCTACTCGCTATCACCATCTCGTTGGGAGTCTCATCTACCTCACTATTACTCGGCCGGTCATTGCCCATGTTGTTCATGTGTTGAGCCAGTTTGTTGGTGCGCTCACCTCTATGCATTATGGTCATCTACTGCGGCTCTTGCGCTATCTTCGGGCGTCGACTTCACGGGGTCTCTTCTTATCTAGTTGTAGTTCTCTGTAACTTCGTGCATACTCGGATGCTACCTGGGCCAGTGATCCTGTTGATCGTCGATCTGTCACGGATTTTTGCCCGCTCTTGGGTTCCTCACTTATTGCATGGAAGTCCAAGAAACAGTCTAGTGTCTCTCGTTCCAGCACTGAGGCCGAGTTTTGGGTCATGGCTACCACCACTGAGGATATTATTTGACTTTATTGGCTACTTGAGGACCTTAGTGTCGCTTCTCCAGATCCTATTCCACTCTACTGTGATAACACTGGTGTCATTCAGATTACTCTCAACCCGGTGAAGCATTCTCTTGCCAAACATATCAGGGTGGATGTTTTCTTCCTACGAGAGCAGTATGGTCGTGGTATTCTTGTTCCTAACTTTATTCCTTCTGAGCAGCAGCTTGCGAATTTGATGACTAAGGCACAGACGCAAAATTAGCATACATATCTATTGTGCAAACTCTCGGTGTATGATCTCCCTTGAGTTTGAGGGAAGGAGGGGGCGTTAGATATTGTAGCTTATAGTCAGCTCGGGTGTTGGGATCACCCTATCATGTATATATATGTACATCTATTGTTGAGAAATATTCATTGAATCTTTCATTCCTATCAAAGGGGAGTCTTGGTGCACCGGTTGAGGTGTTTGTTGTGTGATCTTGAGGTCACGGGTTTGAGTCACGAAAGCCGCCTCTTGCAAAAATGCAAGGTAAGGTTTGCCTACATTTCACCCATGTGGTGGGACCCTTCCCCGGACCCTCACTGTGCGGGGATGCTTTGTGCACCGGGAAGCCCTTTTTTTATTGCCGACGACTGGTCAATGTTTTAATGGTAATATCGGTGATAGCAATACATAGAAGTATCATCACCTCTTGAATAGACCTGACAAAATCTGGTGACAATATTCAACTCTCCTTGAGAGGAGTGTTTCTAAACGACAGCTCATGAAGAACAAGATATCGAAAATATAATAACTTTCTTCTAAATTGGATTGCATAAAAATGAGTGTCTGTCATGTGACTCCCCAGGAGCTGAGCTTGAGGTATGGCTGGGCTGGTTGGTATCCCATAGTGGGGGTCACCTCTACACAGTAACTCATGTCGCGCACAAAAGGGTCAATGCCGCGTTGGTATGGGATGGTGTGTTCAGGCTCAAGCGGGGCCAAAACAATTTAGTTTGTCCAACTAGGTATTCAAGACTTTCGAAGCTCTAATTCAGACAATCTAGGCATCCACGAACTCAGCATGATGTGTTAGATTTTTTTTCCCTGAAGGAATCTTATCATTCATACCTTGTTTTATGAATTTCTTTAATAGGGGTGCAATTTGCCAAAAATATACTTGGTTAGTTAGGGATTATCAGGATCCATTAAGGATTCTAAAATATAAAATGATTCTAGCTTTATGCTAAAATATTTGGAATGGATTGATATTCAAAGAAAAAAAGCCAGATAAAAAATTCAGGAAGTGATACACTCAAAACAGAAACAAACTTAAAAAATAATTAAAATTTACTGACGAGTTAATAAAAAAAGAGCAGCCATGTGCACAAAGCATCCTCGCGTAGCAAGGGTCCAAGGAAGGGTCCCACCAAGGCCACCAAAAGGGTGAAATGTAGGCAAACCTTACCAACGAGTTAACATGCAGGTAAATTTTGCAGTCAAACTTCTCCTAGGGATTTTCTACAATCATGAAGAACAAAAAAGTTTGGGGGGCTTAGGTATGTTATGTCCATGACACAGAAATTTATATTTCTCCAATGATATTGATGTAATGCATATGGGCATGGAATTCAAATCAAGCTACAAATGCTGCTTACTTCATAGGATGAGCGAAATCCCCCGCACCACAAAAAATAATACATAGACGAAAGTACCAAAAATATATATACCTTCCCTATTCGTGGTCGTTCTTTCAGCTTCGCAAGACTACTTCGGATATGTGAGACAGCACCCCAGCATTTTAAATTGTTCGCTATATCATCAAGCCTCAGTATGTACTCCTCTTCCGTCAATGGAAAGGATCTCTGAACGAGAGGAAAATTATCACCCCATATGAATAGAAAAGAGTAAAGCACCAGAATACTAGTATGAACAATTAGCAATCATTCCATTTAAGATATGATAGTATCCTTTTCAGATGATGCTCAGAAACACCTGTGACTAAGGCTCTGCTTGGGGCGGCAGCGGAGCTCCGGTGAGGCGGGGTTGGAGACGAGGCCTCACTGCCGTTTTTGCAAAGGTATGTGGGAGCAAACGCCGCCGCCCGCGCGCGGCACACGTGAAAACACTATAACAGTTACCTGCTCTCTGTACTTCCACATGACATTCATTGCAAGTAGGTTTCTCCCCAAGAATTCCTAAAACCAAATGACACATGCATGAAGAGAAAATTATGAAAGAAACATTATCAAAAAAATGCTAATCAAGTAAGCCAGAATGATGATGCAGCATCATAATGGACATGAATAAAACATGAGAAAGCACTAGCAAAGAAATTGTCTATCAAGTGAACTAAACATAATAAGGGTAAGGTAAAATACATTAAGCACCCATAAAATTTATAAAAAAAAGATATTTAAGACACATTATAGTTTTACAGGAGCACTTGTTAACTTTTAACCAAATGTATTTTTCTTTATTTAACTATACAGGGTTCGAATGTCTTTATTATAATTTAGAGGTGTCAAATGTACTTTATCCTAATATATAAAAAAATGATTCAGGCATAGAGAAATGACACTAAATAGAAACAATAACCCAATTCACCGTAGAAAGGGGAAGTATTCAACTCTACGTAAATATGAACAGCCTTGTTTTCAGAGGCAAATGATCAGCATATGAATCATGCAACTATTTTCCAAAATATGAAAGCAGACAATGTTCTTTTCCTTCTATTAGCTATCAGTCAGTTTTCTAGATGACAACCTTTTCAAGTGAACAATACACAATTGGGTTATATATCTTACATGCTATCAAAAATGTTAGGCTAGATTCTGAACCAATGTAATCGTTTGACTTTAAGCACTAGTAATTCTACACGAGCAATGAAAGAAACTACATGATTAAAGAATACCTTCTTTATAAGTTGAACATCATAAGATCTTCCATACTTATTCCTGATAAGCCTTGCAAGATCTACCCCAGTAAATGTCGACTCATCTTGTCCTACAATCCTTTCCAAGTCCTCACGTGATAAAGAATCTGAAGCCTCGCTATTTTTATTTGGGGAAGTTTTCTCTTCGTCTGGACTTTCATCATCGGAACTGCTACCTTCGTCATTATCATGAACTACTTGCACAGCAACCAACCTTTTGTGTGAAATTCTTCCGAGCAACTTGACAAAAGGCCAGGTTTGGGCAGGCAATGGTCCAGTAGATGGTAATTGTAGACCTGAATATCCCAAACCATGCAACTTAGTCAGCCTGGTCTTCAAGAAATTCTCATGTCCCTGAAGTAACAATTTTTGAGGATGGAATAACAGAACAGTCACCATGCCCTGAAATCAAACCCCTTTATCATTCTCCTAAGGCAGGGAGAGAAGCAACAAGCTATTCCTATATGAATTAAGCTTGCATACTTGTTCAATGAAATCCAAGAGTATAATCTCAAGAAGTTCAAAAATACTATGGATTAAGGACTCACACCAGTGATAATAAGATGTGTAATGCTACATTCCCACAAATAAATCCACAAATAAAATGGAATTATTATTGAATTCCATGTTCACAACCTATGTAGCCAATAAAAAAGTGTAAACCTTATATCCAGATCAACTTGAGCACAATAATCAAGATACATAAGAGCGTCTACAATAAAAGTTCATTGGTCAGAGAGCAGACCTTATCAATACTCACATAACAAGTAATCCACTTGAGTTGAATCTCGAGATGTACTCTCAATAAGGTGATAGTCTCTCAGACCCCTCGAAATACAAAAAAAAATTGTATGTTTATTTATCTCACTTTTAGTCGACCTGACCTCTCTCATGTTGTTCATATTGTCAGTTAGTTTGTCTCTATGCCATGTACACTCATTATGTGGCTTAGCTACATATGGGGGTACCATATCTAGATCTATATTTTTATCTTCGTCTCATAGCATTGCATCGTGCTCATTCCGATATTGATTGACCAGGAGATGTCACAAATCACAATATGATCAATATATTTATATCTCCTGAATGACATGACAAGATACATGAGAGCGTCTAACAATAATTGGTGTGTTTTATTCTTCCACAATGGAGACAATATATAGGAATTACAATGGACACATAACACATATAGGCAGTGTGGGATTAAACACAAATATTAATAACTCTAACACTCTCCCTCAAGCTGGAGGTGAAACCTTCAGCTTGAACACAACATAAAAAATAGAGGCAAATGGTGGTTGGCAATGTGGGAGGAAATAGCAACCACTGAGGCCCAATCGCGTGTCACTGGGAATAATCCAACCGGGCATAAGCCACACGTCGTTGGTCCACAAGCCGACCATGATCACACTGGATGCTCCCGGTGTTGAAATCGGGTCAACCAACAAAGGCTAAACCAGTCCTACCTAACATTGAAAAAAAAATATGGGGAGACACAAACAACAGATGAAATATGCTTGGAATCCATGTGTGACTAAGGCAGGAGTCAAAAAAGAGACATCTGAGTCACCGTTAACACAAACACTCCCCCTCAAGTGGATCATGTGCAAGAAGGCATAGGCTACGCCTGGAGGCCATGTGTGACTGAGACAGGAGTTGGGAAAGAGGCAATTGAGTCGTCGTTATCACAAACACTCTCCCTCACATGAAATACGTGCATGAAGGCATAGGATACACATGGATGTCGTGACATACACTCCTCATGTAGAACACGTGCATGAAGGCAAAGATCGCATGGGACACAAACATAAGACGTAAAAACGACACCCATAACATAAAACAACTATGGAGAATGGTTGTCGGAGAGAACACGATCCAAGATATAGCGAGCAAAGCACGAGCATAAGCCAGCGGTAAGCAGAGGGCTCAAGCAGCTAAGAGCAGAGTGCTCAAGCAGCAACGAGATAAAAAAGGTTCAAGCAGCGGCGGGCAGGGAAGGAACTCGGCAAGGGAGAGAAGAGCCCAACACGAAGGGAGCCATGGAGGTAGCAGCAACAAGGATCCATGGAGGTAGCAGCAGGTAGGATCCATGGAGGCGGTAGCAACAAGGCTCAAAAGCATCGTCGAAGTCGAGCCAAATCCGGTCGATGGCAGCAGCCCGAAGCCGCAGGATAAAGAGGAGGAGAAGCCGCTGCTTTAGAAGAAGCATCTGGGGAGATGCGCAGCCAAGCGACAGCAGGCAAGAAGCCTTCCGACCAGAGAAGAACCAGCCCCAAGTGGAGGAGGGGCCCGACGAAGACAGGAGCAAATTCTGTCGTGGAGAGCGCATAGTGTGTAGGACAGAGTCGACGATGGTGGCCTCACTCACAGTCGGCCGGATCGATATCGTCAATGGATAACAACAGCGGTAGAAGCTCCAGAGCAGGATATCCCCAGCAGGAACAGTCGACAACGGGATCGATGAACGAGAACAATGGGATTAGAAGTAGCAGAGCCTGACGATAATGGATCTGGAGCCGCTCCCGCCGGCAAGATAAGAAATGGATCTCCTCGATGGGAGCAGAAGCGGGATGACTCGTCAGTATTGGAGGCTAGAAGGCTGATGGGGAATGAGATGGAAGTAAGAGGCCAGAAATCAGAGGGCGCCGAGAATTTAGGTCGCCGACCAATTAGGGCGAGGAAAAGATTTCCCAGAAACGTTTCCGCTCTGATACCATATAGAAAGGGAGAAAAATATAATAATTGGTGCATATTATTCATCCTCAAGGGGGAAATATATAAGATTACAACAAGACTCAAAAACTTAAAATTACGATGTGGAACTAAACCCCGAACATACTAAATACCCAAATATTAATAACTCTAACAATGATCATAATGTTTATCTCTTATGTTGGGAGGTATATCCAAGAAAAACAAACAATAGCTTTAAGGGACAAATTGTCTTACTGGGTCGAAGGCAACTAAATGAAAATGCAAGAAAATAATGAAAAATGTAGCTATGATGATTTCATTGACCACATTCTGTTGATGAGCATGAGGATGAGAAAACGGAGCGGACATCCTCTGGAACAAAAGAAAATCATAAAATTGATGTAAAGTACACTCCTTCCTAAATTAGTGCGAAGTGTTTGATTTTAAAGGAGAATTGTCACAGTCATCCTTCCAAACTCAAAATATTTTAGAAATACCTTTGTTTCTTGAAAATAAGTCAATTCATTTATAAAAAATCATAACAAAGATGACATACTATATCTTCTCTCTTTTGAAAATGTGAGGAAAAGGTCATCAAACATTACTGTGAATGAGATCAAAAGGAGAAACATAAATAAACTTACTAGTATGAAAAGGACTAACAATATGATGACTGTGAATACAACTAGTACAAGGTGTATTGGACTTGTTAATTAAGAAGTTCCCTAAAATGCCCAGAGAAGACAACAACTGAAACCTATGTAGTGAGCTTCATATAAATATATGATTTTATTTGGAGGAATAATTCAAGACTTACGAATTCACCAAAGAAGTGTGTTATGCATAACCCTTGTAATTGTTAGAAATTTTGTAACTAAAACAATTAATTTATAATATTTTATTGGAGCCTAATTTGATGTTTGGGCTCCTCGTAATTGATGAGAAGCTCCAAAATCAAATAGAGGAAATTCAAATGTTTGAAGGAAACCTTTCATGAAGGAAAGGATGAAACATTTTGTCTCATCATACTTATTTCCACTCATGTTAGTGAGTATATAAAGAAATTCGCTCATTCTTATTTGTTCAAAGAAACATAAAGAGAACTATCAACAAAACGTGTCAGCGCGAACGCACCGCACCGGATCGGATCCGAATTTCAGATTTTGGATTTCGGATTTCGGATTTCGAACTTGGGATTTGGGGAATAGTTGAATTGAAATGTATTTTTTTGTACAAAATAGTTTTGGCACTTTTGTAAATCCTATAATTCTGAGTTGCGTCGACATCTCCGAGTTGCGTCGAATGGGTTGCATCGACTTCTCCGACTTGCGTCGACATCTCGGCATTGCGTCGAATGGGTTTCGTCGACTTCTCTGACTTGCGTCAACATCTCCGAGTTGCGTCAAATAGGTTGCGTCGACTTCTCTGACTTGCGTCGACTTGCATCGGCTTCTACGAGTTGCATCGACTTCTCCGAGTTGCATCGAATGAGTTGCGTCAACTTTTTCGATAAGAACTCGACGCAATTGGCTTGCGTCGACTTCTTCCTGCGTCGACTTCTTCCTGCGTCGACTTCTCTCTTTTCGCTGCCCTTACGCGTAAAATTTCTACCCGCTTCATTTACACATTTTTCGCCATTAATCATATGCGTTGGAAATCCAAAGTTTCTCTACACGATTAAAACTTACTAATTATAACTGTTGTAATTACTATGTATTTAACTTCTTACCGTTTTACGAGACTCCTATATAGGAGATTTTCTGGTTTGGTTTTTGACATACGCTCTTGAAAAAACCTGCTCTCTGTCTCTCACTCTTACGACGAATTTCTTCGTGATTCTGCTTTATTGACGTTTATTTCATCAAGTGGGAGTTCGGATGTTCTGTGCTTCTTCGGTGTCCGCGCACATCAGAGTTTCTGACATCTAGTCGGGTGTTGTGCCTTGAAGGAGTGAGCATCAGTTGAAAGCCCGGTCGGAAGGTGGTGAAACTTCTTTAGGGCAGTGATCACACCCCTTACCCAAACTTGATTCTAAACTATATATTTTGGTTTAGTTTATTTCTCATCCCTATACTTCACATTTTTTTAATAATCATGTTATTCAAGATCAATCATTATTATTTTTATCATTATCTCATGTATATATCAAAATGGAAAAATATACATTATTTGGAATATGCATTTAAATATTCCAACAGTAATAAGAGTAATCTAAACCCTTTCGAAAGCAAAAAATCATAAAGGTTCATTCATTTGGACAGAATCGGGTTTTTAGAATTGAAATTGGGGTCCAATTCCAATGAAAATGTGCCTCCAATTCTAATTTTATTGTCTCAAGTCCATCCAAACTAACAGATCCTAAGAAATGATGACTTCGTTGAAAACAAAACAACCATAAATCAATTACTAAAATCAACTAGCTGAAACAAATTACTAAATCCAAACACTCTTATGTAGGTAATTAAAACACGTGAACAGCCACAGTGAAGTACATAAGCAAGGGAAAGAATCAGCTTCTCAAAATACTAATTCTGCACCATCATGCCAGTCAATCTTAACATTTAATTAAAAAAATACTAACTACTGTTCATAATCAGCTCAAGTTTAAATCAAAATCATTCAGAATAGTCGGAATCGGACAATAGCCGTCAAAAAGAAAACCAGAAATTTCATCTTAGGTCAATTTCAAACGATGGAGTGCTGAATCCCTAAAGGGGAAAAGTACGAAATGAATTTGCGAGATCAGAGGGAGCCGTACCTCTGCAATAGAACAGCTCCAAAATGGAGATTAGAGGAGATAAATTCCTGGATCTTCAGGAATTGTGATGAAGAAGCCCCCTCTTCTCGAGGCGAGATCTGGGCGGCGAAAAACCTACGGAAACTAATCCGAGGCGGGGGGAAGGCTTGCGGCGAACGAGTGGCGGGAATCGGCTCTGCTGCGCCGTCTGTTGTTCCCGCGGAACAAATACTGCTCCTCTCTCTCTCTCTCTCTCTCTAGTAGAGAATTTTGGATAGACAACTAGCAGAGAAGTGACACGTCATACTTGATATTTGCTGTCTGGGTTGCGCAGGCGATTGGTGAAAGGATTCTTGCACGCATTGTGAAGCATTTTGCCATCGGATGTTTTTTGTAGGGATATCCAAAAAACCCGTCTGGCCAGGGCTGGGCTGGGCCTGGTCTTTTTACAATCGGGCTCGGGCCTTACATTAGCCAGGCTCTGGCACGCCCTCAAAAGGGGGCCCGTCAGGGCCCCCAAGGGCAGGCCGGCCCGATTAATTGTTGCCGCTTATAGGCAGGATTGTTCCGCCTGTGTGTCAGGACGGCCCGATTAATTGTTCCCGCTTAGGCGGGATTAATTAAAATCCTGCATATTTAGGGGGGATTTTAATTGAAATCCCGCCTGTTTAGGCGGGATTGTTCCGCCTGTGTGTCAGGCCTGGCGCTCAGACTAATATAGGCCCGGGTCGGGCCAGGCTATGAGGCGATATGGGGGCCCTGTAAGGCCCCAAGGCTCAGTCTAGGTCCGGGTCGGGCTTCTCTCGAGACGGGCCTAGCTGGGCTTTTTTTGGGCCGGGTCCGGTCTTTTTGAACACTAGTTATTTGGCAGGGAGAAAAAGAATATCCCGGATCACTCGTAAGTCATATCAGCATGGGTGGATCTAAGGGAGGGCCGCGGGGGCCCAGGCCACCTCAAGAATTTTAAAAAATTATTAGTGGATTCAGATTGTTCTCGTCGAGTCAGCGAATTTTGACTACTTACATGTCAAAAGCGGTGGTCAAATAAGGGAAAAATGACTGATAAAATGGAGGCCTTCAAATTTTTCTTTTGTTTTATGAGAGGAAGACGGTGTATGACTCCCCCTTTTACGAAGTCGCTGCCAATTTGATTTGTTGTGCTTCTTCGGTTCCCGCAAGCATGCAGCGGCCTCTATTTCAGTAGACGAGCACAATAACATTTGTGTCATCTCCAGCAAGCACTCTAATGCCTCCAAGCACGACCGACCGCGCCAATTTCCTCCAGCCTAGAACCAACATAGCCTCGGTGCAACCATTTTGTTCTAACTATGGGCGGAAGGAGGAGATCGAGCTTGAGACTCTGATGCGCGGGATGCTGATTGGGGGGCTACCATCAAAATTGTACTTTTTTTTCTTACTAGTCACTTAAAAAACCTAACTTATAATCAAGTATTGCGCCATTTTAAAATAGCAATTGTTTTTCCCACCACTTCAACACTACAACATTTTACCTTTTTTTACTGAACTAGAGGTCAAGTAGAGGAGAAGTTTTTTGGTACGTCTGACATACGATTCTTCTGTGCGGATGATTTGTCAGTCCTTCAATCAGCGATCGAACGATCAGCTTTTTAGCTTTTTATATAAAAATAAAAATAATAATAAACGATATCCTGTCGGAATGCCAAGATCCGGCCGGAACTAATTTGCAAAAACATTTTTTATGCATAAATAAGATCTTAAAATATGTGTAAAAATAATTTAATTAAAATTTCATAATTATTTTTTAAAAAAAATTATGAACTTTTTATAAAAATGCATTTTTAAATAAAATTAGCGCACCATCCTTCTTGTACGCTAGACATACCAGAAAATTATTTCATGTAAAGGCTCCACTTGTGTCGTGTGTGAGGATGACAGTGTTCAACCATCACTGAGCGATGATCATACTGGTCACATAAGGGACCCTACACTACCACCACATTTGTATTTTTTATGTTAGTTCTCATACTTCGGCTCCGTTTGGCACGGTGGTGGGCCTGGTGGCGGTCATAAACGTATAGGTTAAATCGTTATTCGTTAAGGATCACCTAACAAATATCATCCGTTTGAACCTAAAAGTGAATGAAATTCCTTAGGTGGGCGTTTACGAATGACAATTTAACCCCGTGTTCATGACCGCTGCTGCCGGGCCAAATGAAGCCTTGGTTAGATGAAAGAGATTAAAATCAAATGGCTGTGAATATTTTGATGTTCCTAATTGTGGATCATGCTCAATGGCTGAGATAATCTACCTTAACTCTGATACAAATATTTATGAAATTTTCTTAATAAATGTCATCTGATATTTAAATATTAATATGTAACAGCCCAACTCATAATATTTAACTATTGTTTGTTTTAGTTCAACTTCTTGATGTTGTCTACATCTCAAGAAATAACATATTACAAAATTACCCCTGCCTAGAGCTTAGTTTCTAAAAAAAACTTTATAATTTGCTCAAAAAAGGCTCATATGATACTTGAGAGTCCAATATACAACAACAAAAACACTCAAGCCTTTATTCCATTATAATGGGGTCGACTATTAAAACCGTGAAGCGAACCGCTAAAGTAACGGTTCTTCAAATTAGAATCAAAATCTTATTTGATTTGCCAGGTTTCAGTTTTGGTTTCAGTTTTGGTTTCAGTTCCAATATAATTTTTGGAACCATCGTATCAACTGTTCTTTTGTCGACACTGTGTCCTATCTTTTGTCATAATCATCTTAGTCGAACTTCTCACATATACAACAACAACACTCAAGCCTCTAATGGCCTCCTTTGTACGTATCCAAATCATCTTAATCAAACTTCTCGCATCTTCTCTGCAATTGATGCTACTCATATCTTATCCCTAATACAATCATTCCTAATTTTATTCAATCCGGTGTCCACACATCCACCTAAGCATTCTCATCTCCGCAACTCCCATTTTTTGCTCATGCACACAATTCGCTGCCCAACACTCAAAATCATAGAGCATTGCTGGTCTAATTGCAGTACGGTAAAACTTGCCCTTAAGTTTTAATGGTACTTTATGATCACATAAGATTCCTAACACGCCTCTCCACTTCAACCAACCTACTTGGATTTTATGTGTCACATCTTTATCAATACCTGTCTCTTTGAACTATCGATCCAAGATATTTAAAACACTCACTACGGTAAATATCTTGATCACCCAATTTAATAACGAACTCATTCGTCTTTCTTGTACTACTAAATTTAAGCTTCATATACTCCATCTTTACCCTGCTCAACCTATAATCTTTCTTTTCTAAAGTGTCTCGTCAAGATTCAAGTTTGGCGTTTACACCCTCATACGTCTCATCAACCAAAACGATATCATCTGCAAACAATAAACACCAAGGTATTGCTTGTTAGACATGTCCGGTGAGCTCATCTAAGATAAGGGTAAAGAGATAAGGGCTTAAAGACGAACCTTGATGTAAGCCAATAGTGATAGGAAATTCATGTGTTAATCCTCCATATGTCCTCACCCTTGCGTAGATCAAGAACAACGGTTAAAAAAATTGATAGTAGAACACAAAATCACGCAGATTAATACTAATGACGATTGTGTCATTGCACATAAATTGTTTCCTTACAACACAAGTGATGCTTCATGTACATGGTTGCAGAGAGCAAAATGGATCGATTATTCGTGCTAAACATGAGGGGTGCAGCCAATTGAAATGCAGAAAATACAGGTTTCCTTCCTATCACATAACAAGCAGTTAAAAAAGTTGCATGGAATTTGGAAACAGAGCGTGGTGTGGAGAAGATTGGTCGCGGCGTTCGAACGAAGCTAAGCATGTGGGGGCCATAGCTTCGGGTCTTGGGTTGTGTCGAGGAAAGCGGGAGGCAGCCATTGCCACATGGCTACGCCGGAGAATGCGTTGAAGGGAGCGGCTCTTTTCGCATGGGATTTACCGGGAGCGGCATAAATAGCTGGGGGAGGGTTGGCGGCGGGGTGGAGCGGAATCGGATGTGGGGGCATGAATCCTGCCTGATGCTGCTGCTCAAGTTTCTCCTTGTCCGACTTCAATCTTAGCTTCTCATCTCGAAGCTCATTTTTCTCTGCCTGCATTTTTATATTTAATACTAATGTTAGCTGAGAGAAAGCTGTTTCCACCAATTTGGTTTTTGATTTCATGCAGAAACTCAATATTCAAAAAATGAACTCTCAGTAACTATGATAGAAACAGTTATGCAAGGTGGTAAACGACCTTTCTAGACTATATATATAGGGTCCGTTTGGCACAGCGGAAGCAGTCATGAACGTGGTGGCTACGAAACGTCGTCCGGCGCGGTGTTTTTGCTCCTGTGTGCTTGGGCCAAATATCCACCATTATGAACGTGTTGGACATAACAACGGTTATGACCACCACAGAAAAAAATTTATGTTAAATATAAAAATAGATGCAGTTCCTTGGATGATGTTGAGCGTTCATGAACGACGGGTCACAACCACCGCATTCATGACCACCCCCGCGGTGCCAAACTGATCCATATTTGGGCTAATGTTTTATTTTTGCTCCCTATAATTTCAATTGTTCCAATACAGTCCAACTGAGAATTCATAGTTAAGCTTTGGTATTCTGCTGATTTGTTTTTTATTTTTTCTTATGAGTTCCTGAAACAGCTGTGCTATGATTATAAAATTATCATTAGATTTATTAGTATTAATAAAATCCATGAGGTGGCTCAAAACCTTGAGTTCTTTGATAGTCTCCTGAAGCTTCTCATTTGCCTCCTTAAGCTGTGCTGCTTCACTCTTTAACTGTGCCAATACACGAGCAGCATCACTTAAAATACTTGCCTTATCAACCCTTGGAGGTCTACCAGGATCAAGGACAGAACTCAATTCCAAGAATCTAACAGAAAAAAAAAAATTAACATATAATAGTGAAAAGCTAAACATACAAAAAAATTAACATATAATAGTGAAGAATTAAACAAACAAAAAAAATTTAAGTCTTGCCCACAGGAAGCTGAAAAATGGAGAAGAAACCAGAGATCTATAATACCTATCATTTAATCTATCGCGGCGCATCTTTTCTCGGCATGCTTTAGACTTGATATCGCCGCATGCCTCGTCTCTTGTTCTGCTGGATAAAATAGCATAATAAAATAATAACAGAATATCATGAGGCTGAATGCACCTAAATAATAATGAAATATAAGTTAACATAAAGCTGTAAAAGCCCATCTTCAAAAGATAGCATGTGGTTTGCAAAGAAGAATTTCATAAGGCTACAATGGTAAGATTTATAGCAGCACCCTCCCAGAGCCCGACACAGGACTGCTTCCTAGTCAGGAAAAGATCGTGAAACAGAGGTGGCTTGTTGTTACACTGAGCAGTGGCCACCATGCCTAAGCCAAATGACGAACCAAAAAATAAAAATATTGAGATATAAATCAGAAAATAACAATTTCTAAGAGAATTTCTCAAGCCACGGAGGATGTGTAGAGGCTGAGTAAGGCTTTAAGTAGCATATATGCACCAGCAAGTAAAATTGACACGACTGCTTTCTTTAAAAGTGAAGAAACCGTAAGGTACATGCACAGACCAATTCTATGTTCTGAAATTTTTTAATGGAGCATAATTCACATTAAAGTCTACTTTTAATTCAAAAACTTACACTCTTCATTCACCCTTAGGTCACATTACATGTATGTTCAAGCATCCGGTGCTGAATTAAGTGAAGGACCATAGTGTGTTTTGGGCACGTAATAGCTCAAGTGAGTGCCGCTACATTTTTTGATATCACATGATTACTTTTTGTTCAAATATGACCACTGTATGATCGCTGTTGAGTTTGAGTGGATTATGATAGAAAGAAATTTTAAAAATAGGAAAACCCCCCCAAAAAGGATTCCACGTGTCACAATCAAGATAGTCCGAGACCTAAATCAGTATGGGCCAAACCAAAAAAATTCTTTAAAGCGACGAAGAAGGCAAAAGCAACGTGTTCATATTATTATTATGTGAAAACATAGTAAATCGAGCATCGGAAAATACAACAACACCCAAGCATTTATCCCACTATAGTGGGGTCGGCTATATGGATCCTTTGTCGCCATTGTGTCCTATCTTTAGTCATAATCTCACTTATGTCTAAGTACATCATGTTTTTCCTTACAGTTTCATTCCAAGTTTTGATTGGCCTGCCCCTCCCTAACATGTCTAATGACTAGACTCTCACAACGCCTAAGAGGTGCCTCTAATCGTCTCCTTTGTACGTTTCCAAACCATCTTAGCCGAGCTTCTCGTATCTTCTCTGCAATTGGTCCTACTCCTGTCTTATCCTTGATACATTCATTCCTAATTTTATCCAGTCTCGTGTGTACACACATCCACCTAAGCATTCTCATCTCCGTAACTCTCATTTTTTGCTCATGTACACAATTCACTGCCCAATACTCAGACCCAAAGAATGACGTTGAGATTTAAATCCATAAGCTGCAACATAAATACGATACCCTTAACCAACCAGACCAAACAACTTTTAAGTCAAAAATCGGGCATCGGAAACTAGAAAAGAAAAAATAATTGGCAATTAATCCTCAGCTAAGACCTTTCATCAAAAAAAAATTCCTTTGTATGTCAATTGTTTCATCATATTTTTTTAATTTTGGATCTTTGATCAAGTCCCTATCCTTTCATTAAGGTTCTGTTTTGCGTGGGTGTTGGCGATTGAAGACCGAGCAGTTGGAGATGAAGATAAAACAATGTTCTTAAATAGCGATCCATCAATGCAGTTGGAATGCATAAAACAGACTTTTGGGAGATTGGAAGTTCCAACTGGAGGTTATTCAAACGGCAAAAAATGGCGTTTGTGTTTTTTGAAAAAATGCAATGGTGAAAAAAGCCCAAACAAACAGAGCCTAAGTGGTCAACATTTTCATTTAACTGCCATTGAAGTGAATCAATCATGAAGTGAAGGAATTGAAATGAATATTAGTTAACCTAAGCATTATAGTAAACAAGTTTTTTTCAATAGGAGCAACAAACAGTCGTTTCCAACAACGTTTCAATTTTGATTGGATCAAATTACGAGAATTTGCATGAGAAATTGCCGTACCCCCTTTACTGTTATTGGTCTTGATTATCATTCACGTATTGAGATACCAACTCATTTTTGGTCATAAATACTGCTAACAACTTGAGAAATCTGTTGATCTCTCTGATAAAAAAAATTTGTAGTTGATAAGACATTTCATAAGAAATGGGATTAAGGAAACCATCTTGGCCTATGTGCATTAAAATTTCCAATGGCGAGAACATCCAAGGATCAATCTCTGATAATTTGCAGTGACCTATAACAATTGTTGAAAATAGATTTTCTAAATCAGACAATTTTCTTGGTGGCTGTGTTATGTTTTAAGTTAACAGAAATAAAATATAGCGGCAGTACATAAGGTAGATGACATACTTGACTATAGAACTTGACAACCCTAACCAGAAATTAAATGAACTTTTCATTGTTGATTTGATCTTGCAATCGCTTCCTTATAAATATGAAGAAAGGAAGGAATTGGAATAAGGAAATGAAGAAGATCTCAAATCCACAAAAGAAGAGTAGGGTGAAGATACTTGACAAGGTGAAATGTTTCTTTGGTAAAAAGTTGGGGTATCTTCATAAAAATTACCTGAGCGTAAAGGTTGGTTGCAAAAAAAGTGTGATGAATCCAATTTAAATATGTTCAAACCAATATAATTGATATCCCGTGTGTTTTTGGTGAATTGATTATGATGTAACTACTCAAGATTCTAACTCAACGCAGAAATTCTTTTTAGCATATAAAGACAAATCTTAATAAGAATAAGTGTTGGAACCAAGAAACCGGTTCACAAAAGTTTAGACCAAAGGGATACCCCGAGATTACTGATCATGCAGTCTAACACCGCAGATCTGATGACAGAAGCAGGAGAGAGAGAACTATCTACAAACAAGACATGAGTGTTGCAGCAAGAAGGTCTCATCGCGTACCCGAAAGTTGAAAAGAACTTCACCTCCAAAACCAAGAGTTGAGTTAGGCACAAGACACGGACTTGAAGAGTAGAGAGCTTGGGGGAGGAGGGGGCAATGTGCCTTTCTCGGTACCCATGAGGTTCTATTTATAAACATTTCAAAGGGGGTATTACTCTGCAAATGGTTGCCACCGCAAAATACCTGACCCGTCTAGCGGGGGAGAGGATCACATCAAAATGATTGGTGATGTTAGAAAAGGACTTCGATAGTGGGAAATTGGGCTACAAAAATTCTACGGGTGAGATGGTGAGGGACTTGCCTATGGGCGAGTATAGGAGAGATCTCGCCAATGGGTGAGTAGATGAGAGATCACGCCTAGGGGCAAGTACAAGGGGGATCTCGCTTATGGGAGAGTACCGAGAGTTCTCGCCTCCCCGCTTTCCTCCTGATCTCCTTTGTTGGGGCTTCTCCCGTATTTGTCGATTGTCTTGTTTGTTGTCGTGGTTGGAGCGATCCTCACTCAACGAATATGGGTTGTACAATAAGAGTGTCATCTTCACGGGAAATAGGATAGGCTGAATTCAAACGATCAGCTCTTACAGATTCAATATGGATACTATGTTGAACAAGGTGAAGTGTTTCCACTGTATTTTCAAAAACGGTTTGTCTGTCTAAACTTGATAATGATAGTTTGGACTAATTTTTTTGGTGGATATCATCATAAGACAAGTGGGAGATTGCATGATTTTTTATTTATTTTATACATCTCAATAAGTCACCAGTGGGTTGAAGGAATAACTACCCATTATTCATACACATCCTTTCACCAAGGGTCCGTTTGGCATGGTGGTGGCGGTCATGAACACGGTCGTCATGAAATAGGTGGTCATGAACCGTCGTTCGTGAATGTCCGACCTCACCTAAGGAACTCCATCCACTTCAATGTTCAAAATTAGATTTTTTTTCTTGGTGGCGGTCATAGCCGTTGTCATGTGGAACACATATTTTATGACTGTGACGTTTGATCCCACCTAAGGAACTCCATCCACTTCAATGTTCAAAATTATTTTTTTTTCTTGGTGGCGGTCAAAGTCATTGTCACGTCGAACACATATTTTATGACTGTGACGTTTTTATCCCGGAGCAAAAACTCCTGTCAAACAGACCTTAGGTGATGCCGTAATGGTGGTGAGTTAGATGGGTGGTTTGGGAACTGCAGGCTTTAATAAGAGGTTGGTATCTATTTATATATAATAGATATTGAGTCATCTTTCTCGTTCAAGTGAAGCATTCTATTATCGATTCTCAGAAATATATAGTGAAATAATTAGAGAGCGAAATCGAAGACTCAACAGATAGAGGATAGCTACACAAACTCTTTTTTATCATTTCTTCTCGTATGGCGGCGATAAACAATTTTATTAATGAGTAAGTTGTCGTTTTTTAATTCATCTGATGCCATTT
This sequence comes from Platanthera zijinensis, assembly GCA_039513925.1. NCBI lineage: Eukaryota > Viridiplantae > Streptophyta > Magnoliopsida > Asparagales > Orchidaceae > Platanthera > Platanthera zijinensis. The sequence continues at coordinate 165,402,506 of CM077089.1, read as the reverse complement.
TTAATGGAAAAAATGTATGTTTCTTCCAATTTAACCTTAGCCAACTAGCATTCATACCCAAGGAGGCATAAATAGCAGAATCTACGCATGAATTTTTCATCTATATATAAAACAATATGATGAAAAAGGGTATTTTCCCAAACTATTGCGCTATATAGATTCCCCTGAAAAACTCAGGAAAAAATCAGGAGGAAACTGCAAGAAAATCAATATAGAAGTTGGAATCACAGAAACAAGTTTCCTGAAAATTTGAAGAGCATGGATCGATGAGTAAAACAAACCTTTTCTTAACCCCGATCTGATGCGGATCGCAGCAATTCTTATACACCTTGAAACCCGATCTGCAAAACAACTAACCATAATTTTTTTAAAAAAAATACGCAAGGACAACATGCCGATGTTCGTTGAGGAGATCGCCAGCATGATTGCAAAGATGCAAAGCTGACTTCAGGGGCAATCCCCGCGGCATAGCAATGCACTAGAGAGACCTCTCTAAGAAAAACGGAGTTCAGATGTGAACATACCCAGCGTCCGGCGGAGGCACGTCGTGGAAGCTCTCAAGGGCATGGCGCAGCTCGCCGTCCGACCCGCCTCCCGAATCGTCGTTCCAGTAATCGGGAATCGCGTTGGATCCCATGCCGGAACCCAGCCGAGATCGGAAAATCGGCGGAAGTTTCCGGCGGATTTTGATTTAGGGTTGGGATTTCGAAGAAGGGAGGTGGGAGGGAATGCGGCGGGTAAATCTGTGGGCGAGCAAAGAGCACGCGCCAAGCGACTGGAAAGTTAGACGCACAAGTTTTGGGATCCGATGCTAAGGCCGTAGGACAGTATTTATGTGCATCCAATAAAGCTTATTAGCAATATCAATGTTATCTTATCTAACTACAATAAATAAAAAAAAAATTCCTTTCTATTTTGCTCCTTTTTATTAAATTTTTTTTTAATTTTGTAATTTTTATTAAAAAAATTTGCATATTTTTGTATAAACAAAATCATCTAACTACAATAAAATATGTGTTCTTCTCGTTGCTTGCAAACCTCCGTATACATCGTAAAAATGAGTGACGAGCATAGTATAACGCTGAGGGCTTTGCGATTGGCTGAAGCGTTGTCGCACCGGGATGATGTCATGGCAGGAATAATGTTGCACAGAGGTACTGTCGCGGTTGACCGTAGGGACAGAGTCTCGTGTCTGTCGCTCGTATTAAAAAAAAAATATTCTGCATTTCAATTCTAAGACTTTTTATTACTTGAATTCCAAATTCTTTAATTTATATGTTTTAAAAAATATATGCATTTATATACAATAAAGATTGTGCATTCCTTGCCGCTCGCAAACCTCCGTGCACAAGGAAAAAATGAGTAATGTGGGGGCACCTGGGGGTTTGCAAGCAGCGGGAGAATCATCGTGTCAAAGCAATGTCATGATCGTAATACTATCATGTGGGGCTATGGTGCCCTATCACAATCGGGATATTGTCATGATTAGTTGTAAGGATGAGCCCCTTATCAAATGTAATATTCAAAAATATTTTTTTATTTGTGTAATGTAAATCTATTACGTAATTATGTGATATATATAATATATATTAATATATCTATAGGGTTAGGGTATAGGCCATATCAACTGTTTTATAATTGAATATAAATATCTTCCTATCCCTATCTGATTCAGGATAACTTAAACAGTATTTCCATGAATGTTAGGTATTTCAGAGGGTGTTGTATTTTACAGTGCAGTGCACAATCCAATAATTGTGAGTGTATCACATTGTAGACTGAAATGTGCACGCATCTCCGCCCGAAATGTGATACACCCGCAGCTATTGAATGTCGCAATGCACTGTACAGTGCAGAATCTTCACTTTACACCTTCGTTTCCACATGTTACTGTAAAAAAAACAAATTAAAACTCATTTATCTACATTTATACTATGTTCTATAATAACAGCCACCAGATCAGTATAGACATGACTCATTATGAGGTGTAGGACATCTCTCTCAATTCATGAAAAAGATCGCAACGTACTGGTGTGCTTGCTAAAGAACATTTCCAGTTGCAATAATGTTTGGTCACAGCTCCTTTACTCGATGGACAAGCGCCCCCCAAAAAGGACTTTAGATTGCATAAATTTGTCGTCGTCCCATAGGAAGTGTGCAAAAGTGTATTGCGCGAGCTCCGGTTTGGACCGTCCTTTCAGGCACAAAAATTACTCATAGACTATGATTTAGGCTCCGTATGGCACGGTCGTCTAAAGAACTTCATCCACTCTTATGTTTAAATGGATGATGTTTGTTAGGCGATCCATAACAAATGACGATCCATAACAAATGACGGTTTAACTCATACGTTTACAACCGTCGTCACCTTACCAAACTGAGCCCTAAACAAAAGTCAAATTCATAAACCAGTCTCTAAGGTTTGGGAAATGCTTGAAATTGTTTCTATTTTTTTAAAAAGTCTTGCTTAACTTTCCATAGTATATTTTTAAAGAATTTTGCACCATTTTGGATGACGAGGAGCCCATATGTCATTGATGTTGATATAAACTATATTTATTATTAAAAAAATTAAATTTTTTTTTTAAAAATAACCATTTATAAATAAGTATTAAAAAAACAAGTTACATATTTACTTTAAATTTTTTTAAAGTAATTATTTTTTTTTTGTTAGAATAAGCCCCGTATGAGAGCCAACAGTAACAAATCCATTAAGAAGGACAAGATAGAGTTAAGTTGAACTAATTTCAAAAAAAACTTTAAGAATTTATTTTAAGTCCTCAAATCACATGGATTGATCCAAATATTTTGTATAGGCTAAATGGTGATTTAAGACCCTAGATTATATATACTTTAATATTTCAGTCTTAAAGTTTTTTTTTCTCGAATATTTAATGTTATATTTGGTTCGGCGGTGACGGGTGCATCCGGTGGAACGAAACGTTACTTTGGAGTTGGAGGGGGAGAGGTGGGGGTCGAAACGGAGAGGATCAGGATCATTTCCTCCTTGCTGCGGGTGCAAACGGAGCAAACGCCGCCGGCGGCCGTTTGTTTACCCGCCGTCCGGCGGTATTTGCTCCAAACGAAAGCGGCGAAACGCCGAACCAAACAAAGCCTAAATCTCTAGCGTTTACCTCCTTTTGATTTAAGTCCCCAAATACCTCTACTGTTAGCAAATCCGTTAACTTCTGTGTGCAACTCCATCTCCTGTGATAGGATTTCTGCCCCATGAAATGCTCAGCTGATTCCTCAATTGTTCTTCGTTAATGCTCTATTTAGGGCTTCGGTTTACATAGTACTTATACATGACTTCAATTTAGGGCACTTTTTGACAAATTTTGGGTTCAATTTATGTTCGATTTTTGGCCTCCTATTCTTAAAGAGTACTGATATATAGCTTAAAATGTTGACTCATGTACTGTGCGGTTTACTTTCAGTGGTATTGATTTTTACAAATATGTTACTTTTATCATAGAAAGGGTTATAATTAACTTAATTGGTTACCCGTCCTTCCTTTTGGACTATAGAGTGATAACATCTGGTATAATAGATCTGGCATATTTGACAGCAAATCAATACAATTGTTGCGGTCTAATTTGACACTCCTAAACCGGTCAAATTTCGACCGTCTTAGCCCGGGAGCGGTCGAGCGCGTAATCAGTTAAAAAGTCAAAGAGTAGGTACACATGACGATTTTTACATGGAAAAATCCCTCAACTGGGTAAAAAACCACTCGACCGTGTCTGTGTCGATCGAACTTCACTATCTGTTTGTGCTTACAACTTTCACTGATAATCGAGAGCGGTATGCCGTTTCTCGTTACACTTTGGAGGTGAGAAAGAGGGAATTGTTGGCTCAGGGCGGGCAACAGACTGCTCCGCACGAGACTTGTTAGCAGGGAGGACGTGGATGAAGGGAATGCCGGTTGTTACGGGAACTTTCTTCTCGAAGCTCATCGCGGATCTAGGTGGGTTTTGACGAGGCAGTGGCAGCTTGAAAATGGTTTGAATGCGGCTTGAAGATGGTTTGAAGGCGGCTTGAAGATGATTTGAAGGTGTTTTGTGTGAGGAATCCAACAGAGCTCTGACATGAGGAAGAAGAAAGCAGTAGAGCGAAAATGTGAGAAATGAGGAGAACTGAAACTCTTTTTATAGCCCTTGGGAAGTGGTTACTGTGATTATGCGGCTATCCGCATACCGTAACCATCAATATAAATTTTTTTTATTATAGTTTGAGGTGTGTATATTTGTCATCAAATCTATTATACGTAGACCGATATTTTAATTAAAATATTCCCTCACAAACTATGATGGTTAGTGGGTGGTTACGCGTAAAATGGGCGGTGATGATCGTATCGGAAAGATCGAACGGAGGGAAAGGGCCGTCATGAAAGGATTACTAAACCGTCGGCGATGGGAGTTGCGGCCGGAGGGCCGTTCGAACATGACGGGAGGACTCGCGGCCGCGGGAGGCGCCCGCGAGTGGCGGGGCGGACGGGCGCGGTCGGCCGGCCGGGCGGCGCCTCGCGGCCGCGTGAAGCGGCCGCGAGTGGCGGGGCGGACGGGCGTGGCTGGCCGCCCGGGCAGCGCCTCGCGGCCGAGGGAAGCGGCCGCGAGTGGCGGAGCGACTGGGCGCGGCCGACAACCCGGGCGGAGCCTCGCGGCCGCGGGAGGCGGACGCGAGAGGCGGGGCGGGCGGCCGCCCGGGCGGCGCCCCGCGGCCGCGGAAGGCGGTCGCTAGAGGCGGGACGGTAGGGCCACTGCCGACAGAGAGATCATGATTGTCCCAGCCCGCTCCCAAATGTCGATCTGCTACATTTTAGGGCTGCCGACGGCAGCTCCGCCTCCGGCGGCCTGATCGGAGCCCACCGACGGGGTCGCCGGGGGTGGTCCGGCGGCCGACCGGCGGGGCAACCGTCGGCGATTGCGCCGCCGGCGGTGGCCCCGCCGGTCGGCTGCCGGACCACCCCCGGCGGGTTTGCCGGTGCCCGGCGACCCCGCAGGTGGGCTCCAGTCTGGCCAGCAGCCGTAGCAAATCCGGATTTGGGGTGGGGGGCCATCCTGATTTTTTCTGATCAGTATTGAAGAAATTGTTGATTATATTTTTTTATATATAGTATTGATATATATAATTTATTTAGGGAGTGATCGTCATATAACCATTCACTTTGCGTCACTGTCGAATATTGTGGCCGCGCCATCCACCCAATAACCACTCGGCCTTGCTCCAGTGCATTGTTGATTAAAATGATATTTTATTATATATATATCTATATTAAATAAAAATGTTTCGTTTTTTCGTCCTGATCGTCGGTCACGCAAGGTCTAACGGCGTCTCCTCCGCTGCTTCACAGAAATTGCCAAAGCCGTTCACCGCTTTTCCGGAATCCGCCGCTTCCGCCGCGTGGTAGGAGCTCTGCGATCGACATGAAATCCCGGAAACCCCCCCCCCCCCCCCCCCCGCTCTGCGCTTGCCGCTCTTCCACCGCTTTCTTCAGCGATATATGATCATCCCCAACAGTCGTTGTTTCGTCCGGATCGTCTCCCAACTTCACCTCTACTGCTCAATCTTCCGCTGCTCCACCGCTGTTCGCGCGGTCCGCTGCTCCCAGCTTCAGCGCTCATCATCACGCCGATCTTCGCGCACCCCGCACGACTCTTCCCGCCTTAGGGTTTCGACCCTTCGCTCCACTGTAAGCCCCGTCAGTTTTTTCTCTCCTCTTCTCCGAACGCTATCAACTGTAGTCTGGATCGTCTTACATTCATAGAAAATTGAGAACTAGAAGACATTGTCAACTGTAGTTAGGAAAAGAAGCCATCACTAATAAAATGCTGACAGTTTGTTGGATGACAAAAAAGGCCAGAGGCAGAAAATCAGATATATTGAAGCAAAATAGATCATCAGCGATAAATACGAAGAGATACCTCAATCCAATGCTGTATAAGAGGGAACAACACTCGGCAAATGAACAACAATGCTCGACAAATTAAGAATAGTGCTCGACAATCAAACAACATCGCTTCTCTATGAAAAAGTCGGTGTTCTGTCATTCTCCCCCCAAAACGCCGCAAATTAGTTTTGTGCCTTTGCTTTTAAACTAATTCGATCTAGGTTAGCTGTTACTTTTGGATTTAAACTTACTTAGATGGGTCCTCTTCCGGAAATAAAATATATCAATTTTCTGCTACAAAATTGAGTATCCTGTTATTTCCCGGGAATAAAATATATCAACTCTCTGCTACAAAATTGGCTATGTGATTAAGCAACCTAAATTAACAGCTAAACCGTTTTATTAATATATTGTATTACCGGAAAATAAAATACTGCCCTCATGCATTCACCTCAATACTTTGGGTTGCATTGTTAGTAATCCAGAAGCATAATTCACCTCAATACTGCCCTCATGCATTCAGCTATATCAAATCATAGATTTCCAAAGCAAATCAACTATCTAGGTTTTGTTGTCTCTGTATATATTTGATTGAGATTTTTTGCTCTATTTTCAGTGGATTTTTTCCTTATTTTCTAGCTCAATTTTCTATGCTTTCAACTCCATTTTTAGATTTATTACTTCACCAATTTAGTGTACATTTTTCTTTACATTACTGCAATTAGGTATTCTCATAGGAAAACTGAAATCATAGTAAATCTTAAACGAATTCGAAAATCTAAGAAGCAGTCAAAATTCTAAAACTGAAATCGCAGTGAGATCTAGAATGTGAGGAAGAGGGAATGGTAAGAAGATGGATTGATGCATTATGTGATCAAGATTTTGCATAAATATTGTGATTCCATAGGAATCGTGCAATAAGAAAAACCGGGAACATAAGTATTGACTCTAAATCCTCAAAACTCACTGATAAAAGAGCATAGGTTTGCCCAGAAAAATCAATGGAGCATTGGTTTGTCCACAAAAATCAATTGACCATAGGGTTGTCCAGAAAAATCTATTGAGCATAGGTTTGTCCAGAAAAATCTGCTGAGCATAAGTTTGTATAAGGTTTGTCCAAAAAATCAATTGAGCATAGGTTTGTATAAGGTTTGTCCAGACAAATCAATTGGGCACTCAACCTTTGAGAATCTAAGCTGTAAATCACAATTTCTACCTAAATGAAAATGTAAATCGGATTCAGGGAAGGACTTGCTGTGCAAAGGAGGGGCTGTTGATGCCGTTCGGAGCCCTAGCAGAGATGGATGTTGATTCAGGGAAGGACTTACTGTGCAATGCTATTATTAGTCAATCCATTTCTTCTGCTTCCAAAAACTTCTACTAATCTCTATTAGTTCCTGTTATTCTTCAGTATATGCTAGCTATTAAGATTTGGTTTACATAAATTTGGGCTGCCCCAATTCATTAGAGAACTACTGTTGCAGTTCAAACTGCAATTGAAATGTACTACCTATCAGGATTCTGAGCAGAAGATCTGTGGGACACTTTGATTTCATCACTAGGGCTGTGGAAACATAATTTATTTTCTACTTCTTCTTATGGTTGGAAAACAATACAAATATTTGCCTACAAAAGTGCGCTTTCTGCTAAACTTCATTCTTTTGCTTTAGTTTTGCTAGAACTCAGTTTTGAATGTCAAATTTCATATTTCAAATTTAGAGGGTGAGCAAATTGAAGGCTTCTCGCAGAGAGGATTAACCTCAACTAAACTCATCAAGTTCAAGTTCTTTATTTTAACTGTGTGCGTTATCTATTGTGAATCATTATGCTTACTTGAATTATGTTGTGAATCACACAATATTTTCGATGAATAATTTTCATCCAACAGCTTGAAAGGGCTCTCTGTTGGAAGTTGCTCCACAATCTCTTTTTTTCATGCATACAAAAAACTATTTAATTGGATATTGCCTCTTACTGTTTCAAAATATTCTAATCCATCTTGGCAACAATGTTTCAACGCATTAGTCATCAACTAAGATCATAGCCATCCAAGCCCATCGTACTGCAATCATAGCCATATATTATTGTCTTTGATTTTCATTACAGGAAATCACTTTTACGCCGCCTCAAGAACTCCACATCTTCAAAGGTTAGAGAAATAAATTTCTTCATCAATTCAATAATATGCTTCTGTTCTTTTCAAAACCTGCAATTCAGATTAATCAAATTATATTTGTGCTTCAATTTTTTGTGATTCACATAAAAGTTCACGACAGTAGTATTTTTCTTTTGTTTCAACTCTATTATTGCTTTCATTTTCAATTTGTGGACAGAATTTACATACTACATCTGCTAATATCTATCTATATTAAATACAGATGTTTTGCACTGTCGTCGGTCACGCCATTGAAATCCCGAAAAAAAGCCCCCACCGCTTGCACGCCGCTTAAACGTCGGTGTTCTCCGCATTAATTCCATCGTTGCTTTTCTTCGCTTCATTCCTTCCCAAAACCCTCACCAGTTCTCCTCTTCACGTCGCTGCTGCTCTGCTGTTTCCGATCTATAAAATCTGAAAGACGACGAGTTTCGACAAGTACTATTCGGCCAAGAAAGATGGCATCCACAACTATCAGAACCATTCCTCCTCTGCCTCAACCGGAGGTGGACGGAGATATACCCTCGCCGGCTGCCACGAGCAAGGGAGGCAGACGACAGGGACTTAGGCAGTACTACCTGCAACACATACACGATATGTAGCTCCAGGTCCTCCAGAAGTCTGATAATCTCAACCGCCTTGAGGCACAGCGTAGTGAATTCAATGTCGAGGGTCAGATTCTTCAGTAACCATAAACCCTACCTACCTCCAAGAAATCCCGAAAAAAACCCCCACCGCTTGCACGCCGCTTAAACGTCGATGATCTCCGCATTAATTCCATCGTCACTGTTCTTCGCTTCATTCCTTCCCCAAACCCTCGCCAGTTCTCCTCTTCACGTCGTTGCTGCTCTGCTGTTTCCGATCTATAAAATCTGAAAGACGACGGGTTTCGACAAGTACTATTTGGCGATTTCCAGTACATAGAAGCTTCATTTGTTTTAGCTGCATAGTTAACACGGTGTTTATTTGGCGGTTTCCAGGAGATAAAACCTTCATTTCCAAGGTATGGAATGCTCTATGATTATCAGTTTCTATACAAAGCTTTGTTGGAGTTATTGTTATATTCTTCGATGAAGTTTTCACACTGTTAGGTTATGTATTGAATAAGCATGCTTATGTTTTTTCTGCCATTTAATACACATAAATGAATACAGGGAAGTCATGTAGAGGCGTAGCCTTACCAGGTAGGAAGAAAGCGAAGACCACCGATCAAACACACTCCCTTCCCCCAAGTCGTTGAGTAACCCCATGTTCTTCCTCAACAACAATGGATATTCTAACTATGCTCATACATGAATTGATTTTATTGTTGATCTTCTCTTTCTCCTCAATGAACATCTCTGCTCACATCTTGCTTCGGGAGATCAACATTGAAATTTTCTTGAGCTAGACTCTCATCTCATTTCTTCATAATGCATTGCTTCAACTTTTGATTTCAGTCACGCCGGTGATTTCCCGAAAAAGCCCCTTCACGGCTTCCTTCTTGTGGCGCCACTTACTCACGTGATTGTCTCAGTTTACTTCATTTGCAAGCGACGCCGACGCCTCATGCTTCTTCGTGTTGTTCGCCGCTTATCCTCACACTGGTGTCACTCTTCTCTGCATCGGGGTACTCTGCCGCTTCTTCTCTAGCAAAATATGGTGGAATCTCATCGTCTTCCCCAACAAAAAAAACAAGCACATCCTCTTTCTCTAGCACAACACTGTCCATCCCGAACTTGCTTCTTCATAGGTTGGCATTTCATTATCTGATTTTCTTCCTTCTATGGTCCAATGAGCTCACGAACACAAATACCTCCGAAAAAACACATTCCTCCTGAATCCAGATGTTCACCTTGATCAACATCTTTCTAATTATTTTAATGTAAAACGGGTTTGCGTTCCATCGTAGATCTTTGAATTAGGTTGATATTTTTTGTTATCAACATACTTTGTATTTTTTGCACAAAATATGTTTGATATAATGCCACGCAAAGATGTGTAGTTTGGAAACAACGTGTATTTATGTGCTTTGAACTGTAAGCTTATATTGAACTGTAAGCTCATATTGAAGTGATCCGGCATTCCATGATAATATAAACATTTCAGCTTTAAATTGTTGTATTCTCTGAACATTAAAACTATGAAAATTTGATTTGAGGTACTTTTTCATTATGAAGGTATGAAGCAAAAAATCGATCAATTGGCAGGGCACAGGGAGCCCCCGTGCCCTACGCGACAATACACCCGCCTCGACAGTGTCTCGGTGCGGCGGCGCTTCTGCAGCTCGCAAATCCCAGTGCACACGATAAAATAGGTATGGGAAGAGCACCAGGGACAGGGTCGTGTCCACATTTCCTACTTATAAATTTGTTTTATAACTTTCTTTCTATTGCATTGGAGTTCAGCTTAACATCTTAGAAGTTATTTCCTATATAGTTCCTAATTAGGAAATGTTTCTTAGCCTCCTTAACTTTGTACACCCCATTGAATCATGCCTTTTTTTGAATCTTCCAAACCAATCCCACGTGCTTTGTCAACCTCCTTCACCTCCAAGATCCGACCACCATCAAGCTCTCTCTACTTTAACCATGGCCGAAACTCAACTTTCCCGGCGAGATGTACATCCAAGGCCAAGATCTCCACAGCTTCTTCTTTCAAGTCGCAACACCACTTCTCTGGCCAAGATCCTTCGTCGACCTCCACATCCATGGCCAACCACCACCATAGTTTCAATGCTTCTTCTTTCCTTGGCTCTGCCAAGCTCCCACCAGCAAGATCCAGCGTCTACGCAAACAACTAAAAGTTCGGCCAGCCCTTTTTCTTACTCCATGTAAAGGCAGGCGGTTGAATAAGCGACGAAATAAGCGACAGAATAAGCGAAGGAATCATCGGGAAGGGTTTGAGCAGGTTTAGGCCCAAGTTATCCCATGCAAAATTTAAAATGGCTGCATGTGCTCAAGTAGGAAACTCCATGTATCTTAAAATGTTCATGTGTTTCAGTCTAATTTTATTACTTACCTCTTACTGTCAGATGAATTTAAGTACTAAAACTCTGTTAATAATATCAGGAAATCATGTTGGTAAAACATTAATCATGTCATATGAAAGTTTCTTTTTCTCATTAATTATACTGAAATAACCCAATCCTTCGGCTTACTACCCTAGAATACGAGCATCTTCGCACGGGCTACACCCGTGCTCGATGCTCTTCGCATCGACAGTACCCAAGCTGCAACGGTACCTGCTCCCAAACTCGGCCCCTCTACGACACTCGATCAATTGACAGGGCACAGGGAGCCCCGGTGACCTACGTAACAGTACCCCCGCCTCGACAGTGTCCCGCCGGCGCGGCGCTTCTGCAGCTGGCAAACACCCGTGCAAACGACCCCTGTGTCTGATGCTCTTCCCGTACCAATTTTATCGTGTGCACGGGGGTTTGCGAGCTGCAGAAGCGCCGCGCCGGCGGGACACTGTCGAGGCGGGGGTACTATTACGTAGGGCATCGGGGCTCCCTGTGCCATGTCAATTGATCGAGTGTCGTAGAGGGGCCGAGTTTGGGAGCAGGTACCGTCGCAGCTGGGGTACTGTCGATGCGAAGAGCATCGAGCACGGGCTACGCCCGTGCGAAGATGCTCGTATATATATTAAATATAATATTAAACTACTTTATATGATTCTAAAATGTGATATGTCACGTATTCTAGTCGAGCATGCGCCCTCACAATGAATTTTAACTTAAATAAAGCTGTGAATAGAGGCTGATTCAGAGGGGTCAAAAGAATTTTGACATCCTCATTTTTTTAGCGTTTTGTTATAAGCTGACTAAGGCGGCGTTTGGCGCGGCTTATCACAGCTTATTTGCTTCGGTGAGGTTGGACAAAAACGTCATTGTCATAGAATGTATGTTTGGTATCACAAATGTTGCAAAAAAGAAACTAGTTTGAGGCATAAGATTTTGGTATGACAATATCATTTTTGTCCAAACTCACCGGAGCAAATAAGTTGCGATAAGCCGCGGCAAACGCAGCCTAAAACTTGGTCATTCTATACATAGATTAACTTTAGCTATTCACAAATCAACCTGGACTAATTACACCCCTAAATTTTACTTTGAACCCGTGACCGCACGTCTACTCACCCCCGCTCAATTACGAAATAAATCACAGCTTAGAAATTTTGGTAGAGTATTTGATTCATAAAGTAGCAAGTAAATAAATAATTTATGTATTATTATATTTTGATTTATGTAACTTTCTGGGTTCATCATTGGTTGTGAACATAGTGGTTAGGAACTGTAGTTCGTAACCACCAGAGCATTGTCTTGCCAAACATACATTTTATGATGATAGCATTTTTATCAAAACTCATGAGAGAAAAAAAAAATCATGCTTAATTTGTCAATTCTTTTAGACCAGAGAAAAACAAAGAAATTTAGTATGATTTTCAAGTCTTCATTGTGAGTCCAATTTTAGTGTTTGGTGTAACCTCCTCCCCCAATCTTAGATCGGGTCGAATCGAAAATGGGTCTTACTATCTAAGACGTCCTCCATGTGCTTCCCAAGAGACAACATCTCATTATACTAAGCACTAGTTGGCCGTCTTACATGACTTGAATCACAACATATACATTACATCACAAAAATGCTGAAACAGTACCAGAATGACACAAATATATATATATATATATATATATATATATATATATATATATATATATATATATATATATATATATATATATATATATATATGTCAGAGCATAGCCATTATTCATACAACAAGCCCGTAGGCTGCAAAAGACAACTACTGATAACAGGGGCGGAGGTACTAGGGGGACTCAGCCCCCCCCCCCCCCCCCCCCCCCCCCCCCCCCCCCCGCAGGGGCGGACGTAATAAGGGTCCAGGGGGGTCAATTGACCCCCCTGAATTTTTTTAAAAAAAATTATAAGAGGTCGGTCTGATCGCGATTCGTATAGGGTTTAATTTTAAGGGTTTTCGTCATCTCCTTCTCTCAGACAGAGTCGCGCTCGCGCCCTGCCCTAGCCATCCCCGTCCCGCGTCCCGCGTCCGTCCGCCGTCCCCCAGTGCCAAGCGCCTAAGTCCCTAACACCGACCGCCGCCGACTCTGCGACCTGCGTCCTTCCTCCCTGGCTGCTCGTAGAGGCCCGTCGGTCGTCGTCCAGTGCAGCAGTGCTTTCGTCCGCCCCATTTCTTCTTCCGGCTAGACCAGTGACCAGGTATCTCTTCTCTAAAATCAAAAACCCTCTTCTTTGTTTTGGTTTTGGTATTTGGGTGAAGGGACACTCATTTCGAACAATTTTTTGGCATATCAAGCTCCGACAATGGATCAGTTTGAGTTCAATCTTGCTCAAAATCTATTGATTGTGAATGATTTTTTGGTGAATGATTGTGTTTGTTGCATCATATTCGGCTATTGCTTTTAGAAATTTAAAGTATGCTGCATCATATTATTTTGCTTGCTGTCCGCGCGGTTTACTTCTTGTTGTGAGACTCAGGTTGGGAAGATATCAAGATGAAGACAGTTTCTTTCTGCAATGAGCATGAGATTCAAGTACCAAACTTTAATGAAACATGGGTTGCTCGAGGTCGAACGAGACGCCATCCTGCTGGATATGAGCCGCGTACAGTTGAAAATCATTACCGAATTGATTTGTTCAATGTTGTGGTTGACTTGACATTGTCAGAATTAAATCATCGCTTTTCTATTATTGCATGTGAACATCTAAGCCTTACCTCTTATCTTGATCCTACTGACAATTTCAAATCGTATAAGGTCCATCAAGACAAGATTCTCAAGTTGGCAGCCATGTACACAACTGATTTCAGGGATATTGATCATATAGCGCTAAAGACAGAGTTGATTGAGTTTCTCATGATGGTAGAAGATGAGGAATATGCTGCACTCTTTGAACCTGTGAAGTCTAGCTTGAAGGAACTCAGTCGAGTACTTTATAAGAGCAAGTTGTTGACTATGTTCCCTCAACTATCTAAGCTGATTCGACTAATTTTAACGCTCCCAGTTTCTACTGCAACCACCGAACGAGCTTTTTTTGCAATGAAAATCATCAAAACTCGTTTGCGCACGACTATGGGTGATGATTGATTGGTTAATCTTATGATTATCTATATTGAAAAGGACATTGCAAAATCTCTTGAAATAGATGATATTGTAAAAACATTTGTGGGTTTTTCATCTTGTCGTCTTCCTATCCCAAAATAAATAAAAATTCTCTTGTATCTGTGATTATGCATGATCATAATTCATAATGATCTCATTCATCTGCAATGATATGAAGCAAGCAGAAAATTTGTATTAAAGTCCTTAAATAAATATCGCTGCCAAAAAAAAACTCGGGGGCGCTGCCCCCCGAACCCCCCCCCCCCCCCCCCCAGAATCCGCCACCACTTAGCCCCCCTAGTTACAATTCCTAGATCCCCCCCTGACTGTTAACACTCTCATTCGCCAGCCTGTGCGCTAAAAAATCACGTCTTGGAAGTCTGGAGACGACATGAGTGTCTCTGCTTGAGTAGTCCTATCAGCGGGCGCATCAGCCCGCGACAGCTGATCATCATGGTGTTCCGTCTGCTGTGAATGGTTATTAAAATAACCGTTATTCACAGAGCTAAGTGGAAACACATCTCCTTCCTGGATCCATATCTTGGGGACAAGCTCATGCATCCAAACAAAAGTAAATAGCTTAAGCATTGGAAGGTTAGTACAACATTTCATATATAAAGACTATGAGCAACTATCTGTAAGAATATACAGCATAATATAACTAGAATTAGTAGCAGCTTAACGGTCAGTTATATAATAAACGCTCCACTATCCATCAACACGACATGTATTCACAATATGTATTCACACCGCAGGTATTGAAAACCCACCAACATTCCTCAGGTGTTCAAAACCCACGCATGCACACCCTATATCAACATAGTATAGACCACTTCTCTTCAAACAGGGTAGCAAGCCCCGCGGGCGTCGTCGATGTGGTCGTCATTGATAGTGGTCAGTCCTACCACTTCTAGGAGTGGTCGTACCGCACTGCCCAGCCCCAACGAACAACCATGAGTACTCTTGGATGTGAGCAACATCCGGCGATTCTGAATTTAGGCCAACCAGGGGAGTAAACCCAACGTGGAAAGAAATAACGACCGGTCACCCGTGATACGCATCTCCCTATCTCCACGAGTCGTCGACCTTCCCGCGCACACGAGCGACGCAACTTTACTCGCACACGTCGCGGGCACCACAGAAATTCCGCCATGGCGCGTCACTAACACCGACAAACTTAACCCTAGCAATGAGACTAGCGAGCGCAATATTTTGGCGTAGAGATTTCTCCGACTATGATAGGACCCGATGAAAATAAGCGGTCGGATGCGTTCCTTCCGACCAATTGGTTGGGGGATGGCGACGGACCTTACTTGCCTTGATTTGTTCGATATTTCCGATCACACACTAAACCGTTCAAGCACACACAAAACTGAAACGAGATAGACGAAGCACACCACAAGGTGGAGGTGAGGAAAGCGTTACCCAGCCGGATGAGATACGGGAGAAATAGATCGCAGTCGGCGCCGGCGCAAGGAGACCCGCAAGCGGGCGAGGAAGGGGCAGGCGGCCGGTATCACGCCGGGAGGGAGAGGGAGGGTCACCGCTACTGTCGCTCCAGGGGGAAGAAGGGCTCGCCGTCGATGTCGCGCCGAGCGAGAGGGAGGCAAGGAATCAGAAATCCCGTTTTTTTTCTTTCTTAACAATCTAGTTGTCCTAATACACAAAAATGGGGGGGGGGGGGGAATATACTTCCGAAGAGCAGTACTCCTAGCCCCACATCAAAAGGAGTTAAATCCTAGTCATCCAAAAGTTTTTGGCCAAAATAAAATGCAGAAAGTAAAGATAAAAGCCGGCTCTTGACCGTTTAAAGATTTGGTCGAGTCGGACGCACGGAAATGCCGAAAATAGTTAGAAATAATTTGACGGATAACATTTAAAAGTTGCACAACATGTCTCGATATGATTTCCTCGTGTTGGGGCTAAGGTCGTAGCCGCGCGGCGCGTCGTCGAGTTGAACCGGGTCGGCGCCATCAATCCTCCCCCGCTCGAAATCACTCATCACCGGTGAGTGGTCCAAGCAGTAACAGTGCAACATGTCGTCATGAAGGCGCTCCGTCTCTTCGACGGTCACCCATGTAGCATCGCAAAGTGGACGGTATTTCCAACAAACCAAGTAACGGTGCACGCCGCCATTGGATGAAGCAATGAGTTGATCATCCAAATTACAATCCGGGACAGAGATACTCTTCGGGACCTGGGAAAAGCATTAGAAACAAACATAGAATCGGTTGTACCCCCACATGAAGAGGAGGTGGGTACGTCCAAGGAGGCTACATGTAAAGGTGGGGGTTCACTCACTAACCCATGAGAATGACCGTGAAGAGATGAACAAGGGGGCAAAGTAATTCTTGTGGTGGTTCGCGAAATAGTGTAAAATCGGAAACATTAAACACGGGGTGAATTCCCCAATCGGGAGGCAAATATAGCACGAAAGCGTTACCGCCCAACTCCTTTGAAATCTTAAAAGGTCCGGCACACCAGTTGACTAATTTCTTGGCGGCACCTGTGGCCGGTGGGCCGGGTAACCATTCGGGAATTAACTTAATCAAGACTAAATCTCCAACGTCAAAAATTTGAGCCCGTTTGTGCACATTCGCGTCGGATTGATATGCTTTGTATGTAGTGACTAGCCGTTGGTGGATATCGTGGTGCAACACATGTATGTGATGAGCAAAATCATGTGAAAATTGACTTGACTTATAAGCCTGTGGCAATGGAATCAAGTCGGGTGACACACATGCGTTGTAACCATGCACAATTTCATTCAGTGAGAGGCCCGTGGAGCGATTTTTTGAATTAGTGTACGCTAGTTGCGCATGGGGAGGACAAGATCCCACATCCCCTTGTGATCGTCCACGAGATATCGAAGCAAATTACCCAAACTCCGGTTTACCACCTCGGTTTGGTCCTCCGTTTGTGGGCGGTAAGTCGCGAAAAATAGGAGCTTGATACCAGCCAAGATCCATAATGTTTTCCGGAAATAAGAAGTAAATTTAACATCCCTATCTGAGACTATAGTTTTAGGGAGCCCGCGATGATTAACAACCTCTTTAAAATATAATTTTGTTATATGAGATGCATCATTCGTACGGTTGCAAGAAAAAAATACGTCATTTTTTAAAATCGATCAACTACGACTAAAATAGAATCGTGGCGGATTGGTGTCGGTGGTAGACCCAAGATGAAGTCAATGCTAACGTCGTCCCATGACACAAAAAGAATGATGAGTGGTGTGTATAAGCCCGTGTAGTGCTTTGTGCCCTTTGCAAGTTGGCATTTATTACAATTACCCACGACTTGGTTAATCATGCGTTTTAACCCGGGCCAAAAAAACTTTTCTTCGACCAAAGAAATGGTTTTATCACGATCAAAATGATCACCTAAATCGCCGTCGTGCATCTCCCAAATTATAAAAAGTCAAAAGGGAGGAATCTGGAATGCACAAACGTGACCCCTTAAATAAGTATGCATCACGTAGAAAGTATTTGGAAATAGTGTGTGGGGATTGCACTTGAAGTGAGTGAAAAATATCCTTAAAATCCTTGCATTCCGCATACTCACGTTTTACTCGTTCAAATCCTAAGACCTTAACATCAAGAGTGGAGATAAGTAAGTAAATGCGGTTTAGGGCATCAGCTACACGATTGTGTTTATCCTTGCAATGTTTGATCACAAAAGTGTATTCTTGAAGGAAAGAGACACATTTAGCTTGACGCGGACTAAGTTTTGTTGGGAATTGATATAACGTAAGACGTCATGGTCCGAGAGAAGAATGAACTCTTTAGACAAGAGGTAGCGACACCAATGACGTAGACTTGGATAAGAGCGTAAAACTCACGTTCATAGTTAGAATAATTAAGTTTTGGCTCCCTTAATTCTCACTAAAGAGTCCAATCGGGTGACCATCTTGACTTAACACGCCACCGATGCCCGCACCGGAGGCGTCACAAGAAACCTCAAAAATTTTATTGAAATCTGGTAAACGGAGAACCGGCGCCTCTGTCACTAATATTTTTATCTTCGTAAATGCAAAAGAGGCGGATTTGGACCAATTAAAATATCCAATTTTCATGCATTCGGTTATGGGTGCCATAATCGTGCTAAAGTCCCGAATGAAACGTCTATAAAAGGCGGTCAAGCCATGAAAGGTCCTAACATCCCGAATAGATTGTGATTCCGGCCAATCAATTATTGCTTGAATTTTTACGGGGTCCACCTTTATGCCATCCGCACTAGCAATATAGGCTAAAAATGAGACAGAGGAATCCATAAAAATACACTTCTTGAGATTTACAGAAAGTTTTTCCTGCCAGAGAACCTCGAAGATTTTTCTTAAGTGGTAGGTGTGATCATGTGCAGACACACTATATATTAGTAAATCATCAAAATAGATCACCAAAAATTTTCCCATAAAATTATGAAAGAGTTGAGGCATCATGCGGGAGAATGTGCTTGAGGCATTAGAGAGCACTAATGGCATTACAAGTCATTCATACAAGCCCTTTTTAGATTTAAATGTAATTTTTCACTCATCCCGTTCTCTAATCCAAATTTGATGATACCCGCACCTAAGATCAATTTTAGAAAAAATCATGGCACCACTAAGCATGTCTAACAAATCATCCAAATGGGGAATTGGAAAATAGTACTTGATAGTTATTTTATTGATGATCCTATTATCGACGCACATTCGTCATGAACCAACTTTCTTAGGGGCGAGGAGTGTCGGGACTGCACATGGACTTAAACTATGTCTGATGAGACCTTTGGAGAGTAGATCCGAAATTTGGGCTTGGAGTTCCGCATGCGCACTAGGATTAAGACGATAGTGGGGAAGGTTGGGAAGAGTAGATCTCGGAATAAAATTGATAGCATGTTGGATACTCCGAAGGGGAGGCAATTCAGAGGGAAGTTCATCGGGGTGGACGTCCTTAAATTCCTCAAGTAGGGTCAAGATTTCGGTGGACAAGGATATTGTAGGGGGAAGTGCGCTATTAGATTGAAGCAAGACTAACACATATATCATACCACCGGAAGTACTCAAATTCTTTGTGGTTGATTAATCTTAAGGTTTGTTTGACTGCAGGAAGGGAGATGTCCTTGGTCTTGAGGTCCTTAGGCGCGGTCGGGCGTAAGGTGATTTTTTGATATTTGAATTTAAATTCATATGTATTTGCGCCATCAAAGTGGTGACGTTGTAGTCATAAAGTCAAGGGGGGCCAAGGAGAACACGATAAGCGTCCATGAGAATAACGTCACACCAAATTTGGTCGAGATAGTCCTTAATGGTAAGGGAAACTAGACAATGTTTGGAGACCGGGATAGAGGTCTTATTAACCCATGCAACTTGGTAAGGAGTGGGGTGTGGTTCGGGAGCTAATTTCATGCGGAGAACCGCGGCTTCGGAGACGACGTTCAGGCAACTCTCACTATCAATAATGAGTTTGCACGATTTTTCACCGCATTTGAAATACAAAGAAAAAAATACTAGAACGTTTCCAATCGTGTGTACTACGTGGGGTAGTCAAGATGCAACGCATAACCGAGAGGTTGTGGGGGCATACTCTTCTTCCATGTCACTAGGAATATCAGTGTAACACCCCTATCCGTCACATAGCATATAGGAGTAGGTCCGGCCGGGGCCCGACGCCATATACTACGGACAGACCGGTTGGTTACTTATTGAAACCATTAAACCAATCACAACGTCCTACACAGAGCACCTAGCGGAAGCAAATTATTAAGTTGCAAGATAAAAGAACCCAGCCAAAGCATGAATGTCCACTACAAAAGACTCAAAGGAAGGAATACAACAATCAATGGCTTTATGACCTAACAAGAGTTTGCTTAATAAAAGTGTCTTCCAAACCTCGGCACGCAGGCCGGTCATACATGAGTACAAAAGAAAAACACTCAAAACTTGGCCTTCGAGGGCCGGCACAACAACTTGGGTTTTAGCCCGCTATTTGCCACTCGGTTCCGCAGCACCTGCAAGCAACAATCCACCGCACGGTGGTAAACAAAAGTAACGGTCAGCTATGCTGACAAAATTATAATGACCCCGCCCCCAACTCGGGGCGGCGATGCTCTTCCCTGCATTTTGTTAGCATAAACCAGCAGCATAGTGTAAACACACACTACAACACAGGTGCAAGCACGCACGACCACACACCCTGTGCACTCAGGGCACATTCACGGCGAACCGGCTAACGTCACGTCAATTTAAGCCATAGACGTTCCCGTCTCACCACCGTCCCTCGGACGGCCAACCATATGAGCATTTTGTCTCCCTGGCATTGGTCACGTCAATTTAAGTCATAGACCGTAGAAGACCCTCATCTATGCCAACGGTTCCGCCGAACGGCATAGATCGGGTACGGTTCCGCCTGACCCATGCTCATACCGCAACGACAATTTAAGCCATATGCGCAGGTCAAGACTCCCTGAGTCCCGTTTCCATCACACAATACACATAACCCGGTTATGTTCAAGTTGGCTCCCCGGCCACCATGATGGCAACATCCCGCATTTGCCTAGTTTTTCGGGTGCACCTTGGAGTTAGTCCCCAAGGCTCCCTGTTGCAATCTACCTCGTAGAAAACCCGAAAAACAAACATTCACCTGGAGTCTTCTCCGATTATTATGCAATGCAACATCACCGATCCAGACCAACATGTCCGGATAGGCTTCACACAACATGTCTATGTCTGTTTTTACATATAGTCTCTACACAAGGGGGACTTTACATATTTGCCCCAAGGAACGCCTCAACTCATCGCACACTCGCGTGAGAGGGCTTCCTATGCAAAGGAAAAGATGACTTCACATGTCCTAGGATGAGAATCGTTTTCCTAGCGTTCTTCCTTAGCGCCATGGAAATCTATGCGGATGGAAAGCACCGCAATCTCCTTGCCTCCGCGGATCCGAATTCGGCTCGTGATTTGGAGCTCCGAAGCTTCGCCGGTGACCGGATCTAGCTCCTCTTCCTCCTCCTTGCTCTCCCTTCTCTCTAAAACTTAGAGAGAGAACTCAAATGAAAAATAAGGGTTTTCTAACCCTATTCCCGGGTTAAACCCCATCAGGAATAACCCCAACCCTTGGATCCCAAGCCAAGGAAACGGACGGCCACGATTTAGGCTGAAAATAAAAAATCTGGGCCGAACTCGGGTTGCAACACGGCCGTGTACATGGTCGTGTCACTCATTCGCCGTCACCAGAAATTCCCGACCAGAACACGGCCTGTGACACGGCTACCGACACGCCCGTGTCACAATGTGACACGCTCGTGTCATGGCCCGTGTCACGGCCTGTGTGCAAAATCCACGATTCCCCGAGAAGGACACGGCCATGTGACACACCCGTGTCACATGTCGTGTGCTAGACACGCCCTGGGACACACCCGTGTCCAAGGCCGTGTAATCTCCTTAGCACAAAACTCCGCACGACCCGAGGAGGACACGGGCATTCGACACGCCCGTGTCGAAATGAACACGCCCGTGTCGGACCCGAACACGCCTGGGCTTAGGCCGTGCGCTCCTCACTCAACGATCATTGAGTGTAAGGCTCTGAGTGGCTGATACGCCCTGGGACACGCCCGTGTCCCAGGCCGTGTTCACCCCCCCCCCCCGACGACCGTTGACTCCAAAATCGTCGACCACGCGACCAATACCGACCCGAGCACGACACACCCTGGGACACGCCCGTGTCCCAGGCCGTGTCACCTCTAGCAAAACCCATATCTGGCTAAAAACGTCACCCGTCCCTCTTTTGAGTTTTGGGGCGTTACAATCAGACTCCTTTACGTCACTATGTTCCTCATAGACGAGATCGTCGTCATCATCCGTGGGTTCAATTAGCATCACCAAATTTTTGCGGGTAGGACATTCAACCGCATAGTGCCCGGGTTGGTTACAAGAATAACACCTGACGTTGGCTTTGTTTGTCTTGCCGATAGGGATACGTTCGCCCGAAGTGTCATTCGTTTTCCTAGCGGTAATGATAACCGATTTGGAGGTGTCACCTAAAACATTCTTCCCGCGTGAGTTAGGAAGGTGTGTGGAAGATGTTTTGGAGTGGAAGAAGGTTTTGGAGGAAGATGTTCGTGGGGTTGTGTTCACTGAAAGATGTTTTTCAATGTCAAGGGTCGCGTTCATGGCAGAGCTTAGATCATGGTGATCATAACGCCAGATTTGACTTTGAATTTCTGAACGAAGACCCTTACAGAATCGTGATACGGTAAGTTCAGTCATCTCTTGAATATCACAACATGTCATTTATTCATTTAACTCGCTCATATACTCACTCACCGATTTAGTGCCTTGGCGTAATGAGGTGAATTCGTCGAACATATTTGTTCGGTGGTAGGAGGTCACAAAGTGAGTAGTGAGGATGTTACGCATTTGCGGTCATGTGTGAGGAATACCACCAACACGATGCTCTTCATTTAGCCAAAACACTTGGGCACGCCCATCTAATTTCATGCGAGCGACGACTGTTGGGTTGGCTCCGCTCAAGTTATTCTATGTATACCTATCAAGTTTGGAATAGGTATATATAGTACCTCCAGCGTAGAGCCTGGCCCTAGAGCGACACGAACCCAATAACCCGGTCCGAGTCAGACCCGACACGAGCGGACATAAAACCCAATATATCTAACAATCTCCTCATATGTCTGTTGTGAACCTTACGTTGGAGAAGGGGGTGGTTTGTGAAATGTTTAGCCAAATGTGAATCATACACAACCGTGTCCGACACCTGTTAAAAACTATTAGACTTAACAAGAAAAATAGTATGTACGCATAAACAGAACGAAAGTTCAGATACATCACAGCATGTCTCAGATACAATCATGGCACAGACCCTAAACGCCTCGAGTCCAAAATCAGACAGAGAGCAACAAAAGTCCAAACAAACAGGTGAAAGAATAAAGAGAGCTAAACAGTGCTCTGAAACAGAGATACCAAAAAAAGAAGTCTAACAATACTCTAACTGTCAATATCTAGACGATCATCATGATCAGAATTCCAGTCTACCAGTGCTCCTCCTAGATCACCAGCCCCTATAATTTCCAACAGAAAATTTCATTTTAGAATGAATTCAAACCTTAGAAATGTACAGATATCTAGTTTTATTAAAAGAACTTAGTATTATCATTTCCATTATTATTAGTGTTGGCTGGGAGGATGCTTCTACAGAGTATTATAGATTAACCGCAGAATCAGTTACATGTTTTCAAATGAAACGATTTACTGACTTCTGTACGCAACAACTATATCTGTGTTCCTATATGGAATGTTACGGTTACTGCTCTTCTAAAGTTTACTGGAACTCATCAAGTTTAGAATGGAACCAATCGACAAGAGAAAAGTCCAACCAAGTCAGATCGTGTTATCAAGTTTGGAATAACACTCTCCTCCAAGGCAAGATAGCCGAATCTAGATGAAGTTGTTAGCATCAGATTTGGAATGAAACAACTTATCAGATCCGTTTTCAGCAACCAAGAGCATCAACGGAGCACAACATGCTTGTTTGACGAAGGAAATTTGACTAATCAAAACATTCGGACAAAGGCTGAGCTAAGTCGTCTAGTCTTGACCTAAGGCCTTTAGTCTCATTTCCCTCACTGTTTTGATTAATCTGTCTTTGGGCATTCCTTTCGTCAATAGATCAGCCAGGTTATCCTTCGAACGCACATCGATCAAAGTGATAATTCCTTGTTCTTTTAGATAATTCAACAACGCATGTCTCAGTCGTACATGTCTCCTCTTTGTGTTATAGAGAGCATTCTTTATAACTTGAGCTGCTGCTTGATTATCACAATACAAGCTCAACGAGTTGACTTGTAACCTAGATAGGGGTATGTCTAGAATCATGTTTCTGATCCAATCTGCCTCTTCACCAGCTGAAGTTAAGGCAAACAACTCGGCTTTCATAGACGACAAGGCTATATAAGTCTGTCTTTTGGATTTCCAAGTAATAGCAGCTTAACACAAAGTGAATATATATCCACTGGTAGACTTGTTGTTCCCAATTTCTGAACACCACGAGGCATCAGAGAATCCATCCACAGCACGAGGATAACCAGTATAGCACAAGGCATGATCTTTGGTACCTCTCAGGTATCTCATCAGCCTATCTAGGGCATCCCAATGCTCTTTGCCTGGACTACTGGTAAAGCGACTCAGCATGCCAACTGTGAAGGCAATGTCTAGTCTAGTGCAACTTGTGGCGTACATGAGACTACCAATTATTTTAGAATATTTTAATTGATCAATGTTGGTCCCTTCGTTAGGACTCAACTTAACATTGTGGTCAAACTGTGTCTCAACTAGCCTACAGTCTTTGTATCCCTAGGTAGAAAGTAGTTGCTCTATATAATGAGTCTGGCTAAGGGTTACTCTACCCTTGTCAACTCTAATTTTCATACCTAACAGGGTATCCACAGGACCAAGGTCCTTCATGTCAAAAGCTTCTGCGAGAGTGGATTTGACGTCCCTCACTACAGCAAGATCTGAACCCAGAATCAACATGTCATCCACATATAGACATATGATGACTGTTTGATTGGACAACGAGCAGTGATAGAGACACTTGTCTAAAAGACTGGACTGAAATCCAACACTCTTTACCACTTGATCAAACTTCATGTGCCACATCTTAGGCGTTTGTTTAAGCCCATAGATTGATTTAGTTAATTTGTACACTTTATCTTTTAGATCTTTATGAACATAACCTTCAGGTGGTGCCATGTAGATCTCTTCATCAAGCTCTCCGTTTAAGAATGTTGTCTTCACATCCATCTGATGAACTATGAAGTTTTCGATAGACGCTAAAGCTAGAAGAATCCTAATAGTCGATAGGTGACACACAGGTGAATAAACGTCAAAATAGTCTATTCCCCCTTGTTGTTTATAGTCTTTAGCTACTAGACGCGCTTTATACCTGGCTATAGACTCATCATTATGTAATTTCTTCTTCAACACCCACTTGCATCCTAGGATTTTCGCTCCTTTCGGCAGGTCAACTAGATGCCAAGTGTTATTTTGTAGCAGCGAGTCCATCTCATCATCGATGGCTTCTGCCCACATTAATGAATATCTAGATCTCATTGCTTCCTAATTAGAGAATGGATCATCCTCTAAGTGGTAGGTGACGAAATTCTCACCAAAATTCTTAGAGATTCTATCTCTTGTAGACGCTCTAACAGGAACAGATTCCACCTCTAGAGGTTGGGAAGTAGAGCCAGAGGGGCAAGCTTCAGATTCTATAATAGATTCTACAATCACGTCACTTGACCCAGAGACGGTTAAGCTATGATCTTTGATAAATTTGTGTTCAAAGAAAATAGCATTTCTAGACTCTATCACTGTATTAGTGGATAGATCCAGAAACCCGTTAGTTGCACTATCTTCTGCACTACCTACGTAAATACATGTTGTTCTAGGTCCCGCCTTAGGTCTCTTAAGGTCTTGTAACCGCACATAAGCGATACAGTCACAAGTCTTTAGAGTGTCACATCTATAAGGATGACCATGTCACAGCTCATACGGGATAGAGATGAGCTTGGAGTGAGTCACTCTATTTAGAATATGATTCGCAGTGAGCATTGTTTCTCCCCAAAACGAATTAGGCATGCCAGCTGTTAGGAGCACAGAATTCAACAATTATGTTAAAGTTTTATTCTTACGCTCAGCAACTCCATTAGACTAGGGTGAGTAAGGAGCTGTGGTTTCAAGGATTATGCCCTCATAGGCACAAAATTCTCTAAACTCAGTTGCAGTGTATTCTCCTCCTCGATCACTTCTAAGTCTCTTAATTTTAAGATTCAACTGATTTTCCACACGAGAATTAAAAATTTTAAACGTCTCAAAGGCCTCGTCTTTCGATCTCAACAAATACACATGACAATATCTCGAAAAATCGTCTATGAAGGTAATTAGATACTTCTTTCCCCCTCTAGTGATATGACTTCAGAAATTACAAAGGTCTGAATGTATCAATTCCAGAAGTTGTGTGCTCTTAGACACTGACTTGAAAGGTGTTCTAGTGATTTTGGTTTGCGCACACACCTCACACTTGTCAAATCGAATAGATAGATCTAAAGGAATGTTTTGACTCTTAGCTAGGTCTAGCATTTTCCTATAGTTCACATGTCCTAGTCTGTTGTGTAACAACTTCAGATCAATAAGATTAGAACTCACTTGGTTAATGTTATTGTTATTTAGGCTAAGTCTGTACATTCTGTTGATCATATACGCACACCCAAAATAATGTGAATTGACCATTAAGGTCATTCTACCGTTTTGAGTTGTGAAGGACATCCCAGCCTTATCTAATAAACTAATTGAAATCAAATTCTTAGTAATCGTAGGAACTACTTTAACATTAGTTATAAATAAAGTTTTACCTGAAGAGAGCACCAGCTCAGTCGTCCAAACATGAGTGACAGAGGTCTCTCCTATATTATAATTTGCCACCTTCTCCTCGACTGTCACACCTCTGAGAGAAGACTTCTATCATTAGTAACATGACAGGTAGCACCGCTATCCAGCCACCACTCTGAGGATGTATTGCGGTGACTACTCCCGACCATAGCCACGAATGGCCTACGATCCGGGTCGTCGACCGACAGATATCCATTATTTTGATCCTCGAGGCGGATGAGTCTCTTGAGATCATCTAGAGTGGTCTCTTCCTCTAGTCATAATGTGATCCACCCAGGAGGCAGCTTGTGCAGAATCAAACTCACAAAGAGACTATCGGATATTACGGATTGTTCGTCCGCCAGCTTGAGACGCAGTTTTTCCAGTTCTACAATTTGGGAGGTGAACGAGCGGAGGAATCGGGAACTACGATGACGTAGTTTTTTTGCGAGATCGACGAAGATGGAAAACCCGATCAATTCCTTCTCACGCGATGGAGATCGACGACGGACCCAATAACCCGTTCTGAGTCGGACCCGACACGAACGGACATAAAACCCAATATATCTAACAACGACTACCTTTTGGTGGTCGTCCAAATTATGTCACTCAAAATAACATTCTATTTTCATGAGCCAATCTTTAAAAAAATTAGGGTCACAGTAGCCGTCAAATGTATGTGCATCAATTTTAATTTTGGGCGTGAGATCATTATGCCAATCCGCATTGTGTTCCTCGTCGTCATGACAATTATGGGGACGTGGTGGGCGGTGTGGAGGATTGCGGAGCTGGTTTTGTGATGAAAAACCATTTTGGATCGTTTGTGTTAAATTAGTAAATGTTGTTGTGAGTTGAGCGATTTGATCAGTGAGATCACGTTGGAAGACCGCTAGCTGCGCTTGCGTAACCTCTCAATTATCTGGATTGTCGTCCATGTAATTGGACATAGATGAATTTGGGAAATACTCGTTCCCCGAGCGTGTGTGCATAAGAGGGAAATAAGAGGACCGACAAAGATTGAGAAATATTTGCGCCGAAGTCTCATACCAAATTGATGTAGCACACACCGAATAGTGCACAAATAATCACACGCACATGAGCGACGCAACTTTACTCGCACACGTCGCGGGAAACACAGAAATTACGCCATGGCGCGTCACAAACACCGACAAATTTAACCCTAACGATGAGACTAGCGAGCGCAATATTTTGGCGTATAGATTTCTCCGACTACGATAGGACCCGAAGAAATTAAGCGACTGGGCGCGTTCCTTCCGACCAATTGGTTGGGGGATGGCGACAGACCTTACTTGCCCTGATTTGTTCGCTATTTCCGATCACACACTAGACCGTTCATGCACACACAAAACTAAAACGAGATAGACGAAGCACGCCACAAGGTGGAGGTGAGAAAAGTGTTACCCAGCCGGATGAGATCTGGGAGAAATAGACCGCAGTCAGCGCCAGCGCAAGGAGACCCGCAGGCGGGTGAGGAAGGGCCGGACAACCGGTATCATGCCGGGAGGGAGCTAGAGGGAGGGCCGCCACTGGTGTCGCGCCAGGGGAAAGAGGGGCTCGCCGCCGGTGTCGCGTCGAGCAGGCTCCGTCGGTGTCGCGCCGAGCGGGAGGGAGGCAAGGAATCAAAAATCCCGATTTTTTTCTTTCTTAACAATCCAATTGCCCTAATACACAAAAATAGGGGAATATATACTCCTCAAGAGGAGCACTCCCAGCCCCACATCAAAAGGAGTTAAATCCTAGCAATCCAAAAGTTTTTGGCCAAAATAAAATGCAGAAAATAAAGATAAAAGCTGGCTCTTGACCACCTAACAATCTGGTCAAGCCGAATGGACGTAAATGCCGAAAATAGTTAGAAATAAATTGACGGATGACATTTAAAATTTGCACAGCATGTCTCGATATGATTTCCTCGTGTTGGGGCGAAGGTCACAGCCGCTCGGCGCGCCGTGGAGTGGAACCGGGTCGGCGCCATCAGTGAGTTCGAGTCATCTAGGTCGGGTCAAGGTTGGGGTATCGTACCATATTTAGTGTGCGCACGCTTTTCGGTGCACGATAATGTTTGGTTTGACCACAGATTGGCCGCCAGCCGTCAAAATTGACTGGGGCAAACTCTGTTGACTTCGTATTGATCATACAAATCCAACGCCACTGACCGGGATCAAATCAAAGTTCGTTTGATAAATATCTCAATTTTGCATGTCGCGACGCACTAAAACGGTCAAATTCGTCGTTTGATTCCGCATTGCAACGCAACAAGTTCTAATGCGCTCGTATCGACTATACTAAGCCATCAGAATTGACAGAATTCATATCAGAGTTCTCTAGCTCGATATACTAAAATCTCGTATTAGCGACGCTCTACGAGGAACGGTCATATCCACCATATGACCTCGAAATTCAACGGAACGAGTTCCAACGCACTTGTATTAACTACAGAATGTCATATGAACCCACAGAACTCAAATAGAAGTTCTCTAGCTCCAAATCCCCATCTAGGTGTTGGGGTTGTGGAACACTTCCGGTTCTCTTGTTTCTCACACCGGGTTAGCCCACGTGAGCTTAGAGGAATCGAAGTGTGATCCCCCTCGGACATTTCTGGCGCCGACGACAGCGGGGGTCCGGGGGCAGCCGCCCCGGCGGAGGTCCCGCTGACGGGACAGCGGGCAGGGGTCCAGGGGACAGCGTCCCCGGTGGGGGTGCGGGGGCAACGCCCCCGACCCAAAATTTTTTGGGGAGATGTTTTCTCCAGTCGTCGAACCCAGCTCGACGATCGTCGAACTGGGTTCGACGTCGAACGTCGAACCCAGCTCGACGTTCGACGCGTCGAACCCAGATCGACGTTCGACGTTCGGGCCGAGTTCGACGATCGTCGAACGCCGATCGGGCCGAGTTCGACGATCGTCGAGCGCCGTTCGGCGTTCGACGATCCTGTCATGCTGAAGCCTATTTAAGGCGTATTCCGGTTCTTTTTTAGGGATACGGACGAAACGTTGACTTACGGCTGATATACCTTTTGGAGGCGCATACAAGGAGATTGTTGGCGGCGATCCAGAAGGGGGTTATTCTCTTTTGTTTCTTGTCCAGAAGAAGGAGTTAAGGTAGGATCGGTTTAGATCCTTGTAACCTTGTGTAATCTGTATTTCTTTTGGTGATTACAAGAACTAAGAAGAGAAGGGGAGAGAGGACGTAGCCCTGTTTTTTGGTGAACCTCTGTATATCTGTGTGTTTGTGTGTTTGCTCTATTTTTCATTTGTTTACTGCTTTATTCGAATTTCTGCTTCTCGACGCTCCGTTTTTCCTACACTAGGGTTACTTCCTAGCTAACTTGTTATGAGTTTTGGGTAGAGCTTCAGATCACTTTTATTAGACTCACTAAGAATCTAGTGGCCCATTAAAAATAGAAATATTGCATTTGGTATGTGTAAAAGCTAGATGTGCAGCATTAGAAATCTACGCACGATATAGCGACGAAGTTGAAAGATCGTCGATCAGCTCGACACTTTTATCTGCACGATGACATGCACATAACCATCCCGCGGCTTTACGCCGTCTGCTAGACATAATTCTACTCTCTACAGAGGGACTTAGAAACTAGTTTTTCATCAAAAGAATGTTTAGTTGGCAACTTGGCATCCCACTTTTGCATTTTGTCAAATAAAAGTCTCCATTAATTAGTATGACTTCAAATATAATTTGAATATTTTTTAATAGAATTTTCTAAAGCAAACAATTAATTAACTAAAAAATATTACGTAACACAAATAAAAGCTCCACTCAATAGTCAATATATCATAATTAACTAAACAATAAGAGCATTAAAAAATAATTAGTGTGTGCGTTTGGTTTCGTGCACTTTACGGTAAAGTGCTGGGATCCATTAAAAAAT
Source organism: Platanthera zijinensis (assembly GCA_039513925.1). Classification (NCBI taxonomy): domain Eukaryota; kingdom Viridiplantae; phylum Streptophyta; class Magnoliopsida; order Asparagales; family Orchidaceae; genus Platanthera; species Platanthera zijinensis. The sequence continues at coordinate 165,372,009 of CM077089.1, read as the reverse complement.
AATTAGTGGGATGCACTTTACGGTAAAATGCGGGCATCCAACGACTCTCGTAAATGCCCGCACACATCTCAAAGCGAGTGCATCTCATCTCGCTTTGAGATGTGTGCGAGCATCCAACGCGAGCAATTGGATGCCCGCACTTCACGGTAAAGTGCACTTTTGCACTTTATCTCTCCGGGTTCGGTTTCATGAGGTGCCAAAAGCATTTACACATTTATTTATTTATTATACAAGTGACAGGCACGGGCCTTCGGCCCTGGGGGCATTCGGCGAGGGTGCGACAATTGGCGGGATGCGACATTCGGCGGGGTGGGACATTCGCCGGGATGCGACATTCGCCGGTGGTGCGACATTTGTTGTGGGGACGACATTTGTTGTGGGCGGCGACATTTGTCGTGGGCTGCGACATTTGTCGTGGGCGGCGACATTTGTCGTGAGCGGCGACATTTATCGTGGGCAGTACCCGCCCCTATAGCCTCGCGTGACAGCACCCGACTGACGACGACGGGCTCCGCCCGCTCCCGACGGGCTCCACCCGACCCGCAACATATACATATGAGTACTCAAAATGACCGTAAAAAAATATAAATTAAGAATACAATTTTAATTTTGTAAAACAAATTATATTTTAACGTAAAAACATTTATTTTTTTCTTGTCATTTATAGCTAGAGCCAATAGGTTTAAGCTATCTAGTGTTTTCATTTTTTGTATTTTAATATTATAGAGCTGTGTAATTACCTAAATGAATATTGTCTTTATAATATACTAATATAAAGTTTGGTATAATTGTATAATTATGAATACAACTATAAGGGCATTATAGAGACATCAGGCAATGTTTCACCAAAGAATAATTTTGATATATTAGAAGAGATATAGATATAATTATATATAATATAAATAATCCGCCATCATTGTTCTTAGAATAATTGCAGCCTTTGAAGTGGAAGACTTTTTAAATAAAAGGAATGGGGTATCTGATTTCGACGTTTTATTATTATTATATATATATATTATTAGTATGCTATTATAACGTGGATAATTGTACGGCGATGGTTACTGGACGAGCGTGCCGTGTAGCGTGCTGCGTGCGCCTTGCTTGCACGCCACACGCCTATTCTTCTACCTTTACTCACTGTAGCGGAAGCTTGACTTTTTTTTAGTAATAAAATATACAAATATTATTGCACCGAGAATATTCATAATTAATTAAATAGTAAATTATTAAATAAGTAAACATAGCTCACATAGGGTGAGAATTGAGGTCCCATGATCTCCCTGTCATGCGATCTCAGCTTATTCAATTGGGTCAAGCCTCATTAACAGTTCGGGGCTTTTTGGAAGAAATTTTTCGAAAATATGAACCCAAAATAAAAAACAATCGCATTGTGATAGAAAAAGGGAATTGTTAAAAGCACCGCACTTTTAGCTAATCGCACCGCATTTAAGTATTTTAATCCTTAAAATCTACCGCTCTCAAAGTTTAGCCGCACTCCTCATTCTCGCACCGCAAAGCCCGCAAAACCTAAATCGGCGGCTTCTCTCGGCCGATTCCTAGGCGACACCGCCGTCCACAGGTTTCCCGACGCCGACGCTCCCTAATCGCCGCCGACGACCACCCTGTTCCCGCCGCCGACGGTTGTAGCCGTCCGCTCTGTTCTTCACGACGCCGGCACGCCTCCTTTCTGAACGCCCTATTCCCGTCTCTTGCACGCCGCCGGCCTTATCTCCTGTACTCCGACGACTGCTTCTGCACGCCGCTGGTAAGCTAAGCCTCCTGCATCCCTATCAGTCTCTAGTTTGTGCATTTAGTTTTTGTTAAAAACCTAGTCTCTAGTCCGGTCCCTTTCTCTAGTTAATTTCTAGGAAAGCAAATTGTATTCAATGTAAACTGTATGAATTGAATATAATGTGTTTGAAGGCAAACTGTATACAATGTGTAAGCTAAGCCTCCTGTATTCAATGTAAATCTGAAATTTCTAATGTCCCCCAATTTTGGGTACCTAAAAAGATCAATAGATGATCAAATACACTAATAAAAATCCTGATCAGCAAACCCTACTGCTGTTCTCGTATTCTTTAAGCCTTACGAAGCTTATTAAATATGATTTTTCATAAATTTAGGAGGTCAATCAGCAGCATATAGTGTTGTTTGTAATTAAATGGCATGTAAGGAACCAAAATTTTATGAGGTACACATGTATCTAAGGCTCAACCAGCAACCTAAATATTTTTATACTCACCCTTTTTTTTAAAAAAATTCAGAGCTTAGAAGGTCCCCCTGAGCTTTATGATCGAAATTCTCAAAGACCCGGATTAGAAGTATGTCAGTTCATAGTTTCATTTCAGTTGTTAATGTGGCCTAAGTGCCAAGTTTTGTATAAATATACTGTGAAGGTAATGAATAATAAATGTTATTCTTCACTAGATGACTCTTTATGTGTTCATGGGCTATGAGATCATTACGTATAGTTGCTTATTGTTAATTAATGCAATGCTACTTGATTAAGCCTCCAAACACATTGAATACAGTTTGCATAGAAAATTATTAGATCAAACATGGTTAGGAGGTACCAGTTGTGTTAAAAGTTTAACTTTTTGTCGTTATTATTCTTCCTTCGTATTATAGAATGTTTGACTGTTTTTTTTTTGTATAAAATTTAAAGTTCTTTGCAGTATGAATACCTCTCTTGAAATTGCCCCTTATGAAGAGATCTCAAAAGTTAGTGAAGTGGATATGAGTTCTCATTTTGCAACGGATCAAGTATTCCCTACAAGAGAGGCATTGATTGAGTGGGGACAAAAAATCGCAAGACATTTGGGTTTTGTTATCACTATTACACGTTCAGATAAGCTAGTTGGCCGGCTCACACCCCGTGTTCTCTTAGGCTGTGATAGAGGTGGTCATCAGCGCGACAATCAAAATAAAAAAGGTTTTGTAAAAAATATTTCAGCAAAGGTAAAGAATTTGATCGTTTTATGCGTGCATGGCAAGTTTTAATTGATGCACCTACGGTAAATGATTTCACTATGAAATACAACATATTATTGGCCGATTTTGCTTCCGATTACAAAGATGCATTGGGGTATGTTACGTCTTCGTGGGTTGATCCGTACAAGAAATATTTTGTTTCTGCATGGGTTGACAAATTTCTACATTTAGGTAGTACAACTACAAACAGGGTGGAGAGTGGGCATAGTATGTTAAAAAAAATTCTTGAAGTTAGTATTGGTAATTTGACCACTATATGGAAGACATTTGATCAAATGATCAATATCCAACATACGGACATTAAAAAGTCCTTTGGTCAGAGCTGCATACAGGTAAATAAAGATTTTAGTGGATTTCTGTACGCAGATTTACTTGGAAATTGTTCTCTGAAGGCACTTGAGTTCATTAAAGAGGAAGAGGAAATATTACTCAAAGGGTCTCAAAACTGTACACATAAAAAGAGGTTTACAATGGGTTTGTCGTGCTCACACGAGCTGTTACCGTACATATTGCAATCAAAATCGCTCCCTCTATGATTGGTAAATGTACATTGGAAGCAATTGACATTACAAGAATGAGAGCAAAAAGAAAAAGAGGACATTGATATTAACAACGAAGTTGAGGCTATTCTTAAAAAGTTTGCGGAGTCAAGTTTTCAACAAAAAAAAGCAATGAAAAGAAACTTCGAGAATTTATTAATCCCTCATGTAGCAAAACAGTTGAGCCTTTGGTGCCGATGCGGCTAAAAGGAAGACCAAAAGGGAGTTATAAAAAATTTCAGGATGACACGAAATCCACAAAACATGATCCTTCCTATTTTGAACATGTTCTTGCTATGGAAGGTTCACAATCCGAAGAAAACAAGATGAAGAAAGTGGCTAAATTGAATGCTCGAAAGAGAGCAAGATATCAACTAAGAACTCCTTCTCAAGATGGGAACCTATTTATGAGTTCTTTTGTTCGCGAACAATTGCCTTCTCTATTCTCCGAACACATTATAGATGTCGTTGATGTGCAAGGAGATGGCCACTGTGGATTTCGGGCTATAAGTCAAGGCTTGAATTTGGGTAAGGATTGGATGCACGTAAGGAATAATCTGCAATATGAAATTTTAAATCATGCAACATTATATGATCATGTCTACGGCGCAAATAGACGACAACAACTCATCGATTCTCTTGATTGCACAATTACACCCGCACCAGTTGAAAAATGGATGTCACTTCCTAATATGGGTTTGGTAATTGCATCATTCTATAATGTTGTCGTAGTTCAGCTATCACGTGATCAGTGTTTTACATTTCTTCCAATGCATTCGATTCCACCGACGGAGCCTAAACTAATTTCCATTGGATTCATAAATGGGAATCATTTCGTGGCGCTAACTTTGCGTGACAATTGTCCATTGCCACCATTATTCTCGCCATGAAAAAGGTTTCATGAGGAGTTTGCACAACCGTGGGAATCCACATATATGTCACGGATAATCCTTCCACCGACAAGTATAAAGAATACTTCGGTTATCGGTTTAGAGGACTTCTGACACTGGTTAGTAAAACTTACTTTATCTTATTATTATTTTTAAATTTATAAAATTGACTTGTTAACTTTTTTGTTGAATTATGCAGGAAGATGAAGTTCACGAATTTTTAGAGAAAAGACTTCATGTTTTTTGGTATCAAATATTTTGTCTTTTTGGTAAGAATTTGAAGACCACAACAAATTGAATAACACATTTGATGATTTTTTGTATCAAATATTTTCTCTATTGACTTTATATTAATGTTGTAATTCAATGAGAACATATTTTAATTCATATGTTAAGTGCGGTGCGATTATCTCAGTTGCGGTGCGGATAACGCTGTGCGGTGCTTTTAACAATGCGGTGCTTTTAGCCAAAAGTGCGGTGCTTTTAACAATTCCCTAGAAAAAAGATCTCAAATGTGGATTGTCATGTGACAGCATAGCAAAGCCCCAGTGCGCCCAGTTATTGTAGCACTTTACTAAAGTATTATAATAAACAAATGGTGTTGTTACTAGCAAATTTAATTTGGTTTCTAGCAAATCATTACTATTAGCAAACTCTTATTTTTCAAAATGACTATTTGAAAATCATTCTGTTACTAGCAAACCAACATAAATCTTTTTTAAAAAAATTAAATTTTGTTTAAAACATTCATTCTTTTAAAATAACTCACTAGCTACATATAATGACATTACAAATGATTTCAAATGTATTCATTCAACACTTATGTTAGCATTATAAGGGAGTCAAAATACTGCAAAATTTTGTTTAATACGTTCAAAACTTCTTTTTCAACAAAATATCATCATCTGCACCAAAATCTTTAAACAAAATATCGTCCGGTTTAGAAATATATTTGATTTCTAATTCCTGTAAGGGTGTGTTGTACAGAGGAGTTAAGTGTATATAAAAATATACGCGTCTTTTTGAACTGCGTCTTATACGCACATTTTCATGAGAAGTGTTCAACATAAAAGTTGTAGATCTCGACGATATATACAACTTTAATGTTGAACATTTTTTGATTTGAAGCAATTTAGACTTCCGATTTGGCCCCTGAAAAAAGTCACGCCGAATATATGTACGGACGTCCGGGATCGGCATGACCTTTTTCGGGGGCCAAATAGGTGGCTTAAACGGCTTCAAATTAAAAAGTGGTCAACATGAAAGTTGTAGATCTAGACGAGATCTACAACTTTTATGTTGAACACTTTTTGATTTTAAGCAGTTTTGACCCCCGATTTGGGCCCCGAAAAAAGTCACGCCGAAAATCTGTAAGGACGACTCGTTCCGTACGTGTCTTTTTTTGGGCACTAATTTGAGACCTAAACGGCTTCAAATCAAAAAATGGTCAACATGAAAGTCTTAGATCTCGATGAGATCTACAACTTTCATGTTGATCACTTTTTGAAATGAGAAATATTTGAGGCTCAAAATTTAAAAAATACAAAAATTGCAATAAAGCAAGATTGGTTTGATAGTAGTAATTTTTGGGAAGAGAAAAAAATACAAAAAATGATTGAATCCGTTTTTTTCTGCTTTGCTAGTAACGAAAGTGGGTTTGCTAATAAGAGCCGCGTCAAACGCAGATTATTCTCAAAACTCTAGTGCGTTTCCGCCGCACAGCAGACAAAAAGCTCAACCAAATGCCACCTTAGTAGCTCAATTGACATCTAAATATTGGGAATAGGGGGTGCTGTACTGTACCGTGCATTAAGCCATCCAATGGTTGTCAGCGTATCAGCACTCGCGTCGAGTTGCGTACGCGAAATGGATGCACTCGTAACCGTTGGATGTGATGCACTACACGGGATAGTACAGAACACCCTCCGCTTCCTAAATAAAGCTACTATATTTAACTAGTTGCGCCTAGAAGCTATTTAAATATTATAGTTAGTGCTATCAAAATATCACTACTAGATTAAACGTATTCAACTTACATAGTATAAAATGTCAGGCATAATGCAGTTAACACTATATTGCAGTGATCATATCATTTGAGTATATATATGTTGCTTAATAAAATCATTGCACCCAAACTTGTCCATTTAAAATCAGTGAAGTACTTTGACTCACCCCAAATTCATCTTAAAGGTCCTAACACTAATGCCTCATCCATTGAAAATCAGTGAAGCCTTTGAAACCTTCAAACTCAGTATGAGGTTGATACACCGGGATCTGAACCCTAAGTTTATAACTTTCCCCAATTCAATCTAGAAAGTTCCAATAAATTGATCTTTGATGGGGACGTCATTATTTATAGCAACCCGGGGTGCGGTTAACCGACTCTCCATGATTCCCACCAAATTAATGGGATCATGGGTTTGACCGCCGCGCGCTCATCCCTTTACCCGCACTGTCCAAGCCGCCGCCACGCCAGGGCCGCCGACACCACCTCCCTCGGCGCCAGGCGACCCGCGCCCGGCTGCCCGCGCCAAGGCCACCCGCAAGAGGCGGTCGAACCACAGTGGCCTCCTGGCTGCGGGGCGCCCCCAGTAGGGGGTGATCGCTCCACGGCCGCCTCCCGGCAGCAGGGCGCCGCCCGCAAGGGGCGGCTGTTCCTCGGCCACCCCTCCTAGCGGTCGCGGTCCTTCTTTACTGATGGTCATCCGTCGTTAAGACGGCCTCCCGTCCTGACCGACCTTTCGTCAATTTTGGGAATAACCACTCACTAACTACCATGATTAATGGGGGGGGGGGGGGCGGGGTAATTAGATAATTAATTAATAATATTATGCAAATAATATTTCCCTAAATCATACTTAAGATTTTGATATTGATGGTTACGGTGTGCGGATAGACGCATAACCACCGTAATCACCTCTTGAAGGCTATAAAGGAAGTCATATGGCTCCTCATTTCTCACCTTTTTTTCTCCCCGTTTTCTTTTTCCTCATGCTAGAGCTCTGCCGAATTCCTCCTACAAGTCACCGCCTCTCCACCAGAAAATCTGGTCACCACCTCTCCACCAAAAAATTTGGCTAAGTCCACCGCGAAGAGAGTGATTCCTGTGAGCTGCCCGCCGAAGTCTCCGAGCGCGCAACTCCCTTCACGTAGAAACCAACAACGTATCGCACGTGTAACACCCCTTCCCAGTATTTCAGAAATCAGCCGTCCGGCCGGGTCAGCGATATAAAAAAACTAGGAAACAGTATTAAAAACTAATATACAGCAGGTAAAGAAGTATCTACTAAAAATTTACAACTTACAACGGAAGCTAGAAAAATAAACTAACGGTCCGTTCGACTCCCTGGAATTGGAATTGCATAATTAGAATTCATCTAAGTCCAATTCCTGTGAGAATTGAAATTGGTCTGAATTCCAATGAAGTTGTTTGGTTGCAGGATGGATTTCTAGAATTAGAATTGAAATTGATTTAAAATTCCTTTTTTTCTCATGCCTGCAGGATCAGGCGACATGACAATTTGAAGTTGGAGTCTTGTGTTACTCGGGACGAAGTTATTGCAACAAAACCAAGTGGTGTAGGGAATTATTCCTTTACAATCTCTAAGAAAATATAGAAGTTAGCAAAAAAGGAACACAACACCAGAGAAATCAACTTCAAGTAGTGTACAACCAATTAATTATGATCGGGAAACGACAGTGAGATCGGGTGGTGATGAAAAGATCGGGTGACGGCGATGGGATCGGTCGACGATGGCGAGATCGAACGACGACGAGATCGGGCAGTGGAGGCGGTGAGATCGGGCGGCTGCAACGAGAACGGGCGGTGGCGGCGAGATCGGGTGGCTGCGGCGAGATCAGGTGGTGGCGGCGAGATCGAGCGGCGGCAGCAGTGAGCGGTGGCGAGATAGGGAGGCGGTGGTGAGATTGGGCGACGATAGCGAGATTGGGCGGCGGAGGCGAGATCGGGCGGCGGCGGAGAGATCGGGCGGCGGCGGCGAAATCGGGCGGCGGCGGCGAGTTCGGGCGGCGGCGACGAGATCGGGCGGCGGCGATGAGATCGGGCAACTACGACCATAGTAAAAAACTGAATTCCATGAAATATCTGTCTTTACCCCTAAGAATTGGTTATAATACAAAATTGAATTCCATGTAATTGGACCAATTCAAATTCCGAGGGAATTCCTAACATCCGAACACTGAAATTGGAATTTTGTTGCCTCAATTCCAATTCCCAATTCCAATTCCAAGGGGCCGAACGGACCGTAAAGGTAAACACATACCTCAAATCTGGATTCACAGAGCCACTAAACATGAATGGAATTAAAATAACTGAAAATCTGTATAACATTAATAATCTGATATAAGTTATATAAAACATTAACCAGGTACATTGTCCACATCTACAAGTACATGCTGAAATAGAGTAAGCTGAATGAGAAAAATACTACAAATTGACGTCACTATAACACTCATCCTAGACGTAGTTTCCCACCTGGATCACCTGAAAAACATTGCCCATGAGGGGTCAGAGTAAAGAAAAATAACTCCTCCAAGTGACACTAAAAACAGTTTTCATATGATGAATGCATGTCTTTAGAAAAACAATTTTGTGCATTAAAAACCTTTTATGATATATGTTATGCATGCATTCGCATTACTTCCTGGTCAAAATATCTATTTGTCTATGTACGTGACTTTTAGTTTACTAACCCAAGTCCTGGCGTTTACTATCTAGTGTACTGTCTCACGTCAGGTCTATACTTGAGTTCTAGGTGGCTTCTAACCTGCACATCTACTTGGAAGGCTCTAGGCAGAGTAGCTCCTAACGCAGAACTGAAACTGGCGACCCGAGACCATCTTACGAACTCAATTGTTCTAGTGTCGCGCGGACAAGGTCTCGAATCTACTAATTGTCTCAAAGGGAAGTAAACTCCCAAGACTATACTGCTCATAAGATATCATATGCCTTATGAGAAAGATAGTGCGCCTCTACCGAGCACGAAAATACTTGTGTGCTCATTGACCTTTCGGTCTGATGCTACTCTGCTTGGAATATCTCTTTTGGTGGACTACTGAGCGACCCTTGACTTTCTTGTGGTCGACTTGAAGGGACATTCACGTCCTTGGTCAGACAACCTCCAAATCTACGTATGCGGGTAAAGTTTCGTACCTAAAACAACTGTTCATAATTTGGCTAACTTGGGCATGGAAAAACAGCGTCATCCTACACGTTTTCCACGACCATTTTCCTACCGTCACAACTTTCCTATGTATGTTTATGATGCTTGTACGAAACTTACTAATGCGTATACAAAATATAATTTTTGCTACGTCTAACTAATAGGAATTAAATTTCCTTGCAGCGGTGCTGCGGCGCTCGTAGACTCGGCGCGACGACATTAGCTTTTCAGAAGGCAATCCTACTGCTGGGGATCTTCAGAAAACTTCCTCGAACCTACTAGAGTCCTGCAATTTAAGGCAAACCTATTTTCATAATTTTTCCACTTTAGGGTTTCCGGTGGAAAATCTCCAAAACATCTAGGATTACAAAATACATGTGCTAAACTTCATATATTACCTTTACGTGGAGTGGTTGAGGCTCTCAATGCGCCCTACAAAAATTCCGCGGTGGACCACGAATCCCAAAACCTAAATAGGGCAAAGGAAATGAAAACTTAGTCTATCTTAACTTCCAAATCAACTGATTACCATGTAGGAATAAGGAGAAGGGAGACATAGAACTCATCGGAACCACAATCATTGACCTAGCCTTTGATTCCACCGGCTAGGGTTGAAACCCGGCACTTCCACGACCAAGGAATGAAAAGGAACACTCACCGGCGCTCGTAGAGGAAGGAGGAGAAGCCGGAGTGGACTTCTGGAGGAGAATCGGGCGTCAGCTAGGGCAGCGGAGGCGTCGACGCTTGCAGAAACGGAAAGTGTCGGGCTGCGGTTCTGCGATTTTTCTCCCGTAAGAAATGAGAGGCGTGCGGGTTATGAAATATCGGGAGAGGGGTTTATGTGTTTCGGGTATGCGGTTCATTGATAACCGCATGAGGAGAAGGGGGGAAAATTGTTATTGGCACCCCATTTCCACCCAAATACAACTTATTAAACGGCTATCGGCACACCCAAACTCTCACTAATTCTTTTGAATACTTACCGAAATCACCGCGCGCGTCGATTCTAAAATAACATGTGGTATGCACTATTATTAACGCACTTAACGAACTAGCAGTCGTTATCATTTGGAAAAGTAACATTATACCTTGACGACGCGCTGCCTCGATCAAAAACCGTCGCGACTAGCCCCTACAATTTTAAATAAATTTTGCGTCAGCATAGAATGTTACAAATCTCCCCTCCTAACAAAAATTTTCGTCCTTGAAAATTGAAATCATACCTGAATCGAAGAGAAAAAAATAGTCTGCATTGCTCTTAAGCTCATCCTCTCGCTCCCAAGTATACTCTGGACGGCCACAGTTCATCCAAAGGACTTTGACCATGCGAATCTCTCTATTCCTGAGCTTCTGAATCCTTGAATCCATTATTCTGACTGGTCTAACCCCAATACTAAGATCTGTCTCAATTGGTGCTTCCTTGGTACTGATGATCTGACTAGAATCTTTGACTGCTCTCCTCAAATAGGAGACGTGGAATACATCATGTACACCACTCATTTCCTCAGGTAAGGCCAACCTATATGCAAACTCACAAACTCTCTTCAGTACCTCAAAAGGACCAACGAATCTAGGGCTCAGTTTATTCATCCGCTTTATTCTAGACACTCCTCTGACTGGTCTGACCTTCAAATAAACGTAGTCTCCAACACTGAACTCTACTGACCTGTGCTTCTGATCATAATACTTGGTCTGGCGATCCCGAGTTGTCTTCATACGCTCCTGAATAAGCTTGATCCTGTCAGTGATCTTATCAATCCATGACTCCCTGATAGAAAATCTTTCCTCACTTTCAGCCCAACATAACGGTGTACGACAACGTCTATCATAGAGGGCCTCGAACGGCGTCATCATAATACTTGTCTGAAAACTGTTGTTGTAGAAGAACTCCACAAGAGTAACATACTTCTCCCACTTTCCTCCAAAATCCAAAATGCACATCCGTAGCAGATTCTCCAAAGTCTTATTTGTGCGCTCAGTCTGTCCATCTGTCTGGGGATGGAATGCGGTACTGAAATGTAATCTGGTACCCAACCGCTCCTGAACGTATCTCCACTCCCTAGAGGTAGATCTGTCATCTCGGTCTGAAACAATAGTCTTGGGAACACCGTGAAGTCGAACTACCTCGTCTAAATATAACTGTGTCAGCTTCGGACCTTGATCCGTCTTCCTAAGAGGAATGAAATGAGCGACCTTAGAAAAGTCGATCAATTATAACCCACAAAGAATCATTCCCACTCTACGATCTCGGCAGACCATGAATGAAATTCATGGATATATCCTCAAATGTCCACTCAGGAATGGGAAGTGGCTGCAACTTGCCTCCAGGCCTTTGGCACTCGACCTTAACTAACTTGCATGTCTCGCACTTCCCTATATAATCTACAACATCACCCTTCAAACCTGGCCACCAGACTACCTTTTTAAGATCTGCATACATCTTCGTGCTACCAGGATGTATAAAATATCTGGAATTGTGTGCCTCAAAAAGAATGTCCTCGCGAAGGTGACTAACATCTGGGATATACACCCTGACATCATGCAATAATAACTCATCCTGAATAGAGAATCTCTCTTTCTGACCTGACTGCACTGAGATCCAAATCTCTGCCATCTTTGGATCCAAATGTAGAGCTGTCCTGATTCTATCCTTAATGTCGCAAGTAATCTCCATCCAACTCAACATTGCAGAACCAAAACTACAACGGGGCACAACGATGATGTCAAGTCTCTCCAGCTCTCGTACCAACTCCTTCTGATGAGTGAGAAGGGAAAAACACGAACCTCTACGGCTAAGGGCATCAGCTATAACGTTCGCCTTACCAGGATGGTATTGTATGTCTACGTCGTAGTCTGATAGAAACTCTAACCATCTACACTGCCTCAAATTGAGCTATCGCTGATCAAAGATATACTTGAGGCTCTTATGATCAGTAAAGATCTCGCAACGCACTCCATAGAGATAGTGCCTCCAAATCTTCAGAGCATGTATGACTGCTCCAAGCTCCAAGTCATGCACGAGATAGTTCCTCTCATGAACCTTTAACTGTCTGGAGGCATAGGCTACGACCTTTCCATGCTGCATGAGAACACAGCCCAAACCCTGACCTGAAGCATCGTTATAAATTTGAAACCCGTCAGGCCCTGAAGGTAAACTCAAAATTGGTGCGGTCATCAACCTGTCCTTCAAGTCCTCAAAAGCCAACTCGCATTCAACTGACCATACCAAGCCCTTACCCTTCCTAGTGAGGGGAGTTAGTGGTAAGGCTATCTTTGAGAAATCCCTGATAAATCTCCTGTAATATCCAGCAAGACCCAAGAAACAGCGAACCTCTGAAACTGTCGTCGGCCTTGGCCAATTCTTAATAGCCTCTATTTTCTTCGGATCAACACTAACCCCTTTCTGACTGATGATATGGCCTAAGAATGCAATCTCTGAAAGTCAAAACTCACACTTTGAAAACTTAGCATACAACTGGTTCTTCAACTCTGCTAATTCCCTTAGAGCCATTCGATAGGGAGATTTGGCTATCGGTGTATCCCCAGGCTGCAAGTATATCGGGAACTCAATCTCTCTATCTGGAGGGGCACCAGGGAGCTCTTCCAGGAAAACATCGGGAAACTCCTGCACCATTGGTACCTTTGCCAAGTCAGTCTTAGACTCTGCGCTCATCAGTACAACGAAGGTTTCACAACTCTTACTGATATAATCATCTTCACTACTCCCTTCAAGCCCTGAAAAGAAAAGGATGTCTGGTTGGGGCCCTCAAACTATATCTGCTTCGCCCTACAGTCAATCTTGACATTGACTGGCGAAATCCAGTCCATACCAAAAATCAAGTTGAATCCTGCTATAGGTAGCTGCAAAGCTTCCACGATAATCTCGGTATCACCAAACTGCACTGGTACCCTGCACTTATCTCTGGTCTGCAGAAGGGATCCATTCAGCATCATGACTTCCAGCGGTACTGCCTCTGGGACGACTTCTAAATCCAACTTACGCACTAGAGATTCCGCGATAAACGAGTGTGAGACACCCGTATCAAACATAATCTTAGAGGGTAAATTACGAATCATAAGGATGCCTACATGAATGATTTATGAAGGATGAAAAATAAATGTGTCACTACGGAGGATTTAAATAAACTTGTTAAGCAAATCCACACTTACCAGTCACTACATCCTCTTGATCCTTTGTCTCCTGCTGACCCAACCCATACGCTCTGGGCGGCACTAAGTCTTGACCCTGCTGTGGTCTCCCATCAGTGATCATCAACGCTTTTCCCTTATTTACCTACTAGAGCCACCAACCTCGTACTTCGACTGCAGGAATAAATTACATTAAAGATCTTCTGTAATTACATAAATGTAATGAATATAACAAGACTTTGATTACCTTACTTGCACCAACTTACTGACAAAAGAGAGCTATGTGTCCAGGTTGTCGGCATTTGTAACACACGCATGCGCTAGCCAAACACTCTCCTAGGTGGCGACGCTGACACTTGGGACAAGTGGGGTAGTCCTTGCTCCTGTCTCCAGACTGACCATTCTTCTTAGCCTCAGGCTTCGGCTTATTGTTTTAGTTCTTCCCTTGAAAATTCATGCTCTGCTGTGGCTGATGCGAATCCTGAGATCGCTTCGCATGGAAACTACTTCGCTTCTGAACCTTCTGCTAATCAGCCTCCAGCCTGCGAGCTGTATCCACTAAGCTCCTGTAATAAGCGTTGACCATAGTCATCAGCGGCTGCCTCAACGAGTCACGCAAGCCATCCACAAAGCGGGTGCACATCTCAGCCTGATCTCCCTGCATCATGCCCGTATATCGAGTCAGATGAGTAAGCTCTCGCTCGTACTTAATAACTATCCTGTCCCCCTGGAAAAGCCTAAGATACTTTTCCTGGAGACCTCATCGTGCAGAAGGAGGCACGAACTAACTTGCAAGTGCTCTAGAAAACTCGCCTCCAAGTAAACATGTCTGGTGTACGACCTGGCCAAACATATAGTCATACAATTTTAAAATGAACATATCACTTTCTAAAATAAGAGGAGATTTCGTATTGCTTTACCTGCAGGATCATCTGCGCGGTACTTGTCCCACTAGACCTTTGCCTCTCCTCGGAGGAGGAAAACTGCCAGAGGAACCTTCTTATTCTCCAGGCACTACAAAACGTTCAGCAGGTCTCTGGTGTTAGCTATCCAATCATATGTGTCCATCAGGGTCTCATCCCCACTGTAGTTCGAGGGTTGAAGCTCTCTAAAGTTTCTTAAATAGCGCTTCCAGGGTCATCACCACGGGTGCTGGGGCAGGAACTGGTGCAGGGACTGGTACTTGTACTGGAGTTGGAAACCCTGCAGCCAGTCCTCTCTAAAATTCCATCATGGCAACAGTGACTGCCTTGGCAATCTGAGACGCTATGTCAGTGCCCTCTGGAGCTGCTGGAACTGGTGGTACCTGTGGAACGGCAACGTCTCCTCATGGTTGCGTTAGGAAACAGGGTCCTGACGTGAAGATTCACCCGGTTCACTAACTCGTGGTGCCTGATAGAATATATAAAAGAAATCTGATTATTTATCAAGCATCTGAGAAATCTGGCTTAGCAATTTATTTCGCACTCTAGAGAAAACTAGGGCTTAATCGCAACTTAAAGTACTCTACTAACAAGAGTTTACTCTTACACAATCATATGGCTCTGTGAATTCTTTCTATGGTCCAGGGATCCTAAACCTCCCTCTGATACCAATTTGTAACACCCCTTCCCAGTATTTCAGAAATCAGCCGTCCGGCCGGGTTAGCGATATAAAGAAAACTAGGAAACAGTATTAAAAACTAATATATAGCAGGTAAAGAAGCATCTACTAAAAATTTACAACTTACAACGGAAGCTAGGAAAATAAACTAAGGATAAACACGTACCTCAAATCTCAATTCACAGAGCCACTAAACATGAATGAAATTAAAATAACTGAAAATCTGTATAACATTAATAATCTGATACAAGTTATATAAAACATTAACTAGGTACATTGTCCACATCTACAAGTACATGCTGAAATAGAGTAAGCTGAATGGGAAAAATACTACAAACTGACGCCACCATAACGCTCATCCTAGACGTAGTTTCCCACCTGGATCACCTGAAAAACATTGGCCTACGAGAGGTCAGAGTAAAGAAAAATAACTCCTCCATAGTGACACTAAAAACAATTTTCATATGATAAATGCATGTCTTTAGAAAAACAGTTTTGTACATTAAAAATCTTTTATGCTATATGTTATGCATACCTTCGTATTACTTCCTGGTCAAAACATTTATTTGTCTATGTACGTGACTTTTAGTTTACTAACCCAAGTCCTGGCGTTCACTATCTAGTGTGTACTGTCTCACGTCAGGTCTATACTTGAGTTCTAGGTGGCTTCTAACCTGCACATCTACTTGGAAGGCTCTAGGCAGAGTAGCTCCTAACGCAGAACTGAAACTGGCGACCCGAGACCATCTTACGAACTTCAATTGTTCTAGTGTCGCGCGGACAATGTCTCGAATCTACTAATTGTCTCAAAGGGAAGTAAACTCCCAAGACTATACTGTTCACAACGATACCATATGCCTTATGAGAAAGGTAGTGCGCCTCTACCGAGCACGGAAATACTTGTGTGCTCATTGACCTTTCGATCTGATGCTACTCTGCTTGGAATATCTCTTTTGGTGGACTACTGAGCGACCCTTGACTTTCTTGAGGTCGACTTGAAGGGACATTCACGCCCTTGGTCAGACAACCTCCAAATCTACGTACGCGGATAAAGTTTCGTACCTAAAACAATTGTTCATAATTTGGCTAACTTGGGCATGGAAAAACGACGTCATCATACACGTTTTCCACGACCATTTTCCTACCGTCACAACTTTCCTATGCATGTTTATGATGTTTGTACGAAACTTACTCATGCGTATACAAAATATAATTTTTGCTACGTTTAACTAACAGGAATTAAATTTCCTTACAGCGGTGCTGCGACGCTCGTAGACTCGGGGAGACGACATTAGCTTTTCCGAAGGCAATCCTACTGCTGGGGATCTTCAGAAAACTGCCTCGAACCTACTAGAGTCCTACAATTTAAGGCAAACATATTTTCATAATTTTTCCCCTTTAGGGTTTCCGGTGAAAAATCTCCAAAACATCTAGGGTTACAAAATACATGTGCTAAACTTCGTATATTACCTTTACGTGGAGTGGTTGAAGCTCTCAATGCGTCCTACACAAATTTCGCGGTGGACCACGAATCCCAAAACCTAAATAGGGCAAAGGAAATGAAAACTTAGTCTATCTTAACTTCCAAATCAACTGATTACCATGTAGGAATAAGGAGAAGGGAGACATAGAACTCACCGGAACCACAATCGTTGACCTAGCCTTTGATTCCACCGACTACGGTTGAAACCCGGCACTTCCACGGCCAAGGAATGAAGAGGAACACTCACCGGCGCTCGTAGAGGAAGGAGGAGAAGCCGGAGTGGACTTCTGGAGGAGAATCGGGCGTCGGCTAGGGCAGCGGAGGCGTCGGCGCTTGCGGAAACGAAAGGCGTCGGGCTGCGGTTCTGCGGTTTTTCTCCCGTAAGAAATGAGAGGTGTGCAGGTTATGAATTGTCAGGAGAGGGGTTTATGTGTTTCGGGTATGCGGTTCATTGATAACCGCATGATGAGAAGGGGGGAAATTGCTATTGGCATCCCATTTCCACCCAAATACAACTTATTAAACGGCTATCGGCACACCCAAACTTCCACTAATTCTTTTGAATACTTACCGAAATCGCCGCTCGCGTCGATTATTAAATAACATGTGTTACGCACTATTATTAACGCACTTAACGAACTAACAGTCGTTATCATTTGGAAAAGTAACATTATACCTTGACGACGCGCTGCCTCGATCAAAAACCGTCGCGAATAGCCCCTACAATTTTAATTAAATTTCGCGTCAGCATAGGATGTTACAGCACGCCCCCCAGCCGTGACCGTCATCAGCGCGGTGCCGACGAGGGTTCGTCATCTCCAACAGATATTTACTTCAAGCTTTGTGTGAGGCGGCCTGGCCTATTGCCTACCGAAACTCGTTGTACTCTCTCTCACACCCCAAGTGTAACGAGGAAAGGCATATCGTCCTCGATTCTCAAACAAACTTGTAATCTGAAACATATATTGGAGTTTGATAGACATAGATCCGATCACATGATTTTTTACCCTGTTGAGGGGTTTTTTCCATGTCAAAAATATCGCGTGTTCTACTTTTAGAATTCTGTGACTGTATGCGCGCTTGACCGCTTCGCGGGCTAAGACGGCCAAATTTAATCCAATCTACCATGAGCGTTGAGCAACCGCAACAATCTTATCCCTTCAAAATTGGCGAAATATTCCGACTCATGTAATCTCATCTTGAAGCTTCAACACGAGTAGCGATTATTAGGTCCGGATCCTAGTTATAACCGGAAGAATTGGTCCCCTTGAAATACATTCGAATAGGAGCCAAAAAAATCAGGGACGTTGAAGTAAAACACAATTTACACATGGCGTGATATTATGGCTCATGGTTTTTTTTGGCAGAATGCATCTTAGAAATATCAGCTTTTTGCAGAATGCACCCAAAAAATTTAAATTTAGCACAATGCATCCTCCCAAAATCAGTGTTTTGACAATGTGCACCCTAGATTGTTATAACATATTCACTTCTATTTCTTTAGCATATTGTGCACATTGCCAAAAAAATCGATTTGAGGGATGTATTGTGCTATATTTAAACTTTCAGGATGCAATTATGTCAAAAGCTTATATTTTTGGATGCATTTTGCCCAGAAAACCGATATTATTGGTCGCGAATTTTCTCTTAAGTCATTGTTAAATTGGGCCCGGCCCATTAAAAATACGACCAAGTGGGCCTATTACTGGATCCCTGTAAGATCCATTAGATTTCATCCTATAGGCCTCGACGAAGACCGAAGGGTTTTTTTTCTTACCAGCAAGCTAGGGCGGGGTCGTAGCCAGAGCAGTGACGTCGACGCCGGAAAGTGAAACGCTCAGGCCGTCGCAAGACCTGCCAGACGTCGTTTTTTCGTTTACGAGCAGCACCGTCGAGCTTTGCGGCCGAACGGTGTAGGCTTGCGGCCATGGGGAAAGCTGTTGAGGTTTGAGGGCGGCAGTGTTCACCGTGGAAGCTGCGCCGGTCGTTTCTTTTGCAGGGAGGTGTTGCCGGGGCTGCAGCACACGAGCGCTTATATCTGCGAGGAAGACCCTATCATTTTGACCCCCCAAGTGTTCGAGAAAATGCCTCTGAAAAAGTATCAGTCCAATTACTCATGGTTCTCCATGCGGAACTTCCCCAAAACGAGAAAATTGATCAGGTGAGGCTTGCTGCTTAGATTGAGTCTTCTTGATTTAAACATTTATGTTGAATCCATTAATCTTTTACTGCTTTGTTGTTGTAAACTTCCATTAATTATTTCAGCGGGCTAGCTTTTCTGTTAAGAACAAAGGTTGGAAACGATAACAGCTAACAGTTACCACAACAGCAGATTCACCTTCACTGGACAATCAACAATAGCAATAGGAAGCAACAGCAATAGCAAGCATAAATCACATTCACTGGACAATCACAATAACAGGAAATAAAGGATGATTCCACCTGAGAGCAGTGCCCTGAGAGGTGTTCTCACGGTGAGGGGGAAGATGCTCCCGATTCAGCCGCCTACACACATAACCATCAATTTCATCGATGAAAAAAACCAAACCCTAACCCGCCTGCTACTTATATGACATGTAGCTCGGCAATTACAAAAATACCCTTCACTAAATAAGACTTACAAAAAAGGATCATAACATTACATTCCCCCCACAATTTCCTTGTCCTCAAGGAATAGTAAAGTGCGGATATCATCGCTTGAAGGACTCCAGCTCCTCCCATGCTGCTTCTTCGTTGGTGTCATTCACCCATTGCACGAGAACTTGAGTCATTATGCGGCCACGGTTCGGTGCGGTGCGGTGGTTGAGGATGTTTTGTGGTTCCACCAATAAATTACCCTTTGAGTTGGTGACGTTTGACAGCGGAAGTGGTTGGAAGGGGTTGTCCAAGACATGTTCCCGGAGCTGGGAAATGTGAAATGTATGATGTATTTTGGTGTCGGCCGGCAACTCCAATTTATAGGCCACGGTCCCAATGCGTTCCAACACCCGGAAGGGACAAAAAAACCTTGGGGATAGCTTGTGAAACCCATGTGTTTGGAGAATCGTTTGCTTGTATGGTTGGAGGCGAACATATGCCCATGAGCCCACTTCTAAGATCCGCCCCCTCCGCTTCTTGTCTACCATGACATTCATTCTAGTTTGAGCTTGTGCTAAGTTGGTCTTCAATAATGATATCACCTCCCGCGCTTCGAGGGAACGGTCCACTTCTTCCGCTAGCGCCTCATCGGAAATGTATGAACATGAATTGCTGGCTCTACTGTACTCCAAGTGTGCTGAATAGTTCTTTCCAGAACTGGCTTAGGAAGGTAGTGTCCCAGTCACTCACTATGGACGTTGGTAGTCCATGGAGTCGCACGATCGAGTCCAAGAAGAGCCGGGCTACTCCTTGCACGGTATACGGATGAGAGAGAGCACTGAAATGGGCTTGTTTGCTGAGACGATCGACCACCACGAGTATCGTAGTCATCCCCTTTCTTTTGGGCAGCCCCTCTTTGAAGTCCAAAGATATGTCCTACCAAATTCGTTCGGGAACCGGTAGTGGTTGTAGCAGCCCCATCGGCTTTTGCGTATCCGCTTTGCATTGTTGGCACACTATACATTGTTGGATGTACGCATACATCTACGGTTTCATGCGCTTCCAATAAAAGATGTTTTTGAGCCTCCTGTATGTTGAATTAATGCCCGAGTGCCCTTCAACTGACCCATCATGGTATAGTTTCAACAGCGTCTCCTTCATCGCCGGGTCCTTTCCCACCACCAATATCCCTTTGCGCTTCAACAAACCATTCGCCCATTTATACTTCGGAAAACTAGAGGGGTCTTGCTCCTTTGAGTTATGATATGCTGCAGGTCCACATCTTTTGCCCATGACTCTCACAACTGTTGCAGGACATTAGATCGGATGGTAACCAACATATTGAGTTCTCCCCCATCCATTGTCTTTCCTCGGAAATGCGTCCGCACACAAATTCTCCTTGCCTTGCTTGTATTAGATTGTGTAATCATAGCCAAGGAGTTTGGCTAGATACTTCTGTTGTGCAGGTGTTGCTAGCTTTTGGTCGAGCAAATACTTCAAGGAATGTTGGTCCGTCTTGATCACAAACGAGTTCCCCAACAAATAATACCGCCATTGTTGCACAACCATCACGATAGCGAGGAGTTCCTTTTCATACACGGATAGGGCTGCATTCTTCTTTCTCAGTGCTCGACTGAAATATGCAACCAGCCGCCCCTCTTGCATGAGAACTGCCCCAACGCCCGCATCTGACGCGTCAGACTCCAAGACGAAGGGCATGCGAAAGTCCGGCACACATAGAACCGGTGGACGAGACACGGCCTCCTTGAGCCGAATGAAAGCCTGTTCGGCCGCTGAATTCCATTTGAATCCCTTCTTTTGTAGTAGCTCTGTAAGTGGGCGGGCAAGTGTGTCATAATGTTGGATGAAGCGCTGGTAATAACCGGTGAGGTTGAGGAAGCCCCGTAGTTTCTTCACCGTTGTGGGTCGAGGCCACTGCAACATGGCCGGGATCTTCATGGGATCGGTTTCTACTCCTCGCTTGGAGAAGAGGTGACCCAAGTAGTGCACTTGTTGCATTACGAAGTCGCACTTGGATCTCTTGAGAAATAATTGGTGATGCCGCAAAGTGGCAAAAGTGAATTGGAGATGTTGTAGATGCTCTTCCCATGACCTGCTAAACACGAGAATATCATCAAAAACACCACAATAAACTTGTGGAGTTGCTCCTGGAAGACCTTGTTCATCAAGCTTTGAAAGGTGGACGGAGCGTTGGCTAGCCCGATTAGCATAACCAAGAACTCGTAGTGTCCTTGATGTGTACGAAACAGTGTTGTAGATGTTAGCCGACATGTCCGACATGTCGGCCGACATAAAGGTTTTGAGGGTAAACGCCACGACATCGATATTTTAAGCAAATATGTTATTTTTGAAAATATCACCTGATATATCCATTTAACCCGATATATCAGGCGATATTTCGCGACCGATATATCGTCAAGAGTATTACAAATATTTTTTTTTCATTTTTTGAAGAGAACAAACACCGGTTAATGTGTTGTTTGACCTTGAGGTCACGGGTTCGAGTCCTGGAAGAACCCTTCTGCAGAAATGCAGGGTAAGGTTTGCCTACATTTCACCCTTGTGGTGGGATCCTTCCTTGAACCCTCACTGCGCAGGGATGCTTTGTGCACTGGGTTGTCCCTTTTGAGGAGATCAAATAGAAACAATTTGTTATGTGCTTCATTTTGTGCATCTCTCAAAACATAGTATCGACTACTTTCTCATCTAGCTCTCATTTGGTGATCTTTATCTCGTTTATTGCAGTCGAAGACTCTTTCTTATGTAATTTATAAACATGCACTATTTGTATATAGTTTATTGTGTAATTTATAAACATATATTATGTATACAATTATATATATTTATAAAAATTGTGTAATATATATGAATAAATTTATTTAAATATTAAAATTCAACATTGTAAAATATCCCCGATATATTCCCCGCAATCCGACATCCGACATTTCAAACTCAAACCGACATGAACCCGACATCCGACATCTACAACCTTGGTACGAAACGTCGTTGTTGAAGCCAGGAAAATTCCTAACCTCGAAATAGGATCAAGACAGCCTAAGGTTACTGATTCTACGATCCGACGTCACGATTTGAGTGGCTAGCGAGAGAGAGAAAGGAAACTATCTAAAAGAATATCATCAATAACACCAAAATAAACTTGTGGAGTTGCTCCTGGAAGAGCCTTGTTCATCTAAGCTTTGGAAAGGTCGGACTGGAGCGTTCGGCTCGCCCGACTTAGCATAACCAAGAACTCGTAGTGCCTCTTCGATCGTGCTACGAAATAGTACGTACTTCTGATGAATTGTCAGTCTTTTGCCATCCTCACTTGGTGGTAACCCGCCCGCAGATCCAATTTGAAAAAAAATCTGTGCTCCACAAAGCTCGTCGATCAACTCTTCAATAATGGGAATTAGAAATTTGTCCTTGACGGTATGCTTGTTGAGCTGACGGTAGTCAATGCACAGTCGCCACGTACCGTCGCCCTTCTTCACCAATACGACCTGGTGACACGAACTAGTTAAAGCTATGCTGAATCACCCCGATTTGGAGCATCTCCTTGATCAAGCGCTCAATGACTGTCTTTTGTAAGGGCGGATAACGATACGGTCACAAGTTGATGTCTACCTTATCTTCCTTGAGGTTGATGCGATGCTCGTGTTATCTTAATGGTGGCAGCTCTTTGGGCTCTTCGAACAGGTCCCGAAAGAACTCCAAAGCATGTGCTAACTTCTGCCCTTGAGTATGGTCCAGTGGAGATTCTTGTGTTATTATTTCTGGACTGCCAGCTTCGTCCAAATAGCTTGCGGGACTTGGAGTGGCTTGTCCGCCAGCCAACATGCAGAGCTGTCCTAGCTCTTCTCCTTCCCCAAAAACCGTTTGTTTATCCAAGATTGTTAGCATGTGCAGCTGTCCTTGTTTTGTTTGCCCCTTCCCTTCATGTCGGTGTTTCATCCATGTGCCCGCTAAGCTTTTAGAGCCCCTCAATGCAATTATCTGCCCTTGTCTTGTAAATTCAAGTGTGAGATTACGGAAATCCCATTGAATGATTCCCAATGTGACAAGCCACTGTATTCCAAGGACTACCTCACACCCCCCCCCCCCAAGAGGTAAAACTAGCATATCCGACTAAAAGAAAGCTCCCCCCATCTTCCATTGAAACCCCGCCACTTTATGCGAACTTGAGATACACTTGTCGTTAGGCAACGACCACATTAAATGTGGTTATGGAGACGAGTTCAAATTGCAGTCTTAAAGCCGTCTCCCTTTCTAAGAAGTTGTGGGTGCTGCCCGAATCGATCAAAATGTTGATTGGTTGGCCTTGGTAGGATGTCGTCACCTGCATGGTGGCGAAGTACGCGATTCCTGTCAGTGCGAGAACTGACACTTGCGGTGTCTCTTAAGTGTCCTCTTCAGCCTGGATTAGCTCGATGTCATCATCCGTGTCTTCGTACTCCCACCCGTCATCGCACTATTCTGGGATGAGTTGTTGAGCATAAGCTTGCTTGCGACCCGCACACCTATGACCCGGGGAATATGGTGCGCCACACCCAAAACATAGGCCCTTGTGGCGCTTCTCCTCCACCTCCGCTGTTGTTAGTCGTGGCCCTCTCCTTGTTGAGTTAAACCCCGTGCTGGAGTGTGGAAGGGGTTGCTGAGGTTGTCCAAGCGTAAAACTGGCCGACGGCCAGTTGTTTCGCGGGGCCGTGGTGGTAGTAGGTCCGGGTCCCCGTTGTTAACGCAATTGGAGCTTGTGTTCTTGAAGACGGGAGAGAGAGGCCACGCCCGCAAGAGTCTTCGGTTGAAACATCCGCACGGAAAAGGCTATCTCTTCCTTCAACCCGGTGAGGCAAAAGCTCATGGCGTGATATTCTTGGATGTGGACATGGTGGCAAAGGATGTCAAATTCTTACAAGTATTGTTGCACAGTCCCCTGTTGTCACATATTTTTCAACTTCCAGATGGGATCGTCGAACAGAATGGACCCAAATCAATTGGATATGGCGCGACTGTACTCCTCCCATGTCGGTCATTGTGCGGACAATCGCGATTTCATAAAGGCTTGGTGCCAGAAGAGAGCCTTGCCCTCCAGATGCATCGAGGAGAGCTGAACCTTCGTCTCCAGGGTTGTGCCAGCAATAACGAAGAATTGGTCACAACGGAAGAGTCACTCATGGGGGGTGTCCCCATTGAAGCATGGGAAGTCTATCCGTGGAAGGCACGTGGCCTACTGCGTGGTTGGACCCGAGTATATTTGCTGCTGCTCAGCGGGAGCTGACGAATCGAAAAGTGGCGTGGGCAAAACGACGCTGGGACGGGCGTCAGAAGGGGGGTCGCGGAGGCCATTTGCGGAACTTCGATCCAAGCGGATGGTGGAAATCAACTCCCTAATCTCCTCCAAGGTGCGACTCTGTTGATCCTCCACGGCTTGGAGTGTGCCATGCATCTGCTCCTTTGCTTGGCGCAAGGCGTCGACTTCATGTTGGAAGTCACGCGAGCGGGTACTATCTTTCGGTGCCATCCCACCCCGGTCGAGGCTCTGATACCTTGTTAAGAACAAAGGTTGGAAACGATAACAACTAACAGTTACCAAAACAACAGATTCACCTTCACTGGACAATCAACACTAGCAATAGGAAGCAACAACAACATCAAGCATAAATCACATTCACTGGACAATCACAATAACGGGAAATAAAGGATGATTCCACTGAAAAAAAACCAAACCCTAACCCACCAGGTACTTATATGACATGTAGCCCGACAATTACAAAAATACCTTTCACTAAATAAGACTTACAAAAAAGGATAACTTTTTACCAATCTTTCGCTCTTTGGTCGTATCTTGTTATCAAACCAATGCAACACAATAATATTGATAGGAAGGATTACAACTTGGAATAATTAGAGTTACAAGATAACTGATCTCACCTATGAGCAGCCCGGACGGATCGATCTTCCGGCGAGGGGAGGAGTTCCCGTTTAGCCGCTAAGAACACATCAACAAGACAAACAAACATTCAACATAACCTAACCCTAAACAGCGCTCAACTATTTATAGAAGTCATAGCTAGAAAATTACATAACTACCCTTACTATAAAATAAGAGCACATCATTAATAGGGATAGTCTTGTGATCACATGAACTTTCTTATCCAATTTACACGACTAAAATGAAACTTGCATGCCAAATGTACACATATTCTCATGATCATTAAATATCACTCTTTTGCTAATCCTATATCGTACATATGCCAAATTAATTTGGTAGCTCTGAGCAAGATATTAATTTTGGTTAATATTACGATTAATATCATATCCTAATGATTTTTTCACATGCATTTTGGGACCTTTAGTTCATGACATTTGTTACAATGTCAAATTTTTAGCAACTATTTGGTTCACTGGGATTTGCAGATATTTTTTTTTATATAAATGATGATGGTACTTGAAGCCACTTAGGCCCCGTTTGGCGCGGTGGTGGCGTCTTGAACGCAGTGGTTATGAACCGTCGTTCGTGAACGACCTACCTCACCTAACAAACTTCATCCACTTTTATGTTCAAAACTAGTTTTCGTTTCTTAGTGGCACTCATAACCGTTATCATGTCAAACATACATTTCATGACAATGGTGTTTTTGTCCAAACTCACAGGAGCAAAACACCATGCCAAACTAAGCCTTACTGTAATTGATCGAAAATTGTTGTACAGTGATCCTTTATTTTGTTTGTATTGGTTTCAGGAAGTTGGGGTTTGAAAGAGATGATATATACTTCTGGAAACAGATGGGAAAGGCGGTGCTCTGCACATATGCAATATTTGGACTTGCATGGTGGTGGAACGAAACCTCTCCGCTTGGTTGGTGGACAACTACGTCAAGACCCAAGGTGAAGATCTACTTTTTTTGCGCTGATACTATAATTACTGCTGCTGCTGCATATTCTTCTTCCTCCCCTCAATTTTTGTTTAGATTTTTTTATTTATTTTTGTTTATCTTCATTGGTGGTGAAAATCTTGATCAAGAATCAATTAGGATACAAAATTAAAATGCAGTATTTCTGGCCACTCTTATAGCTTCAAGGAGCCTTCTACAATTTAAATTTAATATTTGGGTAAAGTATGGATGGCACCCATATATTATAGAGAAAAGATATTTAGCCCCCTGTAAGTTTTAAAAGGACTGTTGTAACTTCTAATTTTTCATAACTGAGACATTTGACCCTCTGTCAACAAAATTTGTAGGGGGTCAAATGTCTCAGTTATGAAAAATCAGGGGCTATCATAGTTCTTTTAAAACTTACATGAGGTCAAAGATCTTTCCTCTACAATATAGAGGTGCCACAGGCACTTTACCCTTTATATTTTTGACTCTTTATAGCTTCAAGAAAACTTCTCTTTCTCTTTCT
Organism: Platanthera zijinensis; assembly: GCA_039513925.1. Classification (NCBI taxonomy): domain Eukaryota; kingdom Viridiplantae; phylum Streptophyta; class Magnoliopsida; order Asparagales; family Orchidaceae; genus Platanthera; species Platanthera zijinensis. The sequence continues at coordinate 165,345,167 of CM077089.1, read as the reverse complement.
CAAGAAAATTTTACTCTTTATATATATATATATATATATATATATATATATATATATGCTAGCAGTAGTTATGATTTAGCATTGTTCTTCCTGCATATATTACACTGGTATTCCATCTCTCCTATATATATAGGAGATATGAGTATTGATTAATTAATCAAGTTTTTTTTTCCAACATGATATCAGAGCCATCGCCGAGCCCGTGACCCGTGTCCCGCCCACACACATGTCACGTGCTTACGTCGCCTACTCCGCCCACTCTTCAACCTGATTCCGCTTCCGATCGCCTCCCACACTTTTCTCTCTCTGAATCCCATTCCCATCTTCCATCCTAAGACCTCTCTTATACCTCTTGTGCGACACTTCACTTATCAATGTAGCTGGGCGCAAGATTCTTCAAATGGGTGCTCAACCACCATTCTGATGCCCAATCTGCACCATATTTGAGGATATGGTTATTCCTCTCCATCATATATCTTGATTTATTTTTGGATTCATTGGTTGGATCGTGGCCTTTGTAGGATCTAAGGTTGCCCTCTTTGAATGAAAACTCTAGTTTATTGTTTGTCCTTGTTGTCCTCTATCTTCGGGTTATCTCAAATTTTTATTCTCAAGTCATCATGCTGGGAACTGTTGACTCTCCTGTCGCAGTATCCAACCTTTTTGTCTTTCCTCCTACCTTGGCACTTGCGGTATTTAGTTGAGCTAGTGATGATCATAACACCCCTCAGATTACTATTATTTGAGTGGATGACTCCAATTTCCTACCATTGTGGTTCCGCTCAGTCACCCTTGCTCTGACAAATCAGTGAAAATATTTGGATATGCTAGTGGTGCCACTATTGAATCTAACATATTTCACAGGATTGGATGCAATGAGAGTTAAAAAACTCATTAATCATGTCCTCACAAATTCTATGCAACAATCTATTGTCTACAACCATCTGTTCTTGGATTATGGTCGTTGATATCTGAAGAGAGCCGAGGATCCTTCCCGTAACCTTTCAATGTCCATCTATGAAGCCCTCTACTCCTATTTATAGACTAGAGAAGGACAACGAGCGATCATGCTTCTTCGTTCGTTGTACGGTTGTACCCAAAACAAACAAAAAAATAATGAAAAAAAAATTACAAAGAACAAAAAACGTTTTGACCGACAATCCGCTCATGATGAGCGGTCCCGGTTGTCACTTGTCTTGAGGTCAGCGCGAGTAGACCCTAATGGGCCCCGTGGCATGATCCCTGTCAAAAACCTTATTCGCCTCAAACGTTTTATTCTCAATTGAAACTCAAAACTCTATTCCCCCTTTCCTCTTCTTACTTCCGTGTAAGGAAAACATAAAAGTGAGCTTTTCTATGAGAATCTTGCATCCACGTAAAGAAGTGCGTTAGAGTAAAACATATCAAGAAGAACTGTGAGGTTTATCAACAACAACCAACATCCCGGGGAGGGACACTCTTGCGATGCAGTGAGCAAACAAAGGAGAAATTTACATGTTGCATTTGTACTATTGTTGCGCGGCAGAAGAAAAGAAATCACCACCTTAGATGTCATCTAAGGCGACATAGAATGTTACACACAAGATGACAAGAACACCAGATTTACATAATTCTATCAAGAACGACCTTTGTCCATGTGTGGCAGAGGGTTTCACTATAATTAGAGGAGAGTAAAGAACACCTTAAAATAAACTGGATAAACAAAGTCGAACAAGAGCGCTTCGTATATTTAATATTTCTGGAAGGAACAAATATATCATGATACTCTTAGTAAATAGAGTTCTTTGGCCCTGATCAATGCGAGTGCATTTTGTAAGGATTCTGATCAATGCGACCGCATTTTGTAAGAATTCTGATCAATGCAAGCACATTCTGTAAGGATTTTGATCATGGATTCTGCTTTCTGAAGAAGTTATAATACAAGACATCTCCAACAAACCTCTCTAGGACATCAATTGTTACTTGTACACGAGAAAATCGTCAATTAATAAATGTATATACCCTCTTTTATTATGTTCCTTAGAGTTAGGTTATAATGCTTGATAATTGGTATTATGAAAGCCTTGGGGCTTTTGGAATTAAAGGCTAAAACAGCACTTCTATAATGGTCGGCCTGATGAGGTTTTACATAGACAAATTCAACTAAGATGGTTTCACATCACATACTGCATTTAGATTTCCTTGTATCATATTTTTCTAGAGAAGTTCTTTTTTATAATTTGATATTTATATAAGTGGGAACAAGCAACCATTTATTAACTTATTGGATTAAAATAAATTATTTGAGTATTTACAATTATATTGTTTTCCCCGTTTACCAATTTTTTTTGCACCTGAATAGTTTCTTGATAGTGCGCCAGTTCCTCTTCTTTCAGGGACTTAGGCTATTGTTCATATAAATTTTTGCATCTTCTCACATCATTTTGTTATTATTTTGCATTCCATTTTGGCAGATGCTTCCAAATAAAAATATTTTACCTAAATGTTTCACATCATAAACATGCTACTTGTACGAAATTTCCTTTGCACCATTGGGGAGAACACCATAACGTGGAGAAGACGACAAATTTTGCGCTCAACCGCCATGAACAAAAGAGAAGTTTAAAAGAGCAAGAAAGAACAACATGAAAATAACCAAGCTGATACCAGATACACATTCTCAACACAATAAATCTTACCCTTGATCATACTCCATGATTCAATGTCGAAGAGACTGACTACTAGGCAGTGGTCTCGCATGAACCTCTCCGGTCTCGTGTGAACACTCCCGAACTCACATAAGAGCTCCATTCTTACATGATTTTTGCGCAATCTCACAATGTTTCCCGTGAATTCCTACTCCCACGAGCTTCAGCCCTCTCGCAAACTCCTTCTCGGTTCCCGGTGTCTTCCGTCTCCTTTGAACTCAACTTCCATCTCCCGCGAACTCGGCTCCCACGAGTTCGTCCATGCGACTTTCGTATCCTGCGAATTCTGAATGGTTTCTTACAATTCCCGCAAGCTTTTATGTTTTTCCCAATCAGCAGGCTTTTATGTTTTTCCCAACCAGCAAGCTCCCGCGTTTTCCCCTACCAGCAAGCGCATGCGTTTTCCGAAAGAAGCAAGCTTCTGCTTGTTCCCGTGAGCTCTGCCCTCTTTCGCGAAAAGCATCTCACTTCCACAGGCTTCTGCGATCATTTACTTCCCGCAAGCGCTGCTGCACACGAGCTCTCGGGCGTTCCAGTCATCCTGCGCCTCTCCTCGAGCTCTGCTCGCCCCCTCCTTTTATATGCATCGGCTGGACCTCCATCGCCCTCATCCGCATTTACTCATGTTATATTATGGGTAAGACTCACTTTTTATTCTTCATTCAAACGGTATTAGTTTTCCCCTCACTCCTCGTGTTTTTGGTTGAATCACATCCAACATATGGTCATGACAAGCTTTGCAATTCTCCTTACTCAAAAAGTTAATTGTTGTGTCCATTTCCAAATATTTGTATGTCTCTGCAGATATCACATTCTTCAAGACTACTCCCTACTCTTAAGGTAGATTCTTTTTACTTGACATTTTACCTCCTATATCTCCCACCTCTTCTTCACCAACATCCATGTCATCTCTTCCTATCATTTATTCACATCCACCTGATGTCACATCTCTTGTGCCCTTGCGCAAATCCCTCATCCTCCTGCCGTACATTTTTCCTTACCATCATGAAAGACATCCTGCTCTTCCCACTCTTATTACTCCTTTCACTCCCACATCCTCCATGACAGCTTCCAGGCCAGTTCACACCTCTTAAGGAGGTTCCATCCACTTTGGGAATTTATATTAGGATGTTCCCATTACTCCACGAAAAGGAGTACAGATATATACTCAACACCCTCTTACTAATGTGATATCTTATGTCATTCCCAGTCCTTACAGTGTGTTCGATTTGGCATTATCTTCCACAACTACCGCTTCAACATATTACGAAGCTCTTTGTATACCTTGCTGCAAAAACAGCCATGGATGGAAGGTATGCTGCGCTGGGAGTGAGTTTGTGGTAGTATAGGATGAAAGAACGGAGAATCTCTATCATCACATCAACTGATTGAGAGAGAATGTAAACAGATTGTTGCATAACAACCAAATCTAGTTTTGAGGCGAATTTTTAAGGAGCTAAAGGGTGGTCATTGTGATCATCAGCCATGATGAAGGTGGATTTTAAATTAAAACCCCAAGTCTATCCTCACCACACCTCTGAAGGTGTTGTACTTTGAAATGTCTGTAATCAGGGATGACTTTACTCATGGTGCCTGAGAGCAACAAAGGTTACCGGAAATTACCGTAGGTCTCACGACACACCCGAAAGGTCTGTAAGAGCACTCTCCCTCCTGAAAACACTAAGGTCTCTGGTTTTTCCGAAGGTTCAGAAATAGGAATAAATCTAAAAAGGCTATCTCTCTTGTTCTCAAACCAGACTATATGTATGCAAACAATTGTGGAGTTTAGGTTGTTGAGCTTGTGAAACATGTACCTTCCACTGAGGTTGTTGGATGGTGTCAAGAAAAAGATAGGCATGCCAGTGCCACTGTCAGACCCTGGTCTGACACCCGCCAACATAAGTATAGTGGTGCTAGAAGGATATGCCTATGTGTATGAGGGAAAACATCAGGTAAGATTTTGTTGGTGGGGGGAAAGATAAGGTTTTCTAGGAAACTGGGAGATTTGTCAGTGTTTACATAGATTTACCTCCATAAAATGACATATATAATGTGTTTTGTCCTCAAAATTAAGCAAAGGGTGTGGAAAGAGCGAAGTGAAGACAAGACAAGCTCCACTCACTCCGGCTTTTCAAAGAAGCCATAGTGACCAAGAGTAAGAGTAAGCGACATGCGATGTGAGCGAGATGACTGGCATAGGCTTCCACAATGAGAGTAGCGAGATGATGAGTCAGCCGCGTGTTATTTGGCAAAAAAGATTCTGAGATGATCATCTGAGATGAATGTGTTGCCACGAATTATCCATGAATGTTACTTTGAAGAGCCTACCATCTCAGGGGCGACCCTAAGAAGACTTAACGACTGACGGAACTTGTCATGGAGTGAGAAGTAGCACAGGCGATATGCAAGAAGGGGCGCGACATTAGACATATGTGCGGTCGGGTAAAGGATGAAGATTGACAGGTCGAACGACCCGTGGGTAAAATAGGTTAATGTTGATAATGGATTACCGTGTCGTCAGATATAAATGGGTTGGGATTGAAGTATAGGTATAGATAATCCTGTTGGTGATGTTTATATTATGATGTGACTAAGATCTAGTTAATTAATTATCACTTCTAATCATTATTCTCAATGACTATCATCCGTGTTTCATGAAAAAACAAAACATATAGAAGTGGACAATCACTTTATTTGAGAGGAAATTATCAACAGACGTATATGCACTCTATTTGTAGCATTAGACAAAGAACTTGTTGAGATATTCACTAAACTCATTTCTTGTCTTTTTTTGATGTGTTCGAAGCTAGGAATGCTTGAATGTATATGCTCTAGCTTGAGCTTGAGGAAGAGTGTGAAAGCTCATGATAAAAAGCCTCTTCATCTCTCTTGTATTTAGTCTCATATCTCCTAATAGAAATTATTTCTCCTCTACACTATAAAAAGGGGAGCCTCAATGTAATAAGTTACATTAAAAGAATTATAAATTTTATTTTCAAACTCTCTCAATATATATTTTAATAATTACTCATTAAATTTTTTATCTCTATTGTATGTATTTGTCTTTCCATAAAGCTTAATTTGGCATAGAAATGTGTGTTTTGTGTTGATCAAATTCCATGTAAGTCAACCTTCGCTCAAACTACCTCATCAATAGAATCTCCATCTGTTTCTTTCAGGAAGAGTGGGAAATGGCCCACCTTTATGAGAGGAGGAAGTTCCCGTATCCTGGCGACAAAGAGGCGGTGGAGGAGTTCATCGCAAGCGGTGGTATGCTCGGAACCACCATCGGTCCCCGAGGAATTATCGACGCCGAAAAAGACGAGAATTTTCAGAAGCGCCTGCAGTCACAAAAGTTCGATCAGGAGGCTCAGAAGCTTTGGTTTCGCATGAAGAACGAGGTCATGCAGGAGCTCCGGGAGAAGGGGTTCGACGAAGGAGCGGATTGACCGGGATAGCATCTTCTGTGTATATGCATTGCTATGCTTTTTCATTACTGAAATTTAGTAACTGCCGCTTCACCAGGCTTTGGGGGCATGTTCATACACACTTTTCTGTGGATTTCTCTATTTGCCTGAAAAATTTTCTATTCTGTTCAGCAGCAGCTTATTGTTATGGATTTGTTTTCAGGATCTTTGTATGCCATGATACTTTGTTTCAAAGCAATTCTCTCTCTCTCTCTCTCTCTCTCTCTCTCTCTCTCTATGTATAGACCCTTTTTATATTTTTATTTTAAAAGTGTGTCCTATTTTCTTCATGTGTGCTGTTGTTGACTGTTGTGAATTGCCGCTCCCTTTTTATTTTTTGACTGGGTCTGAACCGGGCGATTCAATTGGAGGAGATTACTATATATATATATTAATCTCTTGTTAATCCGGTTCTCTACCTAGGGCAGATTAAGCATCGCCTCTTTCTCTGATTCACAGTCGGCAAAATCCCACGGGAGGAGGTCTGCCTCTGGCTATTGCGAAGCCCTGTCCCGTCTCCTGCAAGGAGTCTTGCCTCGGCATGAGCTGCTCGCCGGACTCCGCCAACGCCGCCGCCAGGGAGTTCCTCTTCCACCTTAGAGCAGCTCGCCGGATTCCTCTTTCGTCAGAGGTAGGGGGCTGCTCGTCTGTTTAGCCTGCTGTTGCAAGCCGTGTGAGAGAGCAAAGGATTCTTCCTCTAGTGGCTAGTGGTGGAGGGATCCATTTGCTTGGGGATCGTTCCTGCCCTTCTATTGGTCTCTCAGGTTCTATATTTATTGCTGTAAATATTTCTCTGATTATTAGTGGATCTTCTCTGATGTTTTTCCTGTAAATATAGGAGCTTCTCTCCGAATCATGTATATCTTGTGTCGTCTGTGTGCTTGATTTTATTTCTGCATTATTTTTCTCTTATTTTGCGCTATTATCGTGGGTAATTTCATAACAATTGACAATTTGCCAGAACTCTACGACCCGTATATTTTACAACTCTTTAATAAATATTTTTAAACCAATAAAATTAATATTCTAAAATAACATCACATAACCTTTGGGTTCTGTTTGGTGCGGCACTTTTGAATATAAAAGTGGATGAAATAAAAATTTCTTAGGTGAGGTATGGTTCATAACTACCGCATTCATCACCATGCCAAAGAGAAGTCTTTAGCTATTGAATTTATATTATTATTATTATAGTAAATAATAAAACAGTTGACTTTCAATATAACTGAAGCACCATCATCTTATGAACACCTAGTTCAAAATAAAGCCTCCTTATTTATTCACCTGCCTCAAATCAAATTAATCCTTAAAATAAACCAAACTAAGCCAAAAATAGTGGGCAAAATACATATAGTTTTGCAAACTCAACTTTATATCCGTTGCGGCCAATACGCTATGTTTGGGTGAACCCATACACGTGAAAAGTGAACATAAATTTACATTTCGCAATCGGCAGATGCAAAGCTACACCCACTCCGGCCGGTGGCACCGTGAATCATAAAAGAGTAACTATAATTAATTATGAAAAAAAAGATAAATAAGCTTCTTGTGAGTAAAAAACAAAGGATAATCATTGCTTAATTCACAAGAAATGACATAAAACTAATTAATTATATAAATTTTGACATGCATTTTTTCAATTCTCTCAGAAACAGGCATTACAATGATATACATTTTGATCTCTTACTGGGTGAAAACAGAGGGATTGGCTGAAGCAGTGCTGACTTGAACTTCAAGAACCTCCAGCCGCCGTTCCAGAAGATCAAGTTTCTCGTTCAAAGATGCCAGCTTGCTCTTCGTCGTGGCCTCTGCGGCCGCAAAATGCTTTATATGATGATCAAATAAATATATCAACAAAAGTTTTGATGTTAATTTTGAGTTGGCTCGAATTGAATTTCAGCCAAATCATGAAAAAAACTCAAGGGCATGAAAGCAGCGCCGGAAAATCAAATTCAAAAGGATCGAGTTTTGATTACCGATTCACAGTTTCCTTCGAGCATGGGTGCATCCTACGTGTCGATGATATTCCGGGCCTTCCGGCATCATTTCTTTGATATAAAAGTACTTTCTTGTGCAATCATGATGAAATTATTGGGATCTGCTCCAGCAATCATATCGCTCCGTCGGGTTGGGTTCAGAGTTAAGAAAATCTATGCTTTGACTTGTGTGATGGAATCATCCGCCTTCATTATGGGCGCCTATCGTGAGAGGACGCGAAGTAGTTTTTGTTGATAATAACAAATTTGTAGCATAATGTTATCGTTGAGAATAATTAGACTTATCCCAACTATTGGTGATACTTTTTCCTATCTAGTGCTGCTATATGTAGAGCTGTCACTTAAAATCGAAAATCGTAAACCGAACCGGAACCGCAAAGAACCGAACCAAACCGTTCGCAAATTATTTGGGTTTCGGTTTGAATTTTGGAACCGTGAACAACAATGGTCTGGGTGTGATTTTTTCATTTTATTATCCGGACCGGAACCGGAACCACAATATACAAGTCTTAAGCGGTTCCAAGATTTTTAAACCCGATCCGAACCGGACTGAAGCAGAACCGAACCGCAACCCATTTATTATTATATTTTTTTTTTATAATCTATCTGGGTGAAATTGACGCGATTTGAACTCAACCGTAATCGCACTAAAAGACATCAATTTTGGACCGAACAAAACCGCACCACACCAAAACCGTGCGGTGTGGTTTGACAATGATGCGGTTTGGATTCGGATTTTGCGGTGCAGTTTTGGTTTTTATATTATTATATAATGTATTTTCAGCTTTACTCATACATTTTCTGAAATAATTAAAGTAACTTATACTCGTTAGAGACGATTGGAATGTCAGGCCTCGCAAAAAAGATGGTGTGACACGGTTTTGCCGATTTTGCACCGCCAAAAACCACATTGTAAACTATGTTGTTTTGTAACCAACGAAGTCGCTTTACAACCAAATCATTCAGTACAGTTTCAGATCAGCGCGGTTTAAAATCGATGTGGTTTAAAATCGGTGCAGTTTGGTACAATTTTGTGGTTTTACCATTTCAGTTTTTAATTTTCAGCATTACTTATTATATTAAACAAAAAAGTAATCTCTCTTGGAGAAATGAAAAATTCCTATGTCTGGGCCCCGGACTTCGAAGTTCCTCTTGGAAAAAAATTGAACAAATTTACATTTCTCCTCCGGTTTTTTATTTTTAACCTCCCTCATTTATTTCACCAAATTTGATTTTGGTTATACTTGGAACCGATTGGAACCGGACCGAACCGCATGGACTCGGCTCAAATAACCAATATAAAGAAATGAGTGAAACATTAAAACACCGAGACGCTAATAACCCGTAACTAGGACTCGGCTCAATACGACTCGACTCATACAACTCAACTCATAATAATATAACCTCTAATAGATAAATGATGGCGTGAGACCCCTAACATATGCATTTGCAACTCTAATTATATGTTTAGGTACTTCTGGAAATTGTCTGGTTGTTTGTTTTTTTTGCAGTTTTTCCCGCTGAAGTTGCATTCAAATAAATGTTTTGAGTGTCATGAGATCTCCCAATTATGAATTATCCCCCCCCCCCCAGCACCGAAAAATTTTTAGGTCAGGACCGTGGACGGTAAGCATCATCTACACAACCAATAAGAAACCACAAATGATGAGGGCCCCGCGCAAAAGTATATGGCACAAGCCACAACTGCATGGGCCCCACCTCCTTTGCAAGCTCCTCATTGGTGCAGGACCATAAGCATCATCCACGGTCCTGACCTAAATATTGCTCCCCAGCACCACACCTCCAAAAACTGCGATAAGGCTCCGCATTATTTTCACCATGGTTAAGGAACATAACAATCTTTTGACACCATTATACATAGCCTTATTTCTTAGATATTTCTTATACATAGCCTTATTTCTAAGTTATCTTCTTAGATATTGTTCCAATGCCTCCTTATATCTAACTCCAACCATCCTATTTATATCACACATTCACCCTTATTTTGCGAGCAGAAAGGGTGAATTCAAACAGGAGTAGAATCCTAGTCAATGAGAGCTTGACCTTGGTTGAGAGTTCACAAATTGGAGTTGACAGAATTTGACCGTCTGGTGGGATTGACTAATGTCAAGGAGTACTTGAGATAAATAAAATGGGATGCAATTGTGAAACGATCCGGACCGCCACACACTGATATTAGTCTACGTAGTCCATGGGCATTATTGCACTTTATATTTCCCCACTCACTTATATATAAGAGTGGTAATATCCTTAGATGATCACCCTTTTGGAGTCTTAGGTTTTGGCTCTCTTGGAGAGTGGAGTGTCAAGGAATACCAAGCCTCCGGATGCTTGGCGAGAACTTGTTCTCGATTGTATCTTTATGTTGTTTAATGCAATGCAAATTTCATCCTTCGACCTCGATACGACGGTAGTGTATCAACTAATCCGACCTGCCCTCATTTAAGGTTCCACCGAACCCTAATTTTGTCGCCTTGTCTCCTTCCGTTTCCGCGAGTGCGGCTTCCGCCGCTACTCCTTTATTTTCTTCCTCCCGATTCAGCGATCCAGCCGCGAGTCTGCTCCAATGAGTCCAGCGCTGCTTTCAACAACGCTTCTACTCAATCCGCCTGATCCTTCATTCATCCGCATCGCCACCGCTCCGGCCCCACCTCCCTGTTTCGCCGTGCACGCCGCATCATCTTTGCGGCCCCCGATCCTCATCTTTGCCGACTTCTCCAGCCATTCCAGCGCCGCCTACGGCTTTCAGTAGCGTTTGTCCAGTGTTGTCAACCTCCAACAATTCCTGGCATTTACACTGGCTTCCAGCAGCCCTCCAAGCTCTTCACCTGCTTTCTGGAGGCCCTCATGTGGCTTCGACAGCCTTCCAATGGCCACTTCTCCTCCTCGCTGCCTTCCGCCGTGTCGAGCCGCCCTCCTACAACTATTGCAGCTTTCTGCCCTCCTCGCCTCTACACCTAGTTATTGTTTCATGCCCACAACTCCGACAATGACCCTCCACGCCGACCAGAACACCTCCACCACTGCTATCTTGGGCTCTCAGCACATGTATCATATCGAATCCCATCTGGAGGATCTCACTCTCCTCCTTCGAGGACTTACCGCGGTAGTTAATCGCCCTTCGTTCCCTCCATTGCCACTAATACAAATCGTTTTCGACCACATGGGGTTTTTGCACCCCGCGTCGAACATTGCCCTGACCCATCTCAGTCGGATAGAGATTCCTGTGTTCGATGTCACCGACCCTCTGGGTGGATCGCCCGCACCGAGCAGTTCTTCAACCTGCAGCCCACCCCCACCAATAAAAAGGTCCCCCTCGCCATTATCTATATAGAGGGCTCGACACTCCATTAGGTGCGTTGGATGCGCCAACAGGTACCTGACAATCCCCGACCCACATTGAAGAAGGAACTCCTCCGACACTACGACAGCCGCAAGGCGGGTAATGCCTTTGAGCGCCTCAGCTCCATCCGCCAGTCTAACTCTGTGGCCACCTACATCGACGAATTCATCGCGGACACTACACATTTTCACGGTCTGGCCCTCGACCACCACTTGGGCAATTTCCTGGAGGGTTTGCACCCCCACCTTCGTGCGCGCCTTCGGGTTCACAACCCGACTACTCTTTCCCGCGCAATGGAGCGGGCTAGGTATATCGACGAGGAATTCAACCCAGCTCCATCATCCTCCTCGACCCGGCTGCCCCAACTACCGCGACCATTACCGCCACCTCTTCCACGCGTGGACCCTCTGCCCCCACCTAGGCCCTAGCTACTGATTCCGCCTCCGCAGCCGCCAACTCCACTTCCACAGGCCCTCGGCGGCCCCATCGTCGGTCTTACCAACAGCAAACCGAGCTTCGTCACAAGGGCCTCTGCTTTCGCTGCGAGCGACCCTTCTCTCCCACCCACGTCTGCCCTCTCAGGAATCTGTGTGTTGATGAGATTTGAAGATACTGATCTGGACTCTGGGGAATTGGATCCGCTGACGCTTTCCGATGACCCCTTCAACCCTCGACCTTAAGGACAAGGTTGTTTTTCGGGCGGGGCGTGTTGATACGATGCAAACCGCCACACGCTGATATATGTCTATGTAGCCCATGGGCATTATTGCACTTTGTATTTCCCCACTCGCCTATATATAGGAGTGGTAGTATCCTTAGATGATCACCTTTTTGAAGTCTTAGGTTTTGACTCTCTTGAAGAGTAGAGTGTTAAGGAGGACCCAGCCTCAAGATGTTTGGCGAGAACTTATTCTCGATTGTATCTTTATGCTGTTTAATGCAATGCAAATTTCATACTTCGATCTCGATATGACTGTAGTGTATCAAATTGATTTAGCATAACGCGGCCTCGCAATGTCAAATTCAATATGCAGTATTCCTGCTAATTTGTAGGCTATGTTCAATGATCTACTTAGATTTATAACTTATGTGGTGTTGTGCGCCTTGGCGTCTAGATATTATTTTTTGTACTTCTAATTAAAGTGCCGATTTATAGTTGTTCATGGAGTCATTTAATATACATCATTGATCTGTTTGTTGAGTCATTGATGACTTAATTGGGAGTCGAGTCATTTAATGCAAATAATCAATAAGTTGGTTGTCAGCTGAGTCCTCTATGTTTATTTTACAACCCCTTGGTGAATGAACGAGGGAAGCAATAGTTAAATTATAATCCCCTGAGAGATTTTAGTAACTCTTTGTTAATCCCATCCCGTTTAGACAGCCACAACAAGGCTCCATAATATCCTCGCTATCACCATCTCCACCTTCGGTGAGCCTTTGATGAGTTGCAAGCCCAGTCTGTAATGGCTGCTTGTCGATTGAGATTGAGAAAATGTTTTCATAGTGAGATTTTGGCTTTACTCATTTTATGGTCTTTTGGAGAGGTGTGGCTGTAAAAAAATGGAGTGATTACAAATGGAGGATTGCAAATAGAGCGGTGGGATACCATTGGTAGAAACTAGAGAAAACAATTTGGATTATCTCCATTTGTAGAATTATTTAAAATTAAGGACCAAAATACCCTTATGCAAAGTGGTGTATTTAACCGTTTAAAGAAATTTCTTAACAATAGTTAAGATAATATAAATTATCTAGATAATTGCATTTTAAAGACATTTCTGTGAGCTTCTCTTCAACCTTGCTTAGCAGTGTACTCACGTACACAAAAAAACAAAGAAATCAGGGATCGAAGATGAAAACAACAGTCTTTTGCAAGGAAAATGAAAACAGTGATCAAGCACATAAGAAACTTCCCAGATATCACTGTACAGCAATCAGGCACAAATGAAACAGTGTTCAAGCCCATTGTTACGTACGTGCACAGATGAAATGAAATTGAAAGAATGAAAAAATACTAAAAAAAAGATGATAACTGTTTACCTACGCTGACGGCGACGACGAGATAAATCTAAGCCAACACTCTAACAGTGTTCAAGAACAACTGCAATGGCAGCTTCCCTTCGCTGATGGTGACCAAAACACTGAGTTAAACCAGGATCAGTAATAGCAGAGAGAAAATGGCAGAATTTGGGATGCGCCGACGCCCTAGCGCCGGAGAAGATACAAAAAGCGACGCAACGGGGCACCACATTCGCAAAAGCTCGACAGTGGGTGTCGTTTAGAGAAAACAATGAGGATATCAGGCTTCACAACTGGAAACACATAGAAGCCAATCACTCACGCCTACAGTGATTGGGGTTTCACCCTGCTGCAACGAAGCTAAAACACCCTCCCAAATTGGGCCTAAGTGATATAATCACCACTTTCGAACTTTGAGATACTTTGTGATGCAACACGAATCTATAGGTGTTGGAGAACCGATGCTCAAACCCTAAACGTAATGCAAGCAATCACACGATAAATGCAATGGGCCTACGACGACACTAAAATGACGAGCAAGCATAATGTGCAAGCAAATGATTTGGTCCAATAGTCAATTGGCCACAAACAATTAATTAAAATAAAGACTTCACGCAGTCGCACAATTGTTCACAAAATTAATTTAGAAACAACAGATTAAAATCCACAACTAATTGAGGCACAATTAATTTAAGCACAAAACGAATAGGGCCGGCAAATCAAGAGATATCACGGTACTAAAACAAATATAAGGTAACATCCAACAAAATATGTGCCCGAATACACAATAATAGAAAACAGTAATTCCAAATAACGACTTACACATGCAAGCGGCGGCGACGGCGACGGTGGTGGTATTTGAAGATGATCGAATGATAAATAACTCTGTGAAGGATTGCGGATGGCTGGACAACGGCTAATATGGTGTATGAAAGGAGTTGAGGGCAGGATAGTGGTGAATTTGAGGATGGGTGAATGGGTTGGGAGCTGGGAAAGGAGTTCTGGATTGGTGGAGGGCTCGGTCAGTGTGTGCAAAATAGGGTTGGGTGGTTTGCAATGGGGACTCACGAATGGGATGTAATATGGTCGGAGATAGTGGGAGGATTTAGGAAAGGCGGCGGCAGGGTTGAGAAGGGAGAGAGAAGGCTAGGATGTGGGACAACAAGACTAGGATGTGGGACAACAAGACTAGGAGGGGTTCTGGACGGGGTGGGTGACAACAGATGGATGGGGGTCGGCAGTGATATCTGGCGGTTGATGGAGGGAAGATTGATGGGAAGAGAGGGGCGCACAGGAGAGGAGGTAGACTTACGACTAGGGAGGGGCGGTCGGCTAGCGGGAGGAAGGGGAGAGGTGAATCTACCTTGGCATCGCACTAAAGAAGGGGTTTTCGGAGTCGCACCAGAAAACAGGACTAACGGTTCGCAGAACTGCCACAAAACCTTCGATAGCCCCCCACACATGACCGCAACCTGCATATATATATGTCATAACTAAACTAGGGCACCCATATCGGACGACTCAGGATGTCCGAGCCGATCGGGTGTCAAAATATAACTCGAAAACATAAAATAAATATATGAAATCGACTCAAAACAACCATCCGGACACATCTGTGGACTCAGATCGTCCGAATGAGCAGCAGATCACAGTGATTTCCATCAATTATCCCCGGCTTGAAAGCGCTCATCTCTGGTGAGTGCGGGTAGTGTTCTCTGCGTCGTCCAGGGACGAGTAGCGCAAGCTCCTCTGGGGAAATCCAAACAGCATATGGATATGGGTAGCAGCTCCAGTGGATAAGACATAACAGTATCTCACGCTTGCCCACGACGGTGAAGTCATATGCATCAATCAGAAGTAAATATCCAGCGGTAGCTGGTGGCTCTGAATAAGATGTATCTCCGTCTGAAAGCTGAAGTGGCGGAACTGGCGGTGGTGCAGAGTGATCCACATGGTGAGACTCCATAGGTTGAGGCTGAAGTGAGAGAGGAAGGAATAAAAAGCATCGAGGCTCAGTTACCGAAGTGGGGAAAGGATCCACATAAACGTGCTCTTCGTAGTAAGGAATCAAGTCCTCTATATTAAATACTCGGTTTGTCCCCATATTTTGGAAGATGTCAATATCATAGGCATTTGTACTGATCCGTCAACTGACTCGTGAAACGTATGCAAATGATAAACAAACAACTCAACAGACTTATGTAAATATTGTGAACGATGCAAAACAGACGAAGGACTCGAATCAAGTAACATAGAAGTGTCGTGTACTATATGAGGATATCCATGCAAGTTATGCAATATATGCAAATGAATGGTAGCTGACACGACAAACTGACTAAGTGCATATGCTATATAGTAGTGAAAATCCCTAAGGAATAAGGATGAGTGGCTTATCTGGAGGCTCTTAAGGTGGGTGTAGAAAAACTTATTGGGTGTACGGAAACCACCCAACTGACTGACTGAGACATCGACAATGAGTTGTAGAATATAGACATGCCAAATATCCCATGAGGGTTGTAAATCATCAGGAGGCTCATTGGACAACCGATAGAAAAATTCGGTACGAATAACGCTATCACTCGAAGGAATTTCATAAATGGTGACAAAAGAACACGAGACACTAGTGTGATAGATACCTCTCAAATGATAAAGCCCGTCAGGTGGCTCGCCAAGAGGTGTATATGAAAATTCATCGTGTACATGATGATCACTAGTGTGAGTGCCCTCTAGGAGAGGAAGCTCATCAAATGAGCATCTCGGGGATGTAATCCCGAAGAGGTTAATAATGATAAGATGGTCTTCCAAGATAACAGTAGTGTTTGTATGAACAAGTAGGACACCCACAACGAAGTCAATGCTAGTCCATTGACCCTCACAAGGGAGTGGTGGCTCGTCAGGAGGTTTGGCAAGGGGTTCATCAAAGCACCCATCAATATAGTTATGAACCTCTAGATGAGTACTACTGAATGGTGTGTTCCCAACAATGGATGATGCAACTGCTAAGACAGTGACACAAGGTTCTCGGCTCTCAGTCATGATGTGGCTTGAAACAATGCTAAGGGACGAGTGGGGAGTTCCCATACTCAAGTGTGGGTCAAATGGTATAGTGTCAAGAACTGTATCTCTAGCCGAAGGGGACACTATGTCTAAGTGAGCTACGGAGGATGGATATACCATCACAGTGTCACTGGGCCGCTCGTCCTCACACTCGTGACTACGCTCAGTAACTATTCTTGTATCACTCTTCGTTTGTATCATATGATCAGGAACAGAGTCGGCTCCAAAATCAAGTGGACACTGAGTTTGAGCAAGAGGAAGTGAATCAAACTCAGGTGCTTGGTCTCTCATGTCAATGGGAACACTACTCGACGCAACGGTGGTTTGTCCTAAACCCTTGAATTTTCTTTCATGGATTCTTATTAAGGACTTCGTTATGTAAGTCAAATCAGGATCCAAGCGATCAAATTGATCGAGAACTAAACGCTGAAATTCAGCTTCAGGTATCTCTATTTGCGGGACACTAGGAGGGTCTTGGCATGTGATGTGATTTAAGCGATGGCGATCTCTATAGGACTCCTGAGGGTCATCTCGATGGTCATCCCTAACATAATCAGTTCGTGCTCGTGGGTGTACGTGATCCCTACGAACGTATGGGGGAACTTGATGAAGCATAATTTAGCTTAGTTTATTAGGGAAAAAATATTTATATTCTCGATTAAATCTTTTACCCTTTGTATTTTTAGGTTCTTTTTAGTTTCTTTTCTCAATTACTGTTCTAACTTAGTTAATTTTATGTTTTTTTTAAAGGTTTTCTCCTCTGACACGCCCCTAGGTCACGCCCTACCAGGGCGTGTAACCCAGATGGAATGAAGTTATCGGTCCGAAGTCAGGTTCCAGGAAAATTCAGCTTGCACGCCCTCGGACACGCCCGTGTACCACCACCATGGGCGTGTCTCCGAGGCATGTCCCGTCAAGTCCCGAGAAATCACTGCAGCGCGATTTTTCCACGCTCCAAAGTCACGTCGAATCTGACACGCCCCTCGTACACGGGCATGTCAGAAGGGCGTGTAACCCATCTGCCGCGCCAGTCACTTTCGGACTTAAATTTCAGCCAGCAAAGTCACGCTGCATCTGACACGCCCCAGGTACACGCCCGACCCGGGAGTGTAAGGGGGCGTGTACTTCCCGAAAAAATTCTATAAATAGCCTTACGCTCCAAGTGTTAAGGGAGATTGAAATCCTAATAGAGAGCTGTGAGGGTTTATCTTAGCTTAATGTTTTCATTTATTAGCATTCTTGTAATCTTATTTAGCATAATTTTAGTCTTTTCAGATACTCATTTTGTAATGTCCCTATGTCCTCTTTGTGACTGTTGTGCAATAAGAAATAAAAAAGTTCGTTATTCCCTTTCTCTCTCTCTCTTTTTCTTATTATGCATATTCTTAACATGCTTTTCATTCACTACTTCACCATAAGTAACTAAATCCTCATAATACTCGATCGCGATGATCTAAGGATGAGTTTATCAGTTATGATGCTTTAGCTTTCTTCTTCTTTTTTGGGGCTTTAGGCCTTCGTTTTACTCTTGACTTATTTCGAATGGAACTATATTATCGATATATAGTCTCCGTTCACAGCTTAGCCGAGAGACTCATAGTTTGAAGTGAACACTTAAGAGTAAAGAGAGTTGCACGCACCCCTCGGGAGAGGATGAGGCAAATCTCCCAGATTGGAGTGAAATCCAATAGCGGGGTTCATTACTTAAGGCGAGCTTTAGGTATCCGAATACGAGACGAGAGTTCGGTCGGATCTTCTTAAACTCAGTTGGGCATGTCTTTGAGAGAAGCATGTTCAAGATTTGGGAACCCCCACGATCAAGGATCTTTACCTTATTAAGACTTATGTTGTTATTTCATTCTTGATTAACTTATGCCGAGGTGATTCACGATCGAGTACTACTGCTTAATCATTGTTTAGCCTTTCTTCTATTTGCAAGTAATTTTCTCTCTTCTCTAATTTAGTAAGTAAACCAAAAAGAACTTTTATTTGATAAGATAATAGTAACTCCTTGAAGTAAAAGTAATCAAATCGCCCCGGGTAATACGACCTTGATATTGAACTTAATATCATATACTATATGCGATAAGGTACACTTGCCTTCATCGAATATAGAATCGGAGAACATCTCATAACCACACTTTCACCTTCTCTTTCCTTAACTTTTTCTTCTCCACGCATAACCCCTTCTCCACGAAAATTTTATATTAAATTTTTGGCGCCGTTCCCAGGGAATTTGTTTTGATATTTTGAAAATAGGATAGCTATTAATTTTATCACTTCTCTTTCGCTCTCTTTTTCTTTTCTTTTCTCCCAAGCTTGTTAGTGTATGACCCGAGGAAACCCTTCGGAGATTCTTTTTGATCCTGAGATAGAGTGTACCGCATTGCGGGGCCACAGTTCTCGTAATCAGGAATCGCGCTTAGGCACCGAAGAGTCGATCAGAGACACTCCTGCAGAAACCATGGATCAAGATCCACCCAACCAGGCTGAGGCCCCGCTTAGGACCATGTCCTATTATGCGCGGTCGAACCTGGAGGGCACACAATCAAGTATTGTCCGGCCCACGGTGGCGAACAATAACTTTGAGATCAAGTCCAGCATCATACAAATGGTGCAGCAGTCGGTGACCTTAAATGGTCTCCCGAACGAGGATCCAAATTGCCACATCGTGAACTTTCTCGATATCTGTGATACTTTTAAAATCAATGGAGTCTCAGATGACGTCATTCGATTACGTCTCTTCCCTTTCTCTTTGCGGTCAAAGGTCAAGCAGTGGCTGAGCTCTCTTCCTAGAGGGTCCATCATTACGTGGGCCGAGATGGCAGAGAAATTTCTTACAAAGTACTTCCCGCCTGCGAAGACCGCAAAATTGCGCACAGATATTGCATCTTTCATGCAAATAGACTCGGAGACTCTCTATGATACGTGAGAGCGCTTCAAAGAGCTATTGCGAAGGTGCCCACACCACGCGCTTCCCACCTGGCAACAAGTGCAAATATTTTATAACGGCTTAAATTCCTTAACAAGGCAAATGATCGACGTGGCCGCTGGGGGAACGCTAAATAACAAAACCCACGAGGCCGCGTCATCGGCTTCGTAATTTTGGAAAAAGTTTTGGATAAAACGCCGATAAAACCCTGCGTGCCCTAGAAAACTACGAATGTCTTTAATATTCGTTGGAGGGGGGAGTTTTTCAATAACTTCGATCTTGGCCCGGTCGACCTCGATCCCCTTGCCTGAAATCTTATGGCCGATGACCAATCCATCTCGGACCATAAAGTGACATTTCTCCCAGTTGAGGGCTAAGTTAGTTTCCTTACAACGAATCAACAAGCGCTCGTGATTTTTTAAACAATTTTCAAAAGAACTACAAACACCGAAAAGTCATCCATGAATACCTCCATCACTTCTTCTACCAACTTGTCGAATATCGCCAACATACATCGCTGAAATGTAGTCGGCACGTTACATAAACCAAATGACATCCTTCTGTAAGCGAAGGTGCCAAAGAGAAAAGTAAAGGTAGTCTTCTCTTGGTCCTCGGGTGAAATAGGGATTTGAAAATACCCCGAGAGACCGTCGAGAAAGCAATAGAAGGAGTGACCGGAAAGACGTTCTAAGATTTGGTCGATAAAGGGGAGCGGGAAGTGGTCTTTTCGGGTGGCATCATTGAGTTTGCGATAAGCAATGCACATCCGCCAACCCGTAACAGTACGAGTTGGAATTAATTCATTATTTTCATTAGCTACTACTGTGACTCCGCCTTTCTTTGGCACGACTTGTACTGGGCTCACCCAAGTACTATCGGAGATGGGGTAGATAATTCCCACGTCTAGAAGTTTAATAACCTCAGCCTTCACGACATCCTTCTTGTTTGGATTTAAACGTCGTTGGGGCTGGATAGTACTACGGGAATTATTATCTAGGAAAATCTTGTGTGTGCAGAATGATGGGTTAATCCCCTTGATGTCGGATAACTGCCACGCAATTGCGTTGCGGTGATTTTGTAAAACTAGAGTCAACTCAGAAATTTCAGAGTTGCTCAGATCCAAGGAGATAATAACTGGTAGCTTAGAGTCATTTTCAAGGAAGAGATACTTCAGATGGGGGGAGAGTTTCTTAATCTCCAAGGTGGGTGGTTCCTCGTAAGAGGTTTTGAATTTTAGGGTGTTGATCGGTAGCGATTCGGGGGGGGGGAGTGCGGGAGACTTCTTCTAAGCAGAAGAGCTCAGTGATAAGAGATTCATTAACTAATGAATAAACTAATTCAGAAGGTGCAGAAAATTCATTTTCGAAGCATTCCTCTAGATAAAAGCAGGAATCATCGTGTTCTAGGGTGTTACGCATTGAGGGGTTAATGCTGAAAATGATTTCATCATCTCCAACCCGAAGGAGGAGCTTTCCATCACTAACATCAATAATAGCATGGGAGGTGGCAAGGAAGGGGCGGCCGAGTATGAGGGGTACATCGGCATCCTCTTCGATGTCTAGGATGACAAAATCCACCGGGAAGATGAATTTGTTCATCTTGACCAAGACATCCTCTACAATCCCTACCGGATACTTAACAGAACGATCGGCTAGATGAATGCTCATACGAGTGGGGTTCGGAGATCCTAAACCTAATTTCTTAAACAACGAAAAAGGCATGAGATTTATGTTTGCTCCTAAGTCCGCCAACACGTGTTTGACCAACGAATTACCGAATAGGCACAGGATGGAGAACCTTCCCAGGTCATTCACTTTGCGGGGTAATTTGTTGAGCACAACCGCGAAGCATTCTGCATTTAAGGAAATATGCGAAATATCCTCGAGCTTTTTCTTATTAGATAGTAGCTCCTTGAGATATTTCGCGTATTTCGGCATTTGAGAGATAGCCTCGCAGAACGACACGTTTATATGAATTTGTTTTAGAATTTCTAAAAAAAATTTATAACTTTTTTTGGCGCGTTCATTTTTAAGCTTAGACGGATACGGTAAATTCGAGCTAAAAGCGTGCGACGCAAGCGTAGTAGGCAAATTTGAAGCTAAAATAACAGGAAGAGGAGGATAGAGAGGTACCTTGGGCTCGTCTGGTAAAACAACTTCTTTTCCACTACGGAGGGTAATGGCGTTTGCACTTTCTCTTGGATTTTGCTCGGTATTGCTTGGCAGAGCTCCTTGTTGCCGCTCGGAGATTATCTTTGCTAGTTGGCCCACTTGGTTTTCCAAGTTTTTGATGGACCCGACAATATTCTTGATATTCGTTTCATTTGTAGCAACGTATTTGGCAAAGACCTTTTCAAGTGAAGGGGGCTTTGTCGGTTGCGGTTGGAAACCTGGTGAATTTAAATTTAGGGGGGGAGCTAGATTGAATGTTGGATTATGATTATGAGGAGGGTTATGGGGGCGTTGAGTGTTTCCTTGGTTGCTCCATGAGAAATTCGGATGGTTCCTATAACCCGCATTATAGGTGTTATTGTATGGTGCGTTGTTCGGGTTATAGGAAGGCCGAGGCGCGTTTCCCATGAAGTCAACCTGCTCTTCTATTATAGCGGAATTATTATAATTATTATTCCAAGGAGGAGTGGAGGAGGAAGCAGTCATCTCCGCCACTTGCTTTGTTAAGCGCTCAACTTGGAGGGCAAGATTCGAGGTAGCGTCAATTTCAAAGACTCCCGTCGATTTGTTAGCCCGCACGCGGGGCGCATTCCATTGATATGAATTCATAGTCATTTCCTCAAAAAGTTCCTGAGCGGCCTCGAGGGTTTTGTTATTTAGCGTTCCCCCAGCGGTCGCGTCGATCATTTGCCTTGTTAAGGAATTTAAGCCATTATAAAATATTTGCACTTGTTGCCAGGTGGGAAGCGCGTGGTGTGGGCACCTTCGCAATAACTCCTTGAAGCGCTCTCACGTATCATAGAGAGTCTCTGAGTCTATTTGCTTGAAGAATGCAATATCTGTGCGCAATTTGACGGTCTTCGCAGGCGGGAAGTACTTTGTAAGAAATTTCTCCGTCATCTCGGCCCACGTGGTGATGGACCCTCAAGGAAGAGAGCTCAGTCACTACTTGGCCTTTGACCGCAAAGAGAAAGGGAAGAGACGTAATCGAATGGTGTCATCTGAGACTCCATTGATTTTAAAAGTATTACAGATTTCGAGAAAATTTGTGATGTGGCAATTTGGATCCTCGTCCGGGAGACCATCGAAGGTCACCGACTGCTGCACCATTTATATGATGTTGGACTTGATCTCAAAGTTATTGTTCGTCAACGTGGGGCAAACAATACTTGATTGTGTGCCCTTCAGGTTCGGCCGCGCATAATAGGACATGGTCCTAAGCGGGGACTCAGCCTGGTTGGGTGGATCTTGATCCATAGTTTCTGCAGGAGTGTATCCGGTCGACTCTTCGGTGCCTAAGCGCGATTCCTGATTACGAGAACTGAGGCGCCGCAATGCGGTACGCTCTATCTCAGGATCAAAAAGAATCTCCGAAGGGTTTCCTTGGGTCATACACTAACAAGTTTGTGAGAAAAGAAAAAAAAAGAGAGCGAAAGAGAAGTGATAAAATTAATAGCTATCCTATTTTCAAAATATCAAAACAAATTCCCCGGCAACAGCGCCAAAAACTTCATATAAAATTTACGTGGAGAAGGGGTTATGCGTAAAGAAGAAAAAGTTAAGGAAAGAGAAGGTGAAAGTGTGGTTGTGAGATGTTCTCCGATTCTATATTCGATGAAGGCAAGTGTACCTTATTGTATATAGTATAGAATATTAATTTAGTTATCAAGGTCGTATTACCCGGGGCGATTTAATTACTTCTACTTCAAAGAGTTACTATTATCTTATCAATTAAAAGTTCTTTTGGGTTTGCTTACTAAATTAGAGAAGAGAGAAAACTACTTGCAAATAAAAAAAAGGTTAAACGATGATTAAACGGTAGTACTCGATCATGAATCACCTCGGCATAAGTTAATCAAGAATGAAATAACAACCTAAGTCTTAATAAGGTAAAGATCATTGACCGTGGGGGTTCCCAAAGCTTGAACATGCTTCTCTCAAAAACATGCCCAACTGAGTTTAAGAAGATCCGACCGAACTCTCGTCCCGTATTCGGATACCTAAAGCTCGCCTTAAGTAATGAACCCCACTATTGGATTTCACTCCAATCCGGGAGATTTATCTCATCCTCTCTCGAGGGGTGTGTGCAACTCTCTTTACTCTTAAGTGTTCAATTCAAACTATGAGTCTCTCGGCTAGCTAAGAGTGAAAACCTAAACAGAGACTATATATCGATAATATAGTTCCATTTGAAATAAGTCAAGAGTAAATCGAAGGCCTAAAGCCCCAAAAAAGAAGAAGAGAGCTAAAGCATCATAACTGATCAACTCATCCTCAGATCATCGCGATCGAGTACTATGAGGATTTAGTTACTTATGGTGAAGTAGTAAATGAAAAGCATGTTAAGAATATGCATAATAAGAAAGAGAGAGAGAAAGGAAATAGCGAACTATTTTATTTCTTATTGTACAACAGTCACAAAGAGGACATGGGGACATTACAAAAAGAGTTTCTGAAAAGACTAAAATTATGCTAAACAAGATTACAAGAATGCTAATAAATGAAAACATTAAGCTAAGATAAACCCTCACAGCTCTCTACCAGGATTTCAATCTCCCTGAACACTTGGAGCTTATGGCTATTTATAGAAATTTTTTGGGAAGTACACGACCCCCTTACACGCCCGGGTCGGGCGTGTACCTGGGGCGTGTCAGATGCGGCGTGACTTTGCTGGCTGAAATTTAAGTCCGGAAGTGACTGGCGCGACAGATGGGTTACACGTCCTTCTGACACGCCCGTGTACGAGGGGCGTGTCAGATTCGGCATGACTTTGGAGCGTGGAAAAATCGCGCTGCAGTGATTTCTCGGGACTTGGCGGGACACGCCTCGGAGACACGCCCGTGGTGGTGGTACACGGGCGTGTCCGAGGGCGTGCAAGCTGAATTTTCCTGGAACCTGACTTCGGACCGATAGCTTCATTCCATCTGGGTTACACGCCCTAAGTGCACGCCCTGGTAAGGCGTGACCTAGGGGCGTCTCAGAGGAGAAAACCCAGAAACCTGAAAAAAAATATAAAATTAACTAAGTTAGAACAGTAATTGAGAAAAGAACCTAAAAATACAAAAGGTAAAAGATTTAATCGAGAATATAAATATTTTTGCCATAATAAACTAAGCTAAATTATGTTTCATTGGTCGCGTATATGCAGACTCAGGTTCCTCAAATAAAGGTTATGTGTAGCGACGATGACCCGAGTGAAACTCAGCTTTACCATCATAAGGTCGTGGAGAAGTGTAATGACGATAATGTGAGGACCTCTCATCATGGCAGTCATTTCTAGCATAATAGAATCGACTCGATGGGTCGACACAATCCACGAAAGTGGTGTGTCGCACATGAGGATAATCACCCTTATAATAATAAGGGTGCCGCTCAAATGAAGGCGAAAGATAACGATAATAGTATGACATAGGACAAAACCTATATACTCAATAACTGTGTATTAACATAAAGCCTGAACCTGTGCTCTGATACCAATTTGACGCAGCGCGAATCTATAGGCGGCGGAGAACCGATGCTCAAACCCTAAATATAATACAAGCAATCACACGATGAATGCAATGTACCTACGATGACACTAAAATGACGAGCAAGCATAATGTGCAAGCAAATGTTTGTCCAATAGCCAATTGGCTACAAGCAATTAATTAAAATAAAGACTTCACACGGTCGCACAGTTGCTTACAAAATTAATTTAGAAACAACTAGTTAAAATCCGCAACTAATTGAGGCACAATTAATTTAAGCACGGAACGAATAGGATCGGCAAATCACGAGATATCATAGTACTAAAACAAATATAAAGTAGCATCCAACAAAACATGTGCCCAAATACACAATAATAGAAAATAGTAAATCCAAATAACGACACATGCAGGCGGCGGTGGCGGTGGCGGCGGTGGCGGTGGCGGCGGTGGTATTTGAAGACGATCGGATGATAAATAACTCTGTCAAGGGTCGTGGATTGCTGGACAACGGCTAATACGAGGTATGAAAGGAGTTGAGGGTTGGATAGTGGTAGTTTGAGGATGGGTGAATGGGTTGGGACTGGGAAAGGAGTTCTGGATTGGTGGAGGGCTCGGTTAGTGTGTGCGGCAAAATAGGGTTGGGTGGTTTGCAGTGGGGAATCACGAATGGGATGTAATATGGCCGGATATAGCGGGAGGCTTTAGAAAAGGCGGCAGTAGGGTTGGGAAGGGGGAGAGAAGGCTAGGATGTGGGACAACAAGACTAGGAGGGGTTCTGGACGGGGTGGACGGCAACAGTTGGATGGGGGTCAGCAGCAATATCTGGCAGTTGGTGGAGGGAAGATCGATGGGAAGAGAGGGGCACAAAGAGAGGAGGTAGACTTATGGCTAGGGAGGGGCGGTGGGCTAGCGGGAGAAAGGAGGAGAGGCGAATCTACCTTGGTGTCACACCAAACCAGGGGCTTCCAGCGTCGCACCAGAAAACAGGACCAACGGTTCGCAGAACTGCCGCAAAACCTTCGATACCCCCCCCCCCCACACACACACACATAGCCGCAACCTGCATATATATGTCATAACTAAACTAGGGCACCCAGATCGGACGGCTCAGGATGTTTGAGCCGATCGGGTGTCAAAATAACTCGAAAACATATAATAAATATATGAAATCGACTCGAAACAACCATCCGGACGCATCCGTGGACTCGGATCGTCCGAATGAGCTGCGGATCACAACAATCTCCATCACTTTGAAGGTGTTTGTAGTGTTAGATTCGTATATTTAACTAAAGCCAACCAAATGACAGAGATCACAGAAGCTAATAAATTCATAGTTTTTTTCAAAATAATTTTTCTAATCTCAAGCAATCAAATGAGACTATTATTGCATTATAGTGTGAAGAAATGTTGGTAACAGTGAACATCTAGTAAGACAAGATAAAACTCTATTCTTGCTCATGGAATCTGCAAAAAAACAACCTTACCTAGACATAATAAAGGAAGACAAAAAAAAACTCGAACTAAGGCTCCATTTGGCTCGGCGTTTTTGCTCAGGTGAGTTTGGATAAAAACGCCACCATCATAGAATGTATGTTTGGCATGACAATGGTTATGACGACCACCAAGAAAATAAAACTACTTTTGAGCATAAAAGTGTATGAAGTTCCTTAGGTGAGGCCGGGCATTCACGAACGATGGTTCATAATCACCATGTTCACGACCACCACCGCCGCACCAAACGGAAGCTAAATATTAACTAGTGGGCATGCATGGGGAAACAAGCAAGCATATAAAATATAGAATACAATAGAAAATGAAGCATTTCAAATATAGAATTTAATTGCAGCATTACAATACAGAATTTTGATGTCCAAGAAAAACAGTAAAATGCAAATGCCTCCTCAGTTCTTCCTGATGATCTACAATATTCAGAAAACCTAGAAAGATTGAAAAAACACAAAGTATCAAATCAACCAATTAATTTGATAGAGGACATAAAAAAAGTAGAACTTTAACAGGGGAATTAAACACATGTATTCATCAAATGTGTGTTTTGACGTCAGCTTTATAAGAGATCTACACTGGATTTAGCATTAATCCAGTAAAACAGTTAATCTATGCCATCAAACTCGCCTGCTGCATTAAGAATCGGATTTAATGACAATTTACACTAACGCTGGATTTCCAAATCCTACTAGGGTTAGGGTTTACGGGATTAGCATCTTTCTCTCGCATTCCTCTTCTCTTCCCAATTTTCTCATGTCGGAGCGTCGTTTCTTCCCCACCAGCGACGCCCAAATCCTTCCCACACTACTTGAAGGGGGAAAAAACAGGGAACGACTAGAAATCCGAGATCGTTATTGCAGTAAACATACTTACCGATTAAAAACACCAATCTATATAGGGAGAGAGAGCATGACTGGTATATGAGATTCGAAATAAAGCGGAGAGAAATGGGGATATTACCGAACTGGAGGAGAAATTCGAAGAGGCGGCGGACGTTGAGGGAGATGTTGGAGATGAACTCGCGATTCTCCCAATCAGCCTGCACCGCGATCCCGACGTTGACGGCATTTGTGATCCCTCCCGACCTCGCCATGGATCCAAACTGAGAGAGCAGCTCTGCCTTCTTCGTCTTCTACGCCTATCTTTCTCGCGCTCTCTATTCGTCACTCTTCATCGACCTGCAGCACCAAAAAGGTAGACAGGGGAGCTCAAGACTCGAGAGTGGTAGATAACGAAGGCGATAGGGAGAGAGCGACTCAGCGAGTAGCCAACAACCGCAGTGAAATCACTTATAAGTTATAACCTCTCTTTTTTTCAATTAATTAATAAATACTAAATAGGATTAATTATGCCGTGAGTTCGTACTTCGTATACACTTTTTATCTTTGGGTAAATATCATTTTAGTTCATAAAATTTGAAGTCAATGTTAAATGAATCTATAAAATTTAAGTCTTCTCAAAATAGTCTTTAAATTTTGGATAATTGACTGGATGCACTAAGAGTTACAGAATATTGGTAAAAATGCATCTAACAATGTACCTTAGAATTAAATTTTTTGATAAAATGCACCCTCAAAGAGAACCTAAGGCTCCGTTTGTGATAATGGTCATGAAAATGAGGGTTAAATTGTCATTCGTTAGCACTCATCTAAGCATCTTCATTCACTTTTTTGTTCAAACAAATGATATTTGTTAGGTGATCCTTAACGAATAACGATATAACTCATGCGTTTACAACCGCCACCAACGTGTGTTTAGCAATTTACCGAGAATTTCACTAATAACGAATAACGATTTCACTAATTTAAACACAAATTACATGGACAGGTGTGAGTTTAGTAGTTTACCGAGAATTTTTGACATTCGGCCGCGTGGAGAAAGGAAGGATCTAAACAGCTTCATTTGGTTCGGCGTTTTGCTCAGGCGGCGCGAGGAGAAGGCGGGCTGTTGGAACCGAAGGGGAGAGGACGCGGTTGGAATCCCTTCGTTTTCCTCCTTTTCTCATGGCACGGCGGATGCAAACGCTACCGCCGGCCATTTGGCTACCCACCGTGCGGCGGCGATTGCCCAAAACGGAATGCTCCAAACGCTGCGCCTAACGAAGCCCAAAGAAAATGGGAAACCCATTCCACATTCACAGAGATCATTTTCAACCTCTGTATCGGAATCCTGGAGACGAAGGCAAAAAT
The DNA here is from genome assembly GCA_039513925.1 of Platanthera zijinensis. Classification (NCBI taxonomy): domain Eukaryota; kingdom Viridiplantae; phylum Streptophyta; class Magnoliopsida; order Asparagales; family Orchidaceae; genus Platanthera; species Platanthera zijinensis. The sequence continues at coordinate 165,316,308 of CM077089.1, read as the reverse complement.
TTTAGGTGTTTACCTGAATTCATATATACTCTACAGTCTACAATAAAGAAAATACTCTCCAATGAAAATTCGATTTTACCAATTCTTTTTTACAATCTTTTCCAAGGCTCCATTTATGAGTAGTTTAATTGTAATTATTTTTAAAATGACAGCTCACTGTGTGCCCCAGTTCTCTCCATTTCTATTAAATTTTGTATTTGGAACAAAACTGTACACAGTGAGTAGCATGTGTGCTACTGCTGCCGGGGGGTGTGAGGAAACCTTTTGCATAAGTGACCCGCATAACTACTCATATATAAAATAACATAATAGTCGTCCATTATATTTCGAGGCAACCTAGTCATGATTGAGTTCAGGAGGAGGCTAAGGCTATATTTGGTTCGGCGGTGGCGGGTGCAGCCGGCGGGTCGAAACGGGATTTTGGAATCGGAGGGGGAGAGGCGGGGGTCGAAACGGAGCGGATCGGGGTCGTTTCCTCCTTGCTGTGGGTTGAAACGGAGCAAACACCGCCGGAGGGCGTTTGTTAACCCGCCGTCCGGCGGCGTTTGCCCCAAACGGCCGGCGAAAACGCCGCGCCAAACGAAGCCTAAAACATAAATCGTGTTAGGAGAAAGCTAGGAGAGAAAGCAACTAACAGAGATCTAGAGAGCTAAGGGAGAGGATTAGGGTTTGAGGAGGGAAGAAGAAGCTAACCTGATAATACTCTTCATACCCCCCAAAGGGGGGCTGCCCGGATATATATATATATCTGGGCATGGAGGGGCCGGCCGGCCCTTCCCAAGGGGGCTGAACCCGCCTGGTTCAGCCCCTGGCCGGCGGTTCAGTGAGTGGGGGCTGAACCGGAAGGTTCAGCCCCGTTGTTTAGCGCGCCCTTGCTCCTCCGAACATAATGACGACCAGCAAAGCATAGCGGGGGCGTAACATTCCCCGCCCCATCAAGAACCAACTTGTCCTCAAGGTGGTATTCCGGATAGAGCTCCTTGAAATCGAAGAAGTCTACCCATGAGTTGTGTGCTGACGACAGGTTCTTCCATTTGACCAAGAGCTCGGGCCGGTATTCTGTGCCCCGGTTCTTCCACCTGTGCCCCAAAAGATCCTCTGGAAGCGGCCGCAGCTCACCCGTAGTAGTAACTGCAGGCAATCAAGTACTAGGCTGGATATGCGGACCCAATTTCCGTTTGAGCAAGGAAACGTGGAATGTAGGATGGATGCGGGAACCTTCCGGCAAAGCCAAGGTATAAGCCACCGACCCCACCCTGCTGATGATCTGAAAGGGGCTGTAATAGCGCGGGGACAGCTTCTGGTTGCCACGATGAGCCACAGACAACTGCCGGTACGGCTGGAGCTTGAGAAAAACTTCGTCACCAACGGCGAACTCCCGCTCCGTGCGGTGCTTATCTGCCTGGGACTTCATGCGCTCCTGGGCTAGGCAGAGATTCTCCCGAAGAGTCACCAACATGCGATCACGATCCAGAAGAGCACGATCCACTGCCGGAAGAGCGGTGCTGCCCGGCTCATAGCTGGCCAAAGAGGCGGCCGCCGGTAAACCACCTCAAACGGCATCATCCTGCAGGCTGAGTGATATGCCGTGTTGTAACAGTACTCGGCCCAGTGTAACCAATCCGGCCAACTCTGAGGCTCATCCATAACAAAGCATCGAAGATACGTCTCGACACCCCGATTGAGCACCTCCGTCTGGCCATCCGACTGCGGGTGATGTGCCGTGCTGAAGTGTAAGCGAGTACCCTGTAACCTGAACAGCTCCCTCCAGAACCCACTGACGAATGTGGGGTCGCGATCAGAAATAATGGCACGAGGAAGGCCATGCAGTCGAACGATTTCTCGAGCAAAGAGGGCGGCCACGGACTCCCCAGTATACGGATGGCTAAGGCCCAGAAAATGGTCATACTTGGAGAGCTTATCCATCACGACCAGAATAACTGACTTTCCTTTGGACTTAGGCAGCCCATCAATAAAGTCCATAGACACCGTGTCCCAAATAAGCTGCGGAATGTCCAATGGCACGAGTGGCCCGGGAGGAGAAGAAGTCTCATATTTTTGTCGCTGGCAGATGTCGCAGTGGCGTACAAACTGCTGAATGTCCCGGCGCATGCCTGCCCAAAAAAACGTTTGCTCTCGCCCTCTGGAGAGTCTGGAGCACCCCCGCATGCCCTCCTGTGGGCGACGAATGGAACTCGTGCATCAATACCGTCTTCCAAGCTGAATCGGCGGGTACGACCACCCGACCGTAGCGTGTCGGAGCGTGTCGGAGCGAAGTACCTCCTCCTGAATGTCCTCCAAGGAATCGACCAACGGCCCCGAAATATGAGAGAGAGCAGCCTCTGGAAGACGAGAGAGAGCGTCGGCGACCACATTCTCTTTGCCGCGCCGATAAACAATCTCATAGTCGTAGCCCAGAAGCTTGGTAACCCATTTCTGCTGCAGAGGTGAAGAAACCCGTTGGTCCAGAAAATGCTTCAAGCTCTGGTGGTCCGTTCGGATCTTAAAGTGCCGGCCCAACAAATAGGACCTCCACACAGCCACTGCGTGAATGATCGCCAACATCTCCTTCTCGTAAGCCGAGAGACCCAAGGTACGAGGAGCCAAGGCCTTGCTGTAAAAGACTATTGGCCGCCCCGCCTGCATCAAAACCGCCCTGATGCCGACCCCCGACGCATCGGTCTCCAGAACGAAGTCCTTCGTGAAATCTGGTAGTGCAAGCACTGGTGTGGTGGTCATTGCCCGTTTGAGAGCCTGAAAGGCTTCCTCCGTCTCCTCACTCCAAGAAAAAGAATCCTTCTGCAGCAGCTGGGTCAATGGTCGGGCTATCTTCCCATAGTCCTGTACAAACCGCCGGTAGTACCCTGTGAGGCCCAAAAAACCCCGCAAGGCACGAACTGTAACCGGTCGCGGCCAGGACTGCATACTCTGAATCTTCCGCGGGTCGGCCCGAACGCCCTGACCAGAGACCAAATGGCCCAAGTACTCCACCTCCGCCTGACCGAAGGAGCATTTGGAACGGTTGGCATAAAGATGGTGCTGACGAAGTCTGGCAAGAACCTGTTTCACGTGGTGCACGTGGTCCTCCCAGGTCGCGCTGTAGATGAGGATATCATCAAAGAATATCATGACAAACACCCGCAGGAAATCTCGGAATATCTCATTCATGTTGGCCTGGAATGTAGCGGGCCCTCCAGTCAGCCCATTGGCCATAACCAAAAACTCATAATGGCCGTCATGTGTCCGAAAAGCCGTCTTATGGACGTCCTCCGGTGCCATCAATATCTGATAATATCCGGAACGAAGATCCAGCTTGGTGAAATGCTGCGCTCCATGCAGTTCATCCAGTAACTCCTCTATGTGAGGAATCGGGAAGTTATCTTTGACAGTAGCGCCGTTCAAGGCCCGGTAGTCCACACAGAATCTCCAGGACCCATCCTTTTTCTTGACCAAAATAATAGGAGCCGAGAAGGAACTCGTACTTGGCCGAATGATGCCGGCCTCCAGCATCTCCCGGACACTGCGTTCGATCTCCGCCTTCTGAACGTGCGGGTAGCGGTAAGGACGAACATTCGTAGGCTCAGCTCCCGCCTTGAGCGGAATACGGTGATCCCGAAACCTCGGCGGTGGCAAAGTGTGTGGCTCCTGAAAAACGTCAGCATAATCAGTCAGAAGTAACTGTAACTGAACCGGTACCTCAAGAAGTGTGGAATCGCCGGTCTGGACCTCCCGAAGGACGGCCATAATCTGCCCATCCCCGCTCAACCGCTGCAAGCTGCGAAGAGAAACCTCCTTAACAGGAGAGGACATGATACCCTTCAGGCAAAACTGTTTTTTTCCCGTGCACAAACTCCATAGTCATGTGCTTCCAATCAAAAGTCACCCGCTGTAACTGGCGCAACCACTGAATTCCCAGCACCATGTCCGAACCCCGAATAGGCAATAAGTAGACGTCAGTCCGTCCCACATAACCGTGTATCCGCATTTCCACTCCCTTCAGCACCCCCTCGCACTGCAGCTTGCTACCATCCGCCACCATAACGTGAAAGGCAGCCCCCTGTCAACCACGTGTCCCACGCGCCGTGCTACGTCGGGATGTATGAAGTTGTGGGTGCTCCCACTGTCCACCAGAATAGTAACCTTCTCTTGGGCAATCCGGGCCGCCAGCCGCATTGTAAGCGGGGGAGCGCAACCCTCGAGAGCATGTAGAGAAACTCCAAACTCGGTCTCCTCCAATTCCTCCCCCAATTCCTCGTCCGCAGCCGGCCCGTCCTCATCCTGATGCAACATGAAAACCTGCAGCTTTTGGCATTTATGACCTGGCACAAACTTCTCGTCGCAATTAAAGCACAGACCCTTCTCCTTCCGAGCGGCCAACTCACTCCAAGACAACCGAGTCACCGTTGGTTTGGTACCCGTGTGCTGCTCCCGTCGTGATGCTGTGGTCGGGGCCAAGGCTGTCCTACTCGTGATGCGGGTCCGCTGTCTGTTGAACTTCTCCTCCTGGATACGCGCCAAAGTAATGGCGTGGTTCAAGGAACGAGGCATGAGTGTTTGCACCTCGTCACGAATGTGCTCCTTGAGACCCGAGATGAAACAGCTGTAGAGTGTCCTCTCCGGCCACTGAACCCGATTTGCCAACTTCTCGAACTCAGTGCGGTACTCCAGCACTGATCCTTTCTGACGAAGCTTCTGAAGGAGGGCCTCAAAGTTGTCGTACTCCAGTGGACCAAATCTGGCCGTAAATCCATCCACAAACTCCCCCCAAGGCACGTACTCCCGTCCCCGCAGGAACCACTGCGTCCACTGGAATGCGTCGTCCTTCAAATGAAAGGACGCCAACTGCACCCACTGTCCGTCAGGCACCTCCTGGTACTGGAAAAAAAGTTCCGCCTTTTGAATCCATTCCAAGGCGTCACCGCCCTCGAACTCCGGAAAGTACATACGAGTTAATCCGGGAGTCAAGCGTTGTGTCCCCTGACCTCTTTCCGTCTTGCAGGCTCCCCTTGCTCGAAACTGCCGTAACCATGATGCTGACCCGCTCCCCAAGGCGGAGGTTGCGGCTGGCCGCCCCATCCTGGGCCAAAACCGGCCACCCCTGGCGGCCCAAACCCGCGCGGAGGAGGGAGGAGCCCCCCTCTTTGCTGTCCCATCGTGTCGGGTGGCCGCCGGAACCCAAATGGGTCGTCACCGCCCCGGCGCCACTGCCCTTGGCCGAATCCAGGCTCGCCGAGCCCCGCTACCGCAGATCCCAGCGGAAACGACCCCGCCGGACCCCCGTACGCCGCCGCCAACCCTCCAGGTAGACCGTAGGCCGTCGAGCCAACTCCGCCCATCCCCGGCCAAGCCGTGCCAGGCGCGATCCCGCCCGATGCGCGCGTCCGCTCCGTTTCCGGAAACCGCACGCCGACGCCCTCCGCAAGTCGCACGCCGCCCGTAGCCGCTGGATCGGCCCCCGATCCGGCCGAATCTTCGTTCGTCGGTGCCTTACCTTTCAACAGCGTCTTCAACTCCTCCATCTGAGCGTCCAACCGCCCTTCCAAAGCCGTCATCGAATCGGTTAGCCCAACAACGTTCTCCTCTAGGGTTTCAATCTGCGAGGACTCCTCTTGAGTGCGAGTGATCACCATTTCGGAGAGACGAACACCTCTGATACCAAATGTTAGGAGAAAGCTAGGAGAGAAAGCAACAAAGAGAGATCTAGAGAGCTAAGGGAGAGGATTAGGGTTTGAGGAGGGAAGAAGAAGCTAACCTGATAATACTCTTCATACCCCCCAAAGGGAGGCTGCCCGGATATATATATATCCGGGCATGGAGGGCCGGCCGGCCCTTCCCAAGGGGGCTGAACCCGCCTAGTTCAGCCCCTGGCCGGCGGTTCAGTGAGTGGGGGCTGAACCGGAAGGTTCAGCCCCGTTGTTTAGCGCGTCCTTGCTCCTCCGAACATAATGACGACCCGCAAAGCGTAGCGGGGGCGTAACAAATCGTGTGGGCACACAGATCGCCATAATATATCTTTCGTAAAACGGATATGTTATGTTGAAACCAGATCTCGGTCTCAAGAAGAGTTCGGACCCAAGGGGTGTAGCCCACACCTACTTCTCCCGAGCCAGGGAACTTGACTGGTGGCTAAGAACTAATGAACAGACCCAGAGCTGCGGCGAGTAGGTCTCGCCACACACCCGAAAGATCGAAGAGAGCTTCCCCTCCTAAGCCAATGCTGAAGTAGGGCACCTTGGAGGGCACTGGAAGCCACAACCAAAGCTGACCAGAGGAAGAAGAGCCCAAGAAACAAATCCTCTCCAAAGGTACCCTTAAAGGTCTATTTATAGTTTACCAAGTCTGACATGCACATAGCGGAATCCCGCATTTTGATTTTACTATACACAGCCAAAATTGATCTGCCAACAGCGAAACTCCGTTGTTCGGAGGGGCTATTAGCAGGCCAAAACGGAATTCATTTAAAAGAAAACTACTGAGTGAGTTCACCACTTTGCTCGGGAGGCGGCGAGTGCTTGGTGAGGCTCGCACTCGCCGCCTGCCTTGACGTCGAGCGAGTGTGGGTCAAAACACCTCACTCGCCCTATGCTTGCCCTTGACATAAACTGCACGCGAATCAGGCCAGATCTCACCACTCGCGAGCTGGGTGAGATTCAGCCACTCGCCCACTCAACTCGCCTTGACCTGAGTGGTCCTTTCCGGTCGAGACATCATCACAGGAGCCCACATGCCAAATACGGGATTGTACATGTTAGAACTGTGGGAAGTCCAGGCGTGGTTTTTAGAGGAAAATGTTATAACTGCAACAAGTTGGACGTCTAATTTCACCTATGAAGCCTCAATTTCGTCCAACCGAACTGATAAAAAAGTATGAAACTGAAAGCAGGAGAAAGGAGTTGGTTCAAAAATTGAACAAACACTAGGGTTACAGGAGGCAAGATCAATGTATTTTAAAGGAAAATGCAGTGTAAGAATTAGGAGGCTATGTAGAGTTAAACCCAACGGTCCAGAGAAAGGATTAAAGGAACCAGTTCAAGAATTGAAGCAGACATGACTAATACAAACACAAGATAGTATAAGCAAAACAACAAACCATGAATCTTGGTTTAGTGATTTAGTGATTTTCAACTATAACTTTATAATGAAATTGGCCACACTATGCATAGAGCATAAAACAAAAACAAAAATTCTCTCTTCAACTTCTCCTTGAATTCTCAAGAACTTTTCCCTTCTTGGATGTTCAATTATCCCCTACAATTTATTATGGATGATTGTGTTATGGGCCTACTTCAAGACTTCGTTGGAGGTGACAGAAGGCGGAGATTTTAGAGGCCACCCGTGAAGAATGCGAGGTGGGAGAAAGAAGGGAAGTCGTGCTCAACCCTAACTTTAAAAATTGGAGATGAAGAGGAGAACTAGAGAGAGAAAAACTTAGAACAATAAATTGATTTCATTCTTTAATATCTCATACAAGACCTAATAACTGCTAGATAATTGACGGCGTATGACCCATAACGGATTGTGATTACAAATTTGAAAATTTATGTTTCCTTTTGATGGATTCAATCTTAAACCTTGCCATTGGATAACTTCTGATCTATCCCCTTCCAGGCAATAATCCAAAAGACTTTACAGGATTTTCATGCTGAAACTTGGCAACATGATGTTTCATGCCCGCCCTCGTGTTCTTGTCAAGGATTCCATTGAACAGGACCATGCTTTGACAGGCGTAAACGCCCAGATCCCAGATAATGAAATTTCGGCAAACAAAGGTGAGCGAAAATTCAAAACATAGGTAAACCACCACCTCTGTGCTTACTAGAGCCTGAGTGTTTGCCATGTGCGCATTTTTATTGGAAAAAAAATCTTATAAATCTAACTTAATAGGAGGGTAGACAAATGCGCTTTCTAAATTTAACAAAAAAAGCTTGTTAACATGGATAATGAGCTAAATTATGGAAGAGCTTACGGGTATGTTTGTTTCAGCGTTTTTGCTCCATCTCCATTGGAGAGAAAAAGTCACCATTAAGAAAAATCTGTTTGGTAACCCTCCAATTGCCACCGGAGAGAAAAAGTCACCATTAAGAAAAATCTGTTTGGTAACCCTCCAATTGCCACCAACACCGCTCCAAAACTCCATTTTTGTCTTTTTTGAGAACGCAGCTACCCCTTCCATTTCTAACAACTCCATTGTCAATGCTCTCATTCCCACTGCTCCAATTCTCACCGTCGTAACAAACAGACCCTACAACATGCCATCAACATTTTGAAGGATCATGACACATAATGACTTGGAAGTTGGGATCAAGAAAAAAGTTGTTTACTTGCACCTTATAAATCAAAATTCTCTCTCTTTCCATTCGAGAACAGTACTCGCATGCTCCTGAGAATCCTATTCAAAATGGTAAAATGGCTGAAAGGCAATAATACCTGAGCAACATATAGTTAACACCCCATACAATAGTCGACAAGAGTAAAGGGGGGCAGCCTAGTGCAAAAATCATCCCTGCGCAACGAGTGTCTCGGAAGGGTCCCATCACAAGGGTACAATGTAGGCAAGCCTTATAATGCATTTTTGCAAGAGCATGCTTTTAGGACTCGAATCCGTGACATCAAGGTCACACGGCAACATCTTAACCGATGCACCAAGGCTGCCCTTCTGGTGATAATAGTGATGATAAGTAAAAAAAAAATCTATCAACATGCATAGTATAGAAAGAAGAATGCTACAAAATTCACTATAAAATTAGCATTTTCATGAAGATGCATGGAATCAAGTGGGATTTAAATTTTACCGGCTAATATTCGGATGGCATAACAAAAATAGCATTCTCAACTCCAAAGGCTGAACTTTCAAGAGAAAATTGCAGAAAAAATCAATTGTGATTCTTCCCAGATACAACCAACAGCTAATTAAGCATCAGTTTTAGATTCATCTTCTTCCATTTGCTCCTCTTCAAGTGTCTTTACAGCTGCAATAAGACTATGAGTTGCTTCATCGAGGTGCAAACCGCTCTCCTTCATCTCCTCCGAAAGCTTCTCGGCTGTACGCCAATCAAGGGCCTTCAAACACAGAGTCTTGATTAGCTTGTTGTACTCATCTGAATTAGGCTGTACTCCATGCTCCTTCGAATCCTTCAAGCATTCTAGTGCCTTTTCGTATTCCTCCATCTTACAAAAACCTCGAATAAGAATGTGATACGTCACCGGAGTCAACACTTTATGATACTTCTTAGCCTCGCAGAAGATCTTAAACGCCTCATCCATCAGACCGGCCTTCGCAAATCCGCTCATGATGACGCTGTAAGTATACACATCCGGCCGAAGACCTCCCCTTTCCATAACCTTGGTCAGAGATATTGCATCTTCCACTTCTCCATCTTTGCAGAGCAATGTGATCACAAAGTTGAATGCTGATTTTTTAGGAAATGGTCCGGAGTCAATCATTCTTAGCAGCAATGTTTTTGCAGCTTTTGCATCCTTCATCCTGGTCAAACTCTTCACCACTAAAGCGGCATTGTTCCTATATCTCAATGATTTCTGTGGATGATCTTCCAGTAACTCCATGGCCAGGTGAACATGTTCATCATTTCTACAGAGACTACCAATCAGATAACTCAAAGCATCTGTTCCTGGAAAGATGTCGTTTTTCTTCGCAAGCATGTATATCGAATGCGCATCTTTCGCCTTTTTTCCTTTGCAGAAGAAGATGATGATGTTACCAATCTTTTTAGGATCAGGAAGGTTTCCAGAATCAAGCATCTTTTCACAGACAGACCAAGCGCGATCGATCATGGACTTCTTCCCCAGAGATTCTATTGTGTAGTAGAAAGAATTTCCATCAGGGGTGCAACCAAACTCAGAGAACTTGTTGAAAACTTCAAGAGCAGCTTTGGCTTTTCCCAGCTTCCAGAAAATGGATATAAGCTGATTGAGCATTTCAGTAACTACAATCCCCTCAATTTTGACAAAATCCTTGATCAAATCCCACAGCATGTATGCTTCCATCTTGCCGATTTCGTCGGAGGCACTGATTGTTTGGATAAGGAGATGTAATGCGGTTGAAGTTCTCACTGATTCTTCTTTTTTGATAGCAAATCTGAAGAAGGAGACAAGATTTTCACCAGAAACGTGGGCATCCTGGAACACTCTTAGCACGAATTCCTCAGTCAGCGACAGTTCTTCAAGCTTATTCAAGCTCAATTCAATCTCCTGGGGTAAAGTACTTTGGAGAATTGATACGACACTGTCCAGTTGATCGGTATTAACCACGGGGACATCATCGGCGGTTGCTTCTCCGGTTTCTTCGATCTCGTTCTCATCCAGTTCAACCTTAAATGCAACTGGGGAAATATCAGATTCGCCTAGCTTCGATGAGAATCGATCGGCTTCTTGCGAGGGGAAATCTGGATTTCCGCCGAGATCAAGGGTGGAATGCGATGTTTCGTCATCTTCCGGCGAGGATTCAGTGGCGGAGGAGAAGAACTTCGGGTTCAGGAAGGCGGGGAAGGTGCGGGTATACCATTTGGAAGGCGCCGACGGAGCGAGTATGCACCAGGCTGGGGTTATTCGCGGCGGAGGAATGAAATTTTGTATGATTGATTGGCGGAGAATGAGAACTGGAGCTCTGGATCTCCACATCTCGGGCTCGGGAAGACAGTGGAGGGTAGAAGGCGGCGAGTTGTTTAGGTCTTTTTGCGAAACAAGTAATGTAACGGGCCACAGAATCGAAAAAAAAAATCCCGTACCTGAAGGAAGGCCGCTCTGCCAATAAAAATGTGTCAGTAAGTGAGGTTATAGTGCATAAATTTAGGCGATTTTTACTAGAAATACACTCAGATTTCATGCATTTTAGAATAAGCCTTATATATTTTAGAATACGCCTTATTAGTTCTATAATTTTCGTGTTGAACATTTTTCCTAAAATTGCATGTACAAGGAGTATTTTCAAAAGACACGAAAAATTAGAAGTAAATGTAGTGTGACTATCCAAAAGTATAGTGCTAATAACAATCGTCTAAATTTAATATGCATACTAAATTTATGATGTTGTTATTAGCAAACCATATTTCGATATTAGCAAGTCATTGTTATTAGAAAACCATCTATTTTGAAAGTGGGTATTAGCAAACATTTTTGTTATTAGCAAACCATCAAAAAAATAAAAAAAAATGAACTTTTTCAGCATCGTTGAAGTGATTGCCAAAACATATAGAATTTTTCTAGCAAACCATTGTTACTCTCTCATTTTATTATCTCAAAAGTATTTTTTCAATAAAGTCAAAACATTACAAAGGGTTAGAGGAGAGAAGGTAGTGATGCTCAGAGTGCAAAAGAACTGATAAAGAACAAGCCATGAATGAGGAGGAGGGGGCGGACTCTTACCTGAAGCCGATCGCCCTCGTCAGTCACCGTTGTCGAATCGTCTCTGGTTTACGAAGGAGGAGGAGGGGGCGGGATCCGGGAATAAAGTTTAGGAAGGAGGAGGCGGCGGAATACAAGGGAGGGGTTTTCGCATGAGGAGGAGGCGGCGGAATACAGGAGAGAGGTTTTTGCATGAGGAGGAGGGGAGGAAATCAGGAATAGGGGATACGAAGGAAGAGGATCGGGCGGAATACATGATAGGGTTTAGGAAATTGGAGGTTTGTTAATAAAGGGAGGAGCCAAATAGAAAAAACATCCTAAAAATCTTGAACCCGATTTTTTTGAGTTTGCTAATAACGAACAAAGGTTTGCTAGTAACAATGTCCTAAATTTACTATGCACTGTGGACCCTACATAATTACAGGCTTCTAGTGTTTGTGAATGGTGGGGATTTAAAGAAAGGTCCGGTTAGCGGACGGTATTTTTACTCGAATCGGTCTATGTATGGGTAAATTTTTTGGTCCGAGCCCCACACGGAGATCATCGTCCGGGCTTTCATGATTCTGACGCGTGACAGTTTTTCTTCTTGTTTTTATTTTTTTCTTGGAAAATCTCAACGCCAACTGTTTTAAAATATGTATGCATAAATAAAATTGCTCCATGTCAGCCGAGAGATTATATTTTAATCTTAGATACTATAAAAATTAGTTGTGAGATTATATTTGTATCTCAAATATTACAGAAAATATCTGAGATATTACATTGTTAACTCATATATTATAGAAAAAAGCTGAGATAATTTTGTATCCTAGTTGCATGCATGATTTCACAATGATATGTCATGAAATTCTAAATTTGAACCTATGGATGCATTGTTTATTAAAGATCATCAAATTAAGAACAGAGTCAAATTAGACTATTTAGACCTTGAGATGGAATTTTGAACCTATTGGAATGTGATGAACTAAACACAAACAAATACACAACCACACAATCAAATGATAAAATGTAATTTCTATTTCTTGTATTATCTGAGTTAAACATAAATTATCTCAGATTTTTTAGGTAATATCTGAAATAACAATCCAATCTTTTAGTAATTTTCTATAATATTCGAGATAAAAATACAATCTCTTAGCTATTTACATAAGTAATATTTATGCGTACATATTTTAATAATCGATATGAAGCGATTTTATCTATGGATATACATATTTTAAAACAGTTGGCGCTGAGATTTTTCAAAGAAAAAAATCAAAACAAGAAGAAAAAGCTATAAGATTGCATTTGTATCTCGGATATTACAAAAAATATCTGAGAGATTACATTGTTACCTCATATATTACAGAAAATATTTGAGATTAAAATATAATCTTTCAACTAGCATGGAGCGATTTTTTCTACGCATACATATTTTAAAACAACTAGCGTTGAGATTGTTGGGTTGGCTCCGCTCAAGGTATTCTACGTATACCTATCAAGTTTGGAATAGGTATATATAGTACCTTCAGCGTAGAGCGTAGCCCTAGAACGACACGAACCCACTAACCCGTTCCGAGTCGGACCCGACACGAGCGGACATATAACTCATTATCTCTAACAATCTCCTCCTATGTCCGCTGTGAACCCGACGTCAGAAAAGGGGTGGTTTGTGATATGTTCAGCCAAACGTGAATCATTCACAACCATGTCCGGCACCTGTAACAAATCATTAGACTTAACAAAAAAAATAGTATGCACGCATAAACAGAACGAAAGTTCAGCCACGCCACAGCATGTCTCAGATACAATCAGGGCTCAGGCCCTAAACGCCTAGCGTCCCAAATCAAACAGAGAGCAATAAAAGTCCAAACAAACAGGTGAAATAGAAGAGAGTTAAACAGTGCTCTGAAACAGAGATACCAAAAGGAAAGAAATCTAACAATACTCTAACTGTCAATATCCAGACGATCATCATGATCAGAATTCCAGTCTACCAGTGCTCCTCCTAGATCAGCAGCCCCTATAATTTCCAACGGAGAATTTCATTTTAGAATGAATTCAAATCTTAGAAATGTACAGATATCTAGTTCTACTAAAAGAACTTAGTATTATCATTTCCATTATTATTAGTGATTGGCTGGGAGGACGCTTCTATAGAGTATTATAGATTAACCGCAGAATCAGTTATCTGTTTCCAAATGAAACGATTTACTGACTTCTGGACGCAACAGCTATATCTGTGTTCCTATATGGAATGTCACGGTTACTGCTCTTCTAGAGTTGACTGGAACTCATCAAGTTTGGAATGGAACCAATCAACAAGAGAAAAGTCCAGCCAAGTCAGATCGTGTTATCAAGTTTGGAATAACACTCTCCTCCAAGGCAAGATAGTCGAATCTAGATGAAGTTGTTAGCATCAGATTTGGAATGAAACAACTTACCAGAATCGTATTCAGCAACCAAGAGCATCAACGGAGCACAACATGCTTGTTTGACAAAGGAAATCTGACTAATCAAAACATTTGGACAAAGGCTGAGCTAAGTCGCCTAGTCTTGACCTAAGGCCGAACTAAATTGCCTTTAGTCCCATTTCCCCCACTGTTTTGATTAATCTGTCTTTGGGCATTCCTTTCGTCAATGGATCAGCCAGATTATCTTTCGAACGCACATCGATCAAAGTGATAATTCCTTGTTCTTTTAGATAATTCAACAAGGCATGTCTCAGTCGTACATGTCTCCTCTTAGTGTTATAGAGAGCATTCTTTACAACTTGATCTGCTGCTTGATTATCACAATACAAGCTCAACGAGTTGACTTGTAACTTAGACAAGGGTATGTCTAGAATCAGGTTTCTGATCCAATCTGCCTCTTCACCAGCTGAAGCTAAGGCAAACAACTCGGCTTCCATAGACGACAATGTTATACAAGTCTGTCTTTTGGATTTCCAAGTAATAGCAGCTCCACCCAAAGTGAATATATATCCACTGGTAGACTTACTGTTCCCAATTTCTGAACACCACGAGGCATCAGAGAATCCATCCACAGCGGGAGGATAACCAGTATAGCACAAGGCATGATCTTTGGTACCTCTTAGGTATCTCATCAGCCTATCTAGGGCATCCCAATGCTCTTTGCCTGGACTACTGGTAAAGCGACTCAGCATGCCAACCGTGAAGGCAATGTCTGGTCTAGTGCAACTTGCGGCGTACATGAGACTGCCAATTATTTTAGAATATTTTAATTGATCAATGCTGGTCCCTTCGTTAGGACTCAACTTAACATTGTGATCAAACGGTGTCTCAACTGGCCTACAGTCTTTATATCCCCAGGTAGAAAGTAGTTGCTCTATATAATGAGCCTAGCTAAGGGTTACTCTACCCTTGTCAACTCTAACTTTCATACCTAACAGTGTATCCACAGGACCAAGTTCCTTCATGTCAAAAGCTTCTGCGAGAGTGGATTTGACATCCCTCACTGCAGCAAGATCCGAACCCAGAATCAACATGTCATCCACATATAGACATATGATGACTATTTGATTGGATAACGAGCGGTGATAGAGACACTTGTCTGAAAGACTGGACTGAAATCCAACGCTCTTTACCACTTGATCAAACTTCATGTGCCATATCTTAGGCGCTTGTTTAAGCCCATAGATTGATTTATTTAGCATGCACACTTTATCTTTTAGATCTTTATGAACATAACATTCAGGTTGTGCCATGTAGATCTCTTCATCAAGCTCTCCGTTTAAGAAGGCTGTCTTCACATCCATCTGATGAACTATGAAGTTTTCGATAGACGCTAAAGCTAGAAGAATCCTAATAGTCGATAGGTGACACACAGGTGAATAAACGTCGAAATAGTCTATTCCCCCTTGTTGCTTATAGCCTTTAGCTACTAGACGCGCTTTATACCTGGCTATAGACCCATCACTATGTAATTTCTTCTTCAACACCCACTTACATCCTAGGATTTTTGCTCCTTTCGGCAGGTCAACTAGATGCCAAGTGTTATTCTGTAGCAGCGAGTCCATCTCATCATCGATGGCTTCTGCCCACATTAATGAATCTCTAGATCTCATTGCTTCCTGATAGGAGAATGGATCATCCTCTAAGTGGTAGGTGACGAAATTCTCACCAAAATTCTTAGGGATTCTATCTCTTGTAGACGCTCTAACAGGAACAGGTTCCACCTCTAGAGTTTGGGAAGTAGTGCTAGAGGGGTCAGCTTCAGGTTCTACCATAGATTCTACAATCACATCAGTAGACCCGGAGACGGTTAAGCCATGATCTTTGATAAATTTGTGTTCAAAGAAAATAGCATCTCTAGACTCTATCACTGAATTAGTGGATAGATCCAGAAACCTGTCAGCTGCACTATCTTCTGCACTACCTAGGTAAACACATGTTGTTGTTCTAGGTCCCACCTTAAGTCTCTTAAGGTCTTGTAACCGCACATAAGCGATACAACCCCAAGTCTTTAGAGTGTCATATCTACAAGGATGACCATGCCACAGCTCATATGGGATAGAGATGAGCTTGGAGTGAGGCACTCTATTTAGAATGTGATTCGCAGTAAGCACTACTTCTTCCCAAAACGAATTAGGCATGCCAGCTGTTAGGAGCATAGAATTCAACATTTTTGTTAAAGTTCTATTCTTACGCTCAGCAACGCCATTAGACTGGGGTGAGTAAGGAGCTGTGATTTCAAGGATTATGCCCTCATAGGCACAAAATTCCCTAAACTCAGTTGCAGTGTATTCTCCTCCTCGATCACTTCTAAATCTCTTAATTTTAAGATTCAACTGATTTTCCACACGAGACTTAAAAATTTTAAAAGTCTCAAAGGCCTCATCTTTCGATCTCAACAAATACACATGATAATATCTCGAAAAGTCGTCTATGAAGGTAATTAGATACTTCTTTCCCCCTCTAGTGATATGACTTCGGAAATCACAAAGGTCTGAATGTATCAATTCTAGAAGTTGTGTGCTCCTAGACACCGACTTGAAAGGCGTTCTAGTAATTTTGGTTTGCACACACACCTCACACTTGTCAAATCGAATAGATAGATCTAAAGGAATGTTTTGACTCTTAGCTAGGTCTAGCATTTTCCTATAGTTCACATGTCCTAGTCTGTTATGTAGCAACTTCGGATCAATAAGATTAGAACTCACTTGGTTAATGTTATCGTTATTTAGGCTAAGTCTGTACATTCTGTTGATCATATACGCACACCCAAAATAATGTGAATTGACCATTAAGGTCATTCTACCGTTTTGAGTCGTGAAGGACATTCCAGCCTTATCTAATAAGCTAATGGAAATCAGATTTTTAGTTATAGATGGAACTACTTTAACATTAGTTAGAAATAAAGTTTTACATGAAGAGAGGACCAGCTCAGCTGTCCCAGCATGAGTGACAGCGGTCTCTCCTCCATTGTAATTTTCCACCTTCTCCTCGACTGCCGCGACCTCTGAGAGAAGACCTCTGTCATTAGTGACATGACAGGTAGCACCACTATCCAGCCACCACTCTGAGGATGTACTACGGTGACTAATCCCGACCATAGCCACAAATGGCCTGGGATCCGGGTCGTCGACCGGCAGATGTCCATTGTTTTGATCCTCGAGGCGGATGAGTCTCTTGAGATAATCTAGAGTGGTCTCCTCCTCCAGTCGGAAAGAGATCAACCCATGAGGCAGCTTGTGCAGAATCAGACTCACAAAGAGACTATCGGATAATACGGACTGTTCGTCCGCCAGCTTGAGGCGCAGTTTTTCCAGTTCTACAATTTGGGAGGTGATTAAAAAGTTTGCATCAAATTTAAAGTTAAAGAATTGTTCGCTGAGAGGAATTCTCAACGATCCCTCCTCCTCTTGAAAGCATGCATTCAAGCAATCCCAAAGTTCCTTTGCAGTCTTACAGCCACCGTAGGACATGGCGAGACGAGGACATAAGGATCTTCGGAGGTAATCCCTGCATAAAACATCGTCTTTTCCCCACTGAAATACGTCTACATCCTCTCGGGTAGTGGCGTAATCGCTCAGAACTGTGTAGAAAATATCACGTTCTTTCATCCCTAGCTTGACGTGCAATTTCCAAACTTGGAAATCAGTGGGAGAGAACGACTGAAGCTTCATGAAATCGAGTGAGCTACACCTCGACATCTCAATTTAGCTTGAATAGAAAACAAGTAAGAAGTCACCTGATCCGTGCGAGGGACGACCCAGTGTCTTCAGATCCAATCCAGAAAATACCGTTTTGTCCAAGAAGCACAAACCACCCTTCCGGAGACAGCTTCAATCACAACCACTCTTCAGATTGAGATAGCCATGAACAGTCCAGGATCCAGCAGATGATCTCCTTTCAATTTAAAGTTGAAACCAAAATCACTGTATCAAGATGGCAGAGATCAAGATGTTTATTCCCTTAATAACAGAGAACAGATATCTCCAAGACAACAGTGACAACACTACCCTGGATCAAGATCAGCAAAGCAACAACACTGTCATGGATTTAGATCTCCTTTCAGATCGAAGCAGGAATCAAGGCAACCCCGATCGGCACCTTCTTCCTCGATCTGCAACGGAATCAGTGACACACCAAAGAAAAGGACAGCGACTGGATCACCGAGCTGCCACAGACAACACTTTCCTTCCAACAAAAAAACGGGCGCATAATTACTCCGGTAAACGACGGCGGTTACGATTCTCACGATCTGCAGAAACAGCGGCCAGATTTGAGATCTGTTTGATCTGAGAAATTTGCTCTTACAGAGAAGAACCAGCAGGCCCCCTTCCCTTTGGTTTGCCACAGAAGAAAATAAAGGACAACAGAGGAATATCCGACTTCGATCTCAACAGAGTAGAGATCCGGCAATAGAAGTGGCCAGATCTAGAGCACAGGAGATAGATTTCCACCGGAGGTGAACGGATCTGAGCAGGAAAAAGTTCTGGACTTCCTCCCTGGATCGTCTTCTTCCACCCGAAGAAAACTGTCGCGGGAAAAAGGGCAAATCGAGAACAGCGGCCAAATCGCGATCTGCGACGAACAGGAGCGACAGGGAACAAGATCGATCCAGCGGATTCGGGGTGGATTTCTCGAAGACGAACGACGGATCGGAATCGGGGGCCAGAGCAGGCACAGCGACGGTGCGGATTCGCGTGAGCGAACGGAAAAACCTAGCGGGAGCTCTTGTTACCTTGAGAATGTTGGGTTGGCTCCGCTCAAGGTATTCTACGTATACCTATCAAGTTTGGAATAGGTATATATAGTACCTCCAGCGTAGAGCGTAGCCCTAGAACGACACGAACCCACTAACCCGTTCCGAGTCGGACCCGACACGAGCGGACATATAACTCATTATCTCTAACAGAGATTTCCCAAGAAAAAAATAAAAACATGGAGAAAAAGCTGTCACGCGTCAGAATCATGAAAGCCCCGGACGATGATCTTCGTCCGGGGCTCAGACCAAAAAATTTCGCCTGCGTATGTGACGATTACTCTTCCGATCATTCCGAGTGAGTTCAGAAGCAAGTCACGCGGTGGTCACTCCAGCTCGACTTACAATGTCATCTTTTGCTGCCTTCTCTAGACATTTTTCGAGGCAATTCATTCGATCTTGCACCTTTCAATTAGGTTCATTACTCCTGAAGGGATAGGGGTCGTGTAGGGAGATCAAGAGGCATCTCGGCTCTTTCAGCACTAATGCAAATATTTTTAGTTCGAATTGGTGCAACATTAACAACAATCTCTTGAAAGAACGGACTCAGTGTCTTTCTACTGTCAATACGAAAACGAACAAAGACCTTTCTACACCTCCTAAAAGAACGGACCACGTGTCCTACTGTCAAGGCGAGAACGAACAATGACCCTTTTGCACCTCCGGAAAGAACAACCTCGTGTGCTTCTACTTAGGCAAGAACGGATAAAGGTCCTTCTATACCTCCTAAAAGAACGGACATTGTGTCCTACTTAGGCGAGAGCGAACAAATGTCTACAACTCCTAAAAGAATGGTCCTCATGTCCTACTTAGGCGACAAAAAACAAATGTCTCTGTTTGTACCTCCTGAAAGAACGGACCCGTATCTTCTACTCAGCAAGGACAGACAGAGGTCCTGCATCTCTTGAAAGAACAGACATCGTGTCCTACTTATGCGAGAACGGATAAAGTCCTTTTTGCACCTCCTGATAAAACGGACCCAGTGTTCATCTATTTATGTGAGATCAGACAAATATCCTTCTGCACCTCCTGAATGAAAGGTCCTCATGTTCTTCTACTTAGGGGAGAACGGGCAAAGGTCCTTCTACACCCTTTGAAAGAACGAACTACGTGTCCTTATGCGAGAATGGACAAAGGTCATTCTACACCTCTTAAAAGAACAAATCCCATGTCCTTCTACTTAGGCTAGAGCGGACAAAAGTCCTCCAACATCCCTTGAAAGAATGGACCCCAAGTCCTTCTACTAACATCACTAGAACAAACGCAGGTCCTTTCGCACCTCCTGAACAAACGAGCGCTGCGTCGTTCTACTTTACGATAAGAACGGGCTTTGAGTCCTTTTACTCCTCAAAACAAGAGCAAGCTCATAATCCTCCAACGAATTTTGGTCAGGAAAGACAACGAATCGTCCTGCATCACTTAGCCAAAAAAAGAACTCTGAGTCATCTGGCACAATTCAAACAAAGGGGGTAAACGTCCCTCTGCATTGCATTCAAGCATCAGCCCCCCGACAATAACCCCAAGCGGCGGTCACAAACTCAAAACACTAAATCAAACTCACGTGTTTGAACAAAAAGAACGTAAAAGCAATATGCTTCTGATTCGTCGAGATACATATGATTCAAAACAGGATAACAACTCAATAACGTCCCTAGGGATACATCGCAAATAAAAACGTGTTATCTTACTAAGCCACGCTTACAACAATAAAAGAAAATGCGAACAAAAGATATAAAGCACATGTGCACAATGCAAATACATTCAAGTAATCCCTCGACATCAACGCCAGCATTGTCATCTGATGCATCACCCACTCAAAGGACGAAGCGCCCTAGCATCCTACACGACGCGCGAAAACCCTTGCCAAACCCAAGACATGGTGCATCATTGTTCTTGTCCTCCTGTAGCGGTCCACTGTCATGGCCATCATCTCTGACCGGGCCTCCTCCACAATCCAGGATCGCTCCACTCCAAAGTCTTACGACTCATTGCATGCAACAATCGCGGAAGTCCGCATCGTCTTGACGTTTTGAAACACAACAACCATTAATGCTTTCTCCTCCTTCAATCTCGCCAGCTCCGTCTTCGCCTTTAAATGACTCTGTATCAACTCTCGATAAGAATACACACTAAGTCCTTCAATGCTCCAACGCAGGAACGAATATTGATTCTTTCTACGTCTTCTTATAAGAACGGACCCCGGATCCTTCTGCACATCTCGTTTGAACAAACCACGTGACCTTTTACTTCATGATTGGAACGGTCCTCGAGCACTTCTGCTCCCCACGATGTAAATGATCCCCGAATACATCTGCGGATTTCAATTGGAATGGACCCACTGGTTCTTCCGCACCACCAAGACAAGGGGAAGAACATCCCTCCACATCACGTTCATGCAATCTCCCTTGTGCACTGACGCCCCGCGGGAACTGCTAAAACTAACGCCCTGCATCATGCTCATATGTTCGTACAAAGAGAAACGTGTAAAACAAAACACTTACAGACAAACATATAACACAAAGTTCAAAAAGGGAGAACCTCCCTGCAAAGCGCCACAAGGGCCACATAGCAAACAAGAACGATTCGCGAGCAAATAACCGCAAAAATCACCGTCTAATGTCTATTATAGAATCTTCAACTAGCAAGAATGATGTGAGTGACACCAACGATCAACATACGCTTACAGACTTAACCAAAAGGACAACTCATGCCGCAATCAAAAAGAAATTGTGACGCACGCACACTGAAATAATTTGAAGTTCACAACTCAAGTATGGATCCGTTTCGTCGGAGCGGACGATCCACTTCGTCGGGGTGGACGATCCGCTTCGTCGGAGTATGAAATCCTGCGAGCGACACGAAAGATGCGGAATAACTGCGTAGGGTATCAGGGAGAATCACCGTGTGTGAAGGGCTGGAAGGAAGGAGATACAAATATTAGATTTTAAGGTTTTGAAAAGAGGACTTTTAAAGGACATTGTTATATATAGATCATATTTGGCTATATACAAACCTAAAACTTACTTTTTTTCATTCTTTTTTTTCTAATATATACAAATTAATATTTAACTCCCCCTCAATCAAAAAACATCATTTCCGATTTCAGCCCTAGCCATTCCTGTTCGCTGTTCTCACGGAAACCCTCCCGATCCCGTCTCCCGTGGTCACGCTCCTCGTCGCCGGCGGCCAAATATCGCCTGAAAAGTCTCCGGCGGCCACTCCAGGCACGTTATTCAAGGTTGACGACCTTAGCTACGAATAGGACTTGGTCGGCATATTCTTGGCAGGGACCATACGATTGGAGTTTGAGGTCTCCTTCTCGAAACTCTGTTCTGACTATCAGAGCTTTAGCTCGACGACAAGGCACTCCTCCATCATGAATATTGCAGATGCATTAATAGGAGGTTGGTGAATCTCGATCTGCAGGTAACCTCCATTTCTTTAGGGGCAATGATGTTGTTAACATGGTTCTTTGGAGGGAATTCTGCTGTTAATCGGGATGAGGTTCAGTTCTTCAATTCCTTCCATGCTAAAATCTACAACCCAGAATTCCGCACACTAAGTGCTTGTGGAAATGTTAAGCCGAATTTTTGCAGGGAAGAAATCCTCTCCACCTCCTGGACATTTCAAGCCTCTTTCTCTACCTTCATCCCCTTCACCTTTCACACCACAAGGCCGAGCTTCATCTCTTCCTAAGGTTCACGACAAGGAGCTTTCTCTTACATTTCCTCCTTGATCTGAACACCTTCTTTTTTCTTTCTCTCCATGAATTATGGTGGGTGCTAACGTTCCAAAGGCTTTTTTGATTTTTGAAGTTTAAAATTGTACGTAATAAAAGTTCGATTCAATCCGATATCTAAATTTTATTTATTGATTGCATGCTCTCTTCACTTGACGAAGATGACGAACGACAAGATTTTTTTGAGGAATTAGAATTTTTATGTCTTGAATTACCTCTTTTTTGTAATATTTGCTAATATAATATGTTCTACATATTCTCCTAATATAACAACAATTGAGTGTTGTTTTATTTTTTATTTTTATACTGATCTGCATATAACAATTTGATCTATATAAGAATTTGATTTACATATAGCCGATTTTGAATTAATATGCTTTGTTATAACAATGATTTGTATATAGTCAAAATGAACTGTGTATAACAATGCCCCTTTTAAAAGGGAAAATGGTGTGAGAATAGCACATGATGTACAAATATGATCACCCTTAAATAATTGTCCTTCATAATTAACGGATCTTACTAATGGCATTTGTTATTTATTAATTACTGAGATTAACCCTTCGTTCCGGCTTCATCCAGTTCTCTCGGAAGCTTGGCCGTCCTCATCCTAGGTAATCTCCCGAATTCGGCTCCGGTGATCGCACGGTGATTGTTGCTTGACTGTCGCTTGATTGTCGCTTGTGTAAATCCGGCGAGGATGGCGTCGTCGATCCCCTCGGTGGCGGCGTACGCCCTAAGCAGTGCGTCAGATTGGTGGGAGGTGGTGAACGAGTCCCCTTTGTGGCAGAAACGAATCTTCTACTCCCTCTCTTGGATCTTCGGACTGATTTCTATTGTTTCCCTGGTAATCTACCTTTGCGTTTTATTTCTAGTGCTACGATTTGGCAAATCCATGACCAGTTTTTTTGGGCTTTGTAGATCCAATTGGTTAGAATCGAGTGCAGAGTTCCAGAATATGGGTGGACGACGCAGAAGGTGTTCCATCTATTGAACTTCCTGGTTAATGGAAGTGAGTATCCGTCTTCGATCGTGTTCATAACGTTGCTATGTTAAATTGGATTCTTGCTGACCTTTTAAACAAATTTTATCCGCAAAATCTGCAGTTCGATCGGTTGTTTTTGCATTTCGCCGCAGGATGCAGCGGATGCAGCCCGAGGTTAACTCTGTCTTCAATATTTTCGTATTTGCATACATTAAGCCTGAAATTTATTCTTTTTTTTATTATATTTTTGTCTTTTCAGATTTTACAGCACATACTTCTTGACATGCCCGCTCTTGCATTCTTCACGACATATGCACTCTTGGTTCTCTTTTGGGCCGAAATATATTACCAGGTTTGATTATGTTTTTCTTTTTTCGTATTTGGTATGTTCTCCTGCCTTCTATCTCCTAAATTTACAGCTGACAGGCTCGTGGAGTATCTACAGATGGTCTGAGACCCGCTTTCTATACAATTAATGTTGTTCTTTACGCAGTTCAGGTAAGTTCTAAAAGAAATGAATCTAAGGGAGTTCATGGTCCTTTACTTCATATCTGTCAAGATAATTAATGTCGGTTGCATGATATTTCTTCATTAAGTTGGATGATCATATATGTTTATGTACATTCAAATGAATTGGACACTATGTGTGGTAGTGAATCAACATCAACGACAACAACAACATTATCACAGCTAGCCTTTTTTCCCCTATGCTTGATCTCAACGAGAGCACCAAACTTGAATGTCATGGATCACACATTCAAGCTTCATTGAAATAGATGAGAAATCTAGCAAGGTATTTCGTGTAATATCAAAGGAGAGAGATCTTAACTGCACAAAGATGACGACGGGATTTAGGTGGCTTGATCTTTTGACCCACTTTTATTGTGCAAGAGGAAGTTTAAGGTCTTATTGATCTCTACAAAATTACATGAAATTTTATGGAGTAGAAATACATGTATTTATTTGTCTCCTTGTTTTAACTTTTTATAGTCATCCTATAGACATTACATACATTATCTAACAAATGATAATTAAAATATTGTGTCATTTAATGCAAAGAAATCTCATACAATTTGATGAGAAACTTTTTTGTCTTTATGTTGCACAATCAACCGATAATAAATGTTTGGATAGTTTTCCACTTCTGAGTGAATCGTGATTTGTTTTTTGTTTTGTTTTTTCTTTAAGATCCTTCAATTTTCATCTTGAATGAATTGTCTACCCATGCAAACATCCCGAACCATATGGTTGTGAGTAGCTTAATGGGTCATTGTCAGGTTATTCCATCATGAAATTTCTTGGGCTTTGATTCATTTGTATGTTAAGGGCTCGTTCGGATCCCAGGTTTTGAAATTCATCCAATTCCAATTTCTGTGAGAATTGAAATTGGTCTGAATTCCAATGTATTTGTTCGGTTGCAAGATGGATTTCTAGAATTGAAATTGGTTTATAATTTCTTTTTTCTCATGACTGCAGGATCAGACGACAATGACAATTTGAAGTTGAAGTCTTGAGTCACTCAGGGCGAAGTTATTGCAACAAAACCAAGCGGCGGTGACGAGATTGGGCGGCAGTAGCGAGATCGAGCGGTGGCGAGATCGGGCAGCGTTGACGAGATCGGGCAGCGGGTGAGAGATCGAGTGACAGCGGCGAGATGGGCAGCGACAGCGAGATCGGGAGGCGGCGAGATGGAAGTAGCGGCGAGATCGGGCGGTAGCGACGGCGAGATCGGGCGACGACGAGATTGGTTGGTAGCGGCGAGATCGAGCGGCGGCGAGATCGGGCAACGACGACCATTGTAAAAAAACTGAATTCCATGAAATATCTATCTTTACCCCTAAGAATTGGTCATAGTACAAAACTGAATTCCATGGAATTGGACCAATCCCAATTCCGTGGGGATTTCTAATATCCGAACACTGGAATTGGAATTTTGTTGCCTCAATTCTGATTCCCAATTCCAATTCCATAGATCCGAACAAGCCCTAATTGTTTCTAGTTTTGTGAAGTTATTAATGTAATGAGTGCAACAAAATACAACACAATAAACTAGTCAAATTGCACACATCACAAGAACACACAAGCATGTAAATGCATGATCAAATTTGAAGTTTAAGACACAAGATGTAAATTAGGTTCGACAAAAGGTTTGTTTACCTCTGATATCCACCAAACACTGGAAAGAATAAACTACATGTCCTCAATAACAACCCATATACTTTTGATCATATGCCTCAATACTTAACTCCTTGTCAAGTAGGCCAGCTCAAAAGTTCTATTGAATTCTTTGATGTTGGATCTATTTGTCTAATCACCAAGGCACGTCAATGCAAAAATCCTACAATAACGAACTCTAATTGTCGTGCACAAGATGAATTTAAACAATCCTGTATCTTTTATCTTGTCGTCAAAATGACAGGCAAGCTCAACAACCCTAAATAGTAGCCTATCTAAGAGTTATGTAATTGAAGGTCAAATTACAATAAGAGTTAAAGGAAAATAACTTGAAAGTAAAAGAGTATTGAGAGTATTACATCCTTTTGATGTAGATTCTCTAAGTATGATAAACTTTGATGTAGAAGAGAGATTTTGCAGTAGAATGCCAACCACGCTCTGGATTGTTCTGTCTTTTCAGCCCCTTTGATGTTTGATCACATTTTGATCGAAATAGTTTCATATGAAGAGGTATGTGAGCAACTATGCATGGAAGATCAAGCCTTCTTCTAGGCCCATGGATGGAAAGTATCTTGCTTCCAATAAAAGATGTAAATCCTCTGATCTTGAAGGATTTATTCTCCTTTACTTTTTTTTTTTACTTTCCACAAACGACGTGTCTTGATGCTTCAAGATCTTTATAAAACCTCTCTTGATATCTGGAGATGTTTTGAGGGCTTAGGAAGACCTTTGGTCACTTCATATCTATAGAATTAGGCAAATAGGAAACCAATTTTTGCATGACCAGATTTTATTGGAGTTTCAATAAAATTAATTTATCTTTCCATCAGAGTTTCAATAGAGTTTATTTATCTTTAGCCTGATCTCTCTGCCTTTAGTCGGGCTCCCTATTCACTACCAGAGCTCTAATCAAAATCCCGATTTCCCATCGGAGTTCTGATAAAATTAATTTATCTTCAATCTGAGCTTTCTATATTTAACCTAGCTCTGTATTTTTTATTGGAGTCTCCTGTTAAAGTCCTTATTCTTTATATGGCTCCCTATAGGACACTTTGTGAAATCTTCATATGTGGCTCCTGCATACAAGATAACTTGCATGCATGCTAAATACAACCATAATTTGTTATTCATCAAACTTGGCGACATCAAAACATATATCTTAACTTATCCTTATTCAATCATTTGAGGCGAAAGTACAGTGAGAGAGACCTTGTTAAAAATTAGCCTATTGGAAGGATTAAACTACACATATCTTGTCGTAACAAAAAAATAACTTATGATACAAGAAATATGAAAAGTGTTTTTTGGAATCGAGGAAATGTTGAAAAAATGGCATAATTTAAATTTGTGAAACTATACAATCAAACATATATGAAAACCAAGTATTCCAGCCATTAAATATGCTGAAATTTTGGCCGAGGAAATGCCCATGAGTAGATAATGGTGCTTTTAATACCAAAAAAATCCTAGAATCAGATGTGTATATGTTGTAATGGGAAGAACTATATTTGAAAATGGGAAAAGACTTGGTTTTAAGTATGATATGCAAGAAAATATCTTATCAAATGGAAGCCAAATAACTACTTATTTGAAGCGTATTTGATTGAGCAGATAGATCGAATGACAACCCATGGTGGATTTATCGAATGAAAGACAAATAAAATCTCATTTGTCAAATTTAATATTTCATTTAATTAGTCATATCATGACTCCAAGCAGGAGATGAAATAATGCATCCGATAATATCATAAGAATAAAAATAAAAATATTGAAGTAATAATAGCATGATATTCAGGAGAAAAATGATCATGTGAAACAAAATGTGATATTGAATGATATATATTTCAACTACGACGAGGCTTATGTAGTGCTAGTGGGGGATCATCATCAATGGATGTGGAAGTTGGTTTAGCATCTTTAATTGCTAGAGGTTTAGCATCGTCAATGATTGAGGCATGTGCATGCTCTAAAGGTGTTCTTACAATATTCTCTAACCGATCACACATTTTTGACTATATACTCGCTCATGAATGCACGTACTTAACATTGGGGACATTGAGTTTTTTGGTGAGGAAGCAAGAATAAAGGTAGGAATCGAGAGAACCTAATACTAGATTCGGTCAATGAGGAATATGATCTATAGAAGGGAAAGACGGGTTAAAGAATGGGAGGACGAGCTAAAGAAGGGGGTAAACTATCAAAAAAGAAATGTCTAGATGAAAGCATGTCAAAGTACAAGGGAATAACCACGATACCATTTCTGACTATTAGGATATCTTATAATGACGCACTTAATATATTTAAAATAAATAATTTATCGTAATCAAAAGATAAATCATGGGCAAAACATATGTAATCAAAAGATAAATCATGGGCAAAACATATGTAATCAAATTCTTGCGGAGATAACCGATATAGAGGATCCTTTGGGGGAAAATTATGATGCAGAGTGGAAGAAGGCAAACGATTAATAGGATTACATGAGACTAAGATCACATTGTCCCAAAATTGAGATATAGGATATCCATATCAACTAATGACAATATTTTCAACTGTCTCAAGCTTATTAATATCTGCTTCTGCGTTTAATTACCTAATTCTAGTGAAGCATACCCCTAAATGTTCATGAGCAGTATTAAATCAAAAAAATGAATTGAAATTCGGTAAAATTCCAATTTTGAAAAGAATTGAAATTTGCATATATTCCAATTATGTATTTATGTTGTTCGACTGTAGGCTAATATTCAGCCACATGAATTGGTATTGGTCAATTCTGTCGTTCGACTTCATGATGAAATTCATTCACCAAAATTGTATTATTAACAACTTAAAAAGTTAGCTGGACGAATTGAAGAAAAATAGTCAGAATATTGTAAGAAACCAGTGTCATGTTCTTATATAGCATAGAAAAAGGGAAAAGTTGTTAATAAGATCATAACAACACACAAATATTCAAGTAATGGCGGGAGATCTGCCAAATGTCAAAATTCTATAGGATGGCCAAAATGACATTATATCAAACAGCAGGGAAAGTGGCTGAATAAATGTAACCAGCATTGTTTCTTGAATCATTCAGCTAAGCTAACATTGCACCATGATTGCAAAATAGTGCACTTGTTTCAGATGCCCCTATCATATTTTCTGCTGCTACATCAAGTTTAGCTAAATTAGCCATATTTAACCAAGAAAATAACTTTAATCTGCAAATAAGGAAAATTTTATAGAAAATGTTGGCACATGAATTGTAAAGCACAATTCATCATCTAACTCATGAGAAAGCTCGTGAGACAATTTTTCACCAATGTGACAACAAAAACCAAAGTTAGACACACATGATGCATCACAGAAGGAAAGGGAGACACCAAATGGGAAAGTCCCGAATCTGAATGGGAAAGACGAGACCGAGATTAAATTGGAAATATGAGCCCTATTTTTGGATCCAGATGAAGGAGATGAAGAAGAGGAAGGGGGAGCCCTATTTTCAGATCCATGTGAAGGAGGAGGAAGATAACAATGCAGATGAGAGCAGAGACTGGGAGAAGCTTTGGTCTGTCATGATGAGGGTGCATCCGAGCTTCTGTTTTGTTTCTCGCGATATCTTGACAAAGAGACAAGAATTGGTTTAAATGTGACTCAGGCAAAATCGAAAACCACTGGAATTACACTCAATTTCAATTCCACTAGAATTTTGCCTAGCTGAACACTTTAAAATGATTTATTGATTCACAATTCCAATTTTACCTGAGCAAAACCTTGTGATTCACTATGATCCTTAAGAAAAAACCACCAAATCATCGTAGAGTGGCCATCAATATAGACATCAAGATAGCAAAATTCAAACTTTGACACAATTCTACTAGGACCCAGCACATCTAAATGGAGTAAAGAAAAAGTTTGCTCATCTACCAAGCTCAGGGATGTGGGTTCTTTGATAATAAACCATGAAGACTGTTGAAAGACTATTTAGCTTTCCCATCTAACACCTTTTATACACTTGGGACATCCATCACATGTACATGTCTTGTTGTCATAGAAGTGGATTGAATCCTCGTGACAACAATGAGAGTAAAGTTGGTGGCCTTCAATGGACGGAGAAAACTCTGCTGGTGGAGAAGACAAAAATGATCCGCGTTTCAGCTATGCGAGAGGAAGATGGAGTGCAAGGTATATATGACAGCGACTAACAACCTTATGGCTTGAATTTATTTTGACAGTATGGGGGAATTGACTACAGTAGATAGGGAAGACATAAGTTCTCATTAGTGGCTACTAGAGAGAATTGTAACTTTATGTGAGAGGAGGAAGATTGGGGATTGATGAATTTTAACTTTATGTGCTTTTTAAAGCATTGATGATGCAGGACATTATGAGCAACGTCGGAGGCAATATCGTTAGTTTGACTGGAATACTTACAACCATCGCACTGTTTCCTCGTGCTATTTTTTTAATTTTATTATATAAATAACTTTAGTTATATTTCTTTCAAGCTTTATATCTTTACTTTTTTTATTTATATTAGTTTTACTTTTTTTTCTTCTAATTTATTTTTAATATTTTATTGTGTTATTTGATTTGATTTTAATTTACTTTATTTAATCTCTTTATTTTATTTTTAAAAGGCAACTAAAGTACGAAAAAATGATAATGAATGAGAGATAAAAAGGGAACCCCTAATGTTACATTTTATTTCTAAGATTTATGTATCTTTGGGTTTCATGTATTGAGACTTTTTATACCTCTCTTTTCCTTGACATTTCTGTTAGAATATTTTATTTATATTTCAAAATAATGTATATATACAAGGTTTTTAGAACCGGATTGGACATTGAACCGGAATGAGAGGTTCAAGGTTTAACTGGTTGAACTGGTGTTGAACCAGGTCTAACTACATATGCAGAGACTGCGAGGTATATACTTATATAGTCCTATCAAATAAATTAAGATAAGTAGATACCAGGTGGATCATAAGATATTTGACAACAAAATATATTAAAAATTAGTCGTGATGTATTTGTTTCAAGCATTAAATCAACTAACCATAACAACTTACTAAATAATCAACATTTTCCCAAATATTTGCATAAAAATAATATATTAATATTTAAAAAACAATATATATAATATTATTAATTTAATTATTTAAATATTAAATAGAATATATAATATTATTAATATTATATATTATTCGATGCAATGTTGCATCAATACAATGTTGTATTAATATATAAAAATAGTATATTAATATTTAGAATATTTGATGCAACGTTGCTATTATGCTATATATAATATTATTAATTTAATTATTTAAAAAATGTTGTGGGTTCAGCACCTGATTGGAATATCTCCCCGTTGCAATATACGAAACAAATAATCTGTTGAAATACATAAATTCACTCCACGTGGAAATATTGCAATATATTGACTAGCCCCACATCGCGTAGATGCAAAGAGTTAGCAATGGAAAGTTCTATAAGAAGCGGCCGCCCGCCCCTTAAAAACGCATGTGGCCATTTTGGAACCGGCCGGTTGCCTGGAAACCGGCCCGGTTTCCGGTTAACCGGTCCAACCACCCAATTAACCGGTTCTGACCCGGTTTCTAGCAGGGCTAGTTTTAAGAACCTCATCAAACCGCTTGAGGAACTGGTTGGCGGTCCAACTGGTTGAACCAGCCGGTCTGATCTGGTCCGGTTTTTAAAACGTTGTATATATATATATCTTTTTCTTAATTATAGTTAATAATAATAACAATAGCAGATTTTGAATAGCAAGATTATAAAACTTATAAAAATAGAGGGATGAGAAATAAAGGAAATCACCATAGCATATAGTTTAGAATTGAGTCTGGTAAGGCATGTGATCATTGCCCTAAAGAAACTGCAACACCCTCCGACAGGACTTTCAACCGATGCTCGCTTCTCCAAGCTACAATACCCTGCTTGATCCTAAAAACTTCGATGCACGCGGACACCAAAAAAGCACAGAACACGCGAAGTCCCACTTGATGAAGGAAACGCGGGAAGAAGATAGCAAGAAAACAGTAAGAACGATAGAGACGTGAAAAGAACGTATATAAAACCATTCTCATAAAACTCTTATATCAGAGTTTCATAAAAACACAAAAAGTAATCATGTATTTAATGTACAACAATTATAATATTATATTTTGTTATATTTCCAACGTAAAATAATTAAGGCAGAAGTGAAGAAATCGTGTATAGAAAACGCGCACAGTAATTTGCGTCGTGATCTACGAATAACATAGAAATCGACGCAGAGAAGTCGACGCAGCACTGAGTGAAATCGACGCAACGTCGAAATCTACTCAAAAGAAAATGACGCAGTGGTTTGTGGATAGAAATGAATTCGACGTAAAAGAAAGTCGTCGTTGCGCCAATAGAAATCCACGCAACTAGCGAAGAACAGAACGGCGCATGATCGAATAGTAATCGACTCATGTAGCGCGGAATAGAAATTTGATGCTACCTGAAGAGAAATTGACGCAACGTCAAAATCTCTTACAAAAGTAAGAAACAATCTTGTACAAAAATACAATATAATTCAATTATTCCTCAAATCCCAAATCCCAAATCCGAAATTCGGATCTGTTCTGATGCGGTGCGCGCGCGTGCATGGTTCATAATTTCTCCTTATGTTCCTTTGAACAAAGAAGAATGAGTGAATTTATTTATATACTCACTAACATGAGTGAAGATAAGCATGATGAGACTAAAGGTTTTATCCTTCATGAAAAGTTTCCCTCCAAACATTTGGAATTTCCTCTTTTTTTTTTGTTTTGGAGCTTTTCATGAATTATGAGGAGCCCAACACCAAACACCAAATTAGCCCCATTAAAACAATCACACATTAATTGTTTTAAATACAAAATTTCTAACAATTTCTATCACCAATCACCTTCATTAATCTTTGGAAAAAAATCACCATCGTTAATCTTTTTTGGCCAAGGTTTATGCATTAACATCTTGCTTGGTTCTTCCCATGTTGCCTTTGGATCCCCACTGGGACTCCTTGAATTTCTCAGTCTCTTTAGGTTCACTTCTTGAATCCTTGACTTCCCACATCTACCACCATCCAACCACTCATACAAAGTCCATCTTGATTATAATTCATCTTCATCTCCCCTTTGTTTCTCTTAAACATCTAAAAAAGTGATGGTTATGTTGTATCCAGTTAAATGAGTAAGTATTAGCTTTGTTTTGCTATACTTATGTTTTTCCTCTTCTGCTCATCCCTCTCTCAATAATAAATTACTAAGAGTGTGAGTGTATGCCTTTTGATGGACTTTCTAGGAAAGAGCAGGCAATGACCTCGATGAAGGACTTTCCGATTGATACTAGCTTGATTTTTCCCCCATCAACCAAAAAAATACAAAATTCGGTAATGCGTGGTATACTTGTTTGAAGACGTATTATTACTTCAATATGATTGTTAGGATTGCATTACCTCCTTGCTTGTTGTTCTTTAATCGCAAAATTTCAAACGTAAAATAATTCTAAATCTCTAATGTAACTCATGTTTCATCTCGCATCATCCCATTATCACCCATTGCATTAGTTGACGACTGCTATTTTGTGCGATTGGTGACTTTTGAAGGCCGTGAAGAATCTATAGGGATTGCAGTTAAATTTGTGAGATAGATTGAATTGTGTTGGGGGAGATTGAAGGAAGTGGGAGTCGGGAGAGACTGAATTGTGTCGAGAGGAAGCAAGATATGGGTGTGAGTGGACTAAGATTAGATTTGTAGTTGACAGGAGGATATGTTCTTGAATGGTGACAGATGTACTACGTGACCAAATTGCAACTGAAATGGAATGGGCTCGATTGGAGACTAAAGGATCAACATGACTGGGCCGCATTATCTTGGACTGGACATATTGGGCTTGAATTCTTTAAAACAGAGATTGTCGCAGTGACGAGCACTGCCTTATTAACAATTCAAACATGTTGGGCATTTCTGATTAGAAGGGAGCTACGAGGGAATCACTACGTACCTGCTACGTACTCTTCCCAATTCCCCTCCTCCCCGTTGTTTCATTTTCGAGGATCAACTTCCACAACCTTCCCGCGCTCCTCGTCTTAAGAGGTCTGAGGGAGAGAGAAAGTTTGAAGGTCAAGTAGATAAGAAAAATTCGAGACAATGGGGTCTGTCAAGGCTTTGACACTTGAGAAGTTATTTAGGATATGGAAGAGCTTTTTTACACATTGTTCGCATTTCTTTCTCATTTCGGTCGATGAAAAGAACTTTCAAGAAAGAGGTTATGTAACATTTGTCGGGAATTTGCGTATATATAGTCAGAAGGGTACCTGACCGGGGTAGGGGCCTCCCCATCCAGCGATTTGACTAGATCTTGTTAGAGCGAGCTAGGCGTGGAGAAGATGTGAAAGAAGAAATTACAAACAAAGGGGATTTATCTCGACTCCCACAATAAGTAAACCGAAAGAGGTGTGACCCGGAGGGGAGCAAGGATGACTCAATTCAAGATTGCGACTGCAAGGAGCTTAGACAGATTTGTTCTTGAAGAATCGAGAGGTTTTGCAGTCAACTTTGTGAGATAGATTGAATTGCACTGGGGGGTATTGAAGGAAGTAAGAGTTGGGAGAGACTAAACTGTGTTGAGAGGAAGCGAGATATGGGAGTGAGTGGACTAAGATTGAATTTCAGTTTTGAATGGTGACATATGGATCTACACGACCAAACTGTGACTTGAATGTGCTGTGCTCAACTAGAGACTAAAGGATCAATATGACTGGACGGCGTTATCTTGGACTGGACAACATGAATTTGACTTGTTCAAAACCGAGATTGTCACAGGGAACGTTGAGACTACAGCCGGAGGAACTGCAACATAACGGTGAGGTGTGAAGGGAAGCAGAAAAATGACAAGGCATGATGGAATCTAATACCATATTTGAAACATGAGCATACTAAAAATCATACTCCCATAAACAAAGGCATATTGCCTTGTGTTAATACTAGATGGAGAGGCCTAATAACATTAAAGTGCATAAGACAATTTGAGATTCCTAATGTGAAACTAAATATTCATTATTTACATATTTAATGTTGTATTTGATTTTTCAGTTAGTAATTTGGTTTTGTCAATATAGGCCAATTTTTAAACAATTGAAAGTTCAATATCCAATAAAAGTTAATTATTGTTGAAATTTGATGTGCAAATAACAGTCTCCCTTCTTTTGGGAGTAGTCTCACATCACAGATTCTATTTGAGTTTCCCTCTTGTGTGTATATATAGGCGAGGAATGTATTGATTTGTAATGAGTGTAAATAGTAAAATATTATTTCTTTTTAATTTCTACATGGTATCAGAGCTAGTTTGAAAATAAATAAAAATTGGTCCGAGAGAAATTCCTGTAACTCCGCTTTCGTGATTACAATCCTCTCTCGCAATTTTTTTCTTTATCTCTTTCCTTTCCTGGTAGTGAGTGGATGGAATCATCGGGAGTAGTAGGTAGAGGGCGCAAGAGTTGTGCGCAGTAGGGAAGCGACGTCTGTGAAGAGCATGCGTCTGCGAAGGAGCATCGCACATTACGACATCGCGCATCATGCATCGCGGCAGAAGGAGTATCGTGCATCGCGACGTCTCGCATCGCGACGTCTCGCATCACGGATCGTGGCAGAAGGAGCATCGCGCAGAATCGTGCGTGCACAACAGGATCGTCCTCCCGAGCAGGCGTTGTGCGCAGTACGCATGAAAAAGCTTCCTGTGTGCGTCTGCGGGGAAGAACGCGTGCGTCTACACGTAGGTGCGGCGCTGCACGGAGGAGTGCAACTCTAGGATTGCAGAGGGATCACGCAACACTGTTGCGTGGAGGAACGCGGGAGACGTGCAGAAGTTTTTTGCACCGGTGATACTAAAGACGAGCGCGTGCTCTGGCAAATTTGTTGGCGGATGCTGAAGACGACAATCCTATTTCTCTAGCGGATGCTGAAGACGAGCGCGTGCTTTGGCGGAGGAGCTCGCGAAGCTTGAATTCTCTTGCGAATTTGCTGGCCCGTGTGGTTGCATAAGTAGCACACAGATCTAGTACGATAGTACTCCGCGCGCAAGAATCGCTAAGGAGCGTGTCAATCCTATTTCAACTGAACATGCTTTGCGGCTGCGCGCGGATTACGGTTTCAGAGAAAGCCCGCTGTAACGCCTCCCCTGTAATGACCATATAATATGGGTCCGGCCGGGGCCCTACGACATACAGACTCCACAGCTTTAGCATTATAAGATGATATTAAGAACTACCCAACTCAAAACTCAGAAACAAGACAACGGAAACACAAAACAACTAGAAGTTATCCACTAACATAAGAGTACGAAGCGGTCTTACGACCTTACACATATAATTGTCCAAAACTGAAACAACCAAAAGCGGAGTAGTGTGTTTTAGTACTCCTAAGCTACCTCGGCATGCAAGCCAGTTTACAATGCATTAAGCATAAACATTCATCAACTTAAAAGTACAACAAAGGAGAGCACTTCATGGGGCTTAGGCCTTTTCGGCCGGCGAGCTTGCTCTAGCATGTGCACCTTGCCCTGTAAAAATTGTTATAACATGGGTCAGCAAAGGCTGACCTCAACTGTGTAACCAACACATCTCCTCCCGACCGTCCCTAGCGTACCCCGGGACACTTCATCATCCTGCAGATCAGCACTTCGTATGCAAATGTATATATACATAGAGAGTAAAAAAACAGGTTGGGATGTCACAAACATCAAACACGTTTCTAGGTTGAGCATTTAATAAAAAGCGGGCCTACAATGCAGCATGTATGCAAAACTGGGTTTCACCCAAGACACCCTATAGCGCATGAATCTAACATATCATCACGCATCATCACATCACACGGGTACTTCTATTTTCCCCTAACGACATTCAAGCCGTCACACCGAACTCTTGCCTAGGCCCCACCCGCTCGTGGGTCTCAAAACCCGGGCTTGTATGCAAGCTCTGACTTCTCACGTCAGAATTCCGTCACATAAACAAACCGATGCTAAGAACCCTTGCTTGACCCCACACGCTCATGGGCTTCATCGCCCGGGTTCGTCAAAAGCTTGACGTTCTCGTCAGTTTCTCAGAAGGAGCCTTGTCTCGCCAGGACACTCTCCATACATGACTTGCATGTCACGGGCCAGCCAGCCGAGCACAGAGACAAAGTCGCGCCTTCGCACATCAATCCAAAAACATAGCCTTTCCCACCCTAATCCATTATTCGTTCTCGCACGAAATAAGGGGGGCAAACATCACAAACGTCATCTTGCCGCAAACGGCTTTCTAGCAAAATCCTTAAGGCTCGATATGCAACATCACCGAGTCGGACTAACGGTCCCGACTTCGGCTTCACCAACAATGCCTAATCCACTACCAGAGCGGATGTCTAATGCATCATGTCGAGGACGGACACAATCGACTCGGTGGCTACTTTTGAACCATGGCGACCCGTACCCCTCTCATTTGAGAGATCCAATGCCTAAATGCTTGAAAGTAAGCAAGAATAAAACGGATGCCATGCACGCATCCTAAAGACCGAGAGGATAAATGTCGTTACCTTACGACTCCTCTTCTTCGCCATGGAGATCTCGATTTGCACGGATGAAAATGTGTGTCTTCAAGTCCTCTCTACGGATCTGGCTTTGGATCGACGAACGGAGCCTCGGAGCTTCACTAATGGCGGAGAAAGCACTTCTTCTTTCTCCTCCAAGCCTTCTCTCTCAAACCCTAACTCTCACTCAAATGAGAAGAATGAGGGAAAACAACCTTTCAGCCTTACTTAAGCCCCTTGGACGGAGTGTCCTGGGCCATAGGATCAAATCCCAAGCGAATCGGACGGCCAGAAACCACAGCCCACAAAATTGTTTCCGTCTGCTACCGCCAGGCGGTAGCTAACTACCGCGCCGCGGTAGCTACCTACCGCGCCGCGGTAACTTCCCGACCCGCCAGCCAAAAAAAATAACGCAGCACTACCGCCGACGGTAGCAATACTGCCACGCGGTAGCCCACTCAACGCTTCCGACTCGACGAACTGGGCTACCGCCGAGCGGTAATTAGCTAACGCCGCGCGCTACCACTCGTCGCCTACCACTTGACGCCTACCACTCGACGCCTTCCACTCAACGAACGAAGGCTACTGCCAGGCGATAGCAACCTGCCGCCGCGTGGTAACGCCCAGAGCCTCAAGTCTAGAAAACTGGGGTGTTACACACGCACAGTGCGCGCAGGAAAGAGGAGCATCTGCGGGACAAGGAGCGTTGCTGTTGACCTCCGACATAGCAGAGGAAGGCGATGACGATGAAATCAAGGAGCTTCGAAGCTAGAATCTTGAGGAGGCAGTCATAGCACTGCGAGGGCTTCTGACGGTTGTGGTCTGCCTGGTACGACGGGGAAGAAGGGCGCTTAAATTTGTTTTGTGGAAAAACAAGAGTTGTGTCCACTCATGGAGAAATTGGTCGCCAAAATGGGGAGACAAATTTAAAAATATTCTTTGAGTTCTTGCGGATGTCCAAAGGCGAGTGCTTGACTCAGTCTCCATCACCCCCGATGAAGCTGGATCTTTCCCCTGTAGAGTTGAAACTTGATGGATCTGCTACTTAAGCTTTTCGCGTCGGGTGAAGGGAGCACTCTCTGGGAGGAACCTGGAGAGATATCTGACCGGTGAAAAGGTGGAGCCAAAGAAGGACTCAGATGGGTACAACGAGTGGAAGACTACGCATAGTCTGTTGCATACCTGGCTCTTAAACTCGATGGCCGCCTCTATCGTTGTCACAGTGGATGACATAGAGACACTGAGTGATGTTTGAGGGAAGTTACAGAGAATCTATGCAGGAGCCGACAATAACATGAAGATTTTTCAGATTGAGAGAGATAGAGACGATCACGCAGGGAGATCGATTGATCCAGGGGTATGCAGTAGATCTGGAGCAACTATGCGCAGACTATGATTATTTCTCCCCAGCCGCATGCTGTAAAGACTTCGAGTGCAAAAAAGGGGAGCGAGATGCTCAGAAGCGAACTATGCATTTTATGATAGGATTTAATCTGGCATTTGAGTCGAGGTGTGCAATACTGCTTGCTTAGCAAAAAATCCCTTCCCTGGATGAGACGATCTCGGTCATGATACATGAGGAGAGCAGGATTAAGCTCCAGTCTGGTGCAACTACTCTTCCAGGGGAGAAATCAGCTCTAACAGTCACCAATTTGGGCAACACGGGATATAAGAGCGAGACACGACAATGCTACAATTGAGGAGAGATATGTCATCTTCGACTGGCTTGCCCCAAGCCACCAAAAGAGCGAAATACAGATGGACGGGGTCACTTTGGAAGTCGTAGTTGTGGGGGTTGTAGAGGTGGTAGTGGAGGCTATCGAGTAAATCTAATGA
The DNA here is from genome assembly GCA_039513925.1 of Platanthera zijinensis. Classification (NCBI taxonomy): domain Eukaryota; kingdom Viridiplantae; phylum Streptophyta; class Magnoliopsida; order Asparagales; family Orchidaceae; genus Platanthera; species Platanthera zijinensis. The sequence continues at coordinate 165,277,431 of CM077089.1, read as the reverse complement.
TTGCAGACAAGGAGACGAAAAGAAATGTGGCTAATGCAAGTTACTCAGAGGTGCAGAGAATTGTAGATGCTTACTCTCAATTAATGTGGAAAAAACAGGAGGGTGCGACTGATGACACACCCACTAGATCTTCATTCAGGGGTAACGTTACCTCTTTTTCTCACATAGCCACATGTACTTATAATACACTTGCCCTCACATCTACATCCACCACTGGCTCGCTAGACTGTATAGTCGACTCGAGTGCCTCTCAACATGTTACTGGGGATACAAAGGAATTTCTTTCGTACACTCCCCTAGCAGTTCCAAAGCACATTCAGATTGCCGATGACACTGCTCAGCTAGTGGTTGGTAAGGGTACTGTGCAATGTGCCAACACTTTAACTTTGTCCAATGTTTTGCATGCTCCTTCCTTTCCTGTGAATCTCTTATCCATTAGTGCAATAATATCTCAACTAAAATGTATCGCCTTGCTTGATATCACAAATGTGATCTTCCAGGAGAAGAAGACTGGCAGGAGAATTGGGACTGACACATGACATAGTGGCTTGCGGTATCTAGATAAGGAGAATATGGATTCAGGTCTTTCAACACTAGTAGAGGACGCTGTAGGGGGTAGAAGATGTGTAGAATACTTACTCCTACATCATCACCGATGCCTGGGTCATCCTTCATTTCCTGTTTTGAAACATATGTATCCTACTTTGTTTGAGAAAATTAATTATAACAAACTTATATGTGATGCATGTGAACTGGAAAATCATATCAGAAACTCTTATTTCAGTTTTGGTAGTAAGTGTTCTTATCCTTTTAATATAGTACATTTTGATGTTTGGGGACCATGTCCCACACTTATTGTGCATGAATTTCAGTATTTTGTGTCTTTTATTGATTGTTTCTCTCACGTGACTTGGCTTTACCTAATGAAAAACAAGAGTGCTGTGTTTGCATGCTTCAAGGATTTTCGTAAAGGGATTCAAACTCAACACGGTGCAGTCGTAAAGGTGTTGATGTCTGACAATGGGACAAAGTACACCAATAAGGAGTTTGAAGAGCACTTGTCCTCACAGGGAATCCAATATCAAACTACTTGTCCATACACAGCAGAGTAAAATGGAGTAGCAGAACAGAAGAATAGACGCCTTCTGGAAGTAACTCGGAGTATGATGATAACAATGAATGTGCCAAAATACTTGTGTGGACAAGTCATGCTAACAACAATTTATTTAATTGATCGGATGCCCTCGTAAGTATTAGATCAGAAGTCTCTGATTGAGATATTGCAAGGGAAGAGTGAAGATATTCTTCCCCTTAAGACCTTTGGGTGTGTGTTTTGTGCATGACAAAAGACTAAATGCGAGAAAATTTGATCCAAGGGTCCTGAAGTGTGTTGTTTTTGTGGGGGTATTCAACTACCCAAAAAGAGTATGTATGTTGGAGTCCGGTGGAGAGAAAGTTATTCGTCAGCATGAATGTTACATTCAAAGAGGTTGAGTCATATTACTCATCTTTGATTGACTCGCCTCTTGGAGAGTCACTCGTTATAGAAAATATGAGACAAGAGGGGGAGGCTAGTTGTGGTGGTAAGATACAGATAGTGAGTATCCCGTTGTTACCTGTGCCAATGGAAGCAAAGTGAGTTGAGGTGCCGGTTCTTGAGGAGAGTGAATCTGTTGATGATGGACCTCAGACTCAGGGGGAGTTAAGAGTGTATACGAGAAGAAGGAATCCGTGTGAAACTACAATATCCTATATTTCCGCCCGTGTCAAGTCCCTTGCCTCTACCTACTTTGATCCTTGAGACACTTGCATCATCCACCACAAGTTCAGATATCCCAGGTAAAATAACCATTCATCTCTCTACTTCCACTCCCTTCCCGGTAAGACGGAGTTCTCACAAGAATGCGAGAGTCTCACCTGATCGATATGACTTTCCATATGATATTGCCCAATTTGTTTCCTACTCCCATATATCCACTGCACATGAAGCATTCATTACATCTTTGGACATTGTTTCTATTCCCAAGTGTTGACAGATTGCTAAGGACCCACAATAGAAAGCTGCAATGCTAGAAGAACTTGGTGTATTGGAGAAATACAACACCTGGAACCTCGTGTCGCTACCACCAGGGAAAAGACAGTTGGGTGCAAGTGGGTTTTCATTGTGAAACAAAACCCAGAGGGTCAGGTTGAGCGCTACGAGGCTCGATTGGTAGTTAAGGGTTACCGTCAGACGTATGATATCGACTACGATAAGACCTTTGCACTCGTCGCCAAAATAAGCATGGTACGAACAGTAATATCCTTGGCGGCAAATGGGGGATGAAAACTACACCAGCTCGACGTAAATAATGTCTTTCTTCATGGGGATCTGTTAGAAGAAGTATACATGGAGGTGCCACCAGGATTTGACACAAAACAAACGGTAGACAAGGTGTGTAGACTCAGAAATCCTTGTTTGGGCTAAAGCAATCTCCTCGAGCCTAGTTTGACCGGTGTAGGAAAGCGGTGGTTAATATGGGATATCGGCAGACAAATGCTGATCATACCGTGTTCTTTAGGCGGAGTGGAGAACACACTACAATGTTTACTGTGTATGTGGACGATATGATTATTATGGGCGATCACGAGAAGGATATCGCTCAGCTAAAGGAGAAATTGAGCAAGGAGTTTGAAGTGAAGGATTTGGGGCAGCTAAAATACTTCCTTGGGATAGAAGTAGCTCGCGGTGCGGAGGTAATCGTTTTATCCCAACAAAAATTTATGCTAGATTTGCTCAAAGAGACGGGTATGCTGAGGTGCATGGCCGCAATCGCTTCTATTGATCAGAAGTTCAAGCTCAACGCTGAGGCATGAGAGCCAACTGATAAAGAGAGGTATCAGAGGCTTGTAGGTCGCTTGATCTATTTGAGTGTAGTAGCCTGTTATATGCACGATCCCATGGAAACGCACTTGGATGCATTGTATTAGATTCTTAGATACTTAAAGAGTGTAGCAGGAAAGGGACCGATCTTCCAAAAGAATGGACATTTGAACATCGAGGGCTATTGCGACTTTGACTGGGCTACCTGTGCAGATGACAGGAGATCAACATCGGGATATTGCATGTTTGTGGGGGATAACCTCGTCTCCTGGAAAAGCAAGAAACAGAATGTAGTTGCAAGATCTACGCCTGAGGCAGAATACAGGGCCATGACCTTGGTTGTAGGAGAGCAGTTATGGTTAAAAGCCCTGCTGAGTGAACTTAAGATAGATCAAGGAGTACAAATGACATTGTGGTGTGATAGCAAACCAACCATTAGCATTGCAAACAATCCTGTCCAATATGTAGAACCAAACATATAGAGATCGATAGGTTCTTCATCAAATAAAGCTGGATGATGGGATACTGAAGCTGAGACATATCGCTACAAAAGAACAAGTGGCTGATTATCTAACCAGAGGACTTAGTTCACTGGAGTTATGTAGATTGTGTGACAAGATGAGCTTAGTGGATATCTTTCGCCTACCTTGAGGGGGAGTGTTGGAATTTGGTGTGTAAATAACGACCTCTCTCCTTTTGGAATTAGTCCCACATTGCAGATTCTATCTTTGAGTTCCCCTCTTGTGTGTGTATATATATGGGAGGAATGTATTGATTTGTAATAAGTGTAAATAATAAAATATTATTCCTTTTTAATTTCTACAATTATCCAATTCCTTAGAATGAGGCTTGAAATGATTTTTCCCCTTTGTATCATATGTCAAACTGTTACGGGTCCTCCATCAGTTATCTCATATTATTATTATTATTATTATTATTATGTTGAGTCGAGTCACTGTATCGAGTCGTGTTGTATTGAGTCGTAGTCGTCGTAGTGTTTAAGTGTTTTTAATATTTGATGTATGTTTGGTATTTATGGTTATGCCATCAGTGCCTATATATATAGGGCCCTTGGAGTCATGTAAGGATTATGCAAGAAATATATCAAAGTTCTATTTTTCTCCCGCAAGCTTCTTCTCTTAACACCTCTCCCTTCTGGGGTTTCAACTTCTCTCTTCTTCTCCACCATTTCTAGGGTTAACAACCCTTGTATCCCCACCTCCATCCACACCTTCCGCTGCCATCTGACAAATCACCAAAGTAAGAGGCACATAACAAACTTGGTATCAGAGTCTCTTTCCTCAGATCGTCACTTCCGCACGTTGTTCCTTCGTCGATGTCTCCACCAAGCCCGACCTTTTCCTCCAACGGTCCAGCCCAACCCCCCTCTTCAGCGACGACTCCATCCCATCTTGCCCGACCCTTCTTCCGCGAAATCGATGCTCTTCCTCCAACCGCTACTCTTCCACCACGCATGCGCCGCTCTCGCAACCCCGTGGTTGAACGACAACAACCCTCCGCTTTTTCATCATCTTCCCCGTTCAACACATGCGTGATCCCTCTGCTCCGATCGACGACAACCACTTCCATTCGCCCAGGCAACGCGCTCTACAATCGCGCTTCCTATTGACAGTCAAGGTCTGCGCTGCCCCGTCAACCCCATTTGTGTGCCTTCCGTCCTGCCTCTCCTGCTACTTCTCAAGCCCCATTGTATGCCCCTTCTTCTAACGCCCATCAACAGGACCTGTCACATTTCATCGAGCCCAGTGAGCCGCAATCCCATCCGACGCGCTGTCCTTAAGCCCGTCCCACGACAGGCCTATTCATTGCTAGGACATTTCTAAATTGATTGATTAACTATTTTAATTGATTCTTATATTGAATTAGTTAAATGATTAATTAATTAAGATGTTCACTCCACTCCCAGTCGCTGACATCCTCATCGCACAAATACTCGCTCGGCTTGACAATTTTGAAGCGTGGATCGACCGCGGGCTCCTAACATAACTTGCCGAGCATCATGGCTCGTCACGCCCCGCGCATGGCTACTCCATCACCACACCTCCCTCGTCTGCCCCGCCACCGACTCGCCTTGTACAGTCACCGCCACCACCGGCGGCTGACATACTACCTCTCTCCACGATGACCGTCCTTCCACCGCTTCTGCCTCCTCTCCTGTCGCCCGCTCTGCCTCCTTTGGTCATATCGCCACCTCCTCTACCGGCTCTTACTCTGCATTCCGCTGCATTGCTGCCGCCTCCAGCCATCTCACCACCTCCTCTCTCGGAGCTTGCTCCACTGGCCCCTTCCTTACCACTTCCACCGATTACATCGCTGCCTCTTTTGCCGGACCGTGCTCTGCTGACCCCGACGGATCCTTTCCTGCTGACGGCCATCGTTCCTCTGACCTTCTTGCCCTTGCTGCTCACTACCACTCCATTTATCCCGTCGAAGCCATTACTTCCGCCGCCCGCCTTTCCGACAGTACTACTGCTACTCGTCGACGCCACCACCGCCGCTTCGCGCTATCAGACATTGTTCTGGCAGGAGATCAAAATTTCAGATAATCTGACCATCCACGTGGAGTTCGAGCTTGCGGGCAAGCTCGATGTCAAGGACGGATGGAGTATTACGCGTCTCTTATTTCGGTGGATTGTCGGATGGTAGTGGGAGGTGCGGATGGAGGTGGGGATACAAGAGTTGTTAACCCTAGAAATGGTGGAGATGAGAGAAGTTGAAATGTTAGAAGGGAGGGGTGAGAAGAGAAGAAGCTTGATGGAGAGAAAGAGAACTTTGATATATTTCTTGCGTAATCTTTACATGACCCCAATGACCCTATATATATATAGGTGCCGATGGCATAACCGTAAATTCCAAGCATTCATCAAATATTAAAAACACTTAAACGCTACGATGACTATGACTCAGTATAACACGACTCGATACAATGACTCGACTCAACACAATAATAGTAATAATACAAGATAACTGAAGGAGGCCCGTAACACAATCATTGACTTAATTTTCAAAAATTCACTTAGAACTTCAAAAAGGAACATGACTCTCCCCCATTTCCAAAAATGCAGACTTCGATCCCTATTTTGTAAAAAGGCTGTCCCCCAAATTCTGTGCTTGTGTTCACTAGTTAGGGACTAAAGTATATTCTTTGCTATATTTGTTGAACAAATATGATCTACTTTGTAATAACCATGGATACAAAGGTTGGAAATCGCGAAAAGAATACAATGCATGGTTAATTCAAAGCATCATAATCCTTAGCATTATTTCACTATTGGTCGGCTTTCTGAGTCTCTTTGCATTGAGTGCTGCTTGGAGTGCAAAATTTAAGTTAAAAGTAATGAAATATTCTATTTGAAATATTTGGGGCCAAATTTGTGTTTGATAATTTAAGAATTGAAGTGTTATTTTCTCAAGCAATAATCATTAAACTGAGCATGTGTCTGGACGTTCTTTTTTTAATAAAATATAAATAAATATTATTAGTACAAAATTATAAATGTAATGGTGATGTTACCATTACCCAAGAGTTATGACTCATTTATTCATTACAATAGAGTTTGAGTTTCCATATAACTTTTTCCTGGGCATTTACATAGATGTTTTTGCAATATTTTATAGGCTTTGCTATGGATGCTTATGTGGTGGATGCCAATTCAAGCTACTGTCACCGTCTCCAAGATATTTGTTGCTGGTTTGGTTTTTCAATAATGAATGGTCTATTTTCTTTATCCAAGTTGTTTTTAACTGCTACTCTTGGGATTTATTTCCAGGTGTTTCATTGTTTTCTGCCTTTGGTTTCCTTCTTTATGGTGGAAGGTGAGTTAAAATTATCCTTATCACAAGCTAGCCTCGTTGAAATTCACATCAAAATTGTTTAGATATGTCAGATTCTTTTATTTCATCCTGAGTTTTAGCTTTCAAGCGGTCCTACTTCTATGCTTAATAGTTTCAAACTCCATTTGGAAACATGCAAATGGAAACAAAAATTGGAAACTGTACCTTTATTATTCATCATCCCCCTTTTTTTTGTGCACACTAACTGCATTATTGGGTGCTCCTTATTTTGACCTTCTCACCTTCTTCATGTTCATGTTCACCAGAGTTTTTATAAAACATTTACTTTCTCTCATTTATAAGTCCATTATCTTATCTTTGTCTTCTGCTGTATCTCTGTTTCTTTGCAGAATTTAGTTGCATTTTTATTTTCCAAACGAGCTTACCTATTTATCACGCAATGTTTCTTCAATGTAAATCATTTGTGTATAAGTATAGTATATGCATTATAAATGTAAAGTACATGCAATATGTCATGGCTCGTTGTTTTTTATTATTTTCAATGTTGTATATGTCGGCGGACATGTCCGCCGACATGAAGGTTTTGGATCCAAAATGACACGTTTCCATTTTAAAATTGGGCTAAGGCATTTTGATAAAAACGGGCTGATATATTACCCGTTTTCGATTTATCGCCCTAATAAACGGGCGATATATCAGCCTGTTTTGATTAATGTTTTTTAATGACGTTGTAATTAACTCCCATTTTGATTTAGGTTTTTAATAGTCGTTGTTACCCTCTGATAATAAACCAATTTCTCGCTTCTTTCTCATTCTCCTGCCCCAGCTCTCCCTCGACTCTCTCGCGCTTTCGGCTAGTTCTTCCCTCTGGTTGCGACCTCACTGGTTGTTCTCCCGGGTGTTTACAACTCTCTCGTTGGCCCTCTCTCGACTTTCATGCACTCTCGGTTGGTTCTCTCTAGTTGTTGCAATCTCGCTAATTATTCTCTCTGGTGTTTACGACTCTCTTGTTTGTGCTCTCCCTTGACTCTCCCGTTGGTTCTTCTCTCTGGTTGCCGAGACCTCAGTGGTTCTTCTCTCTGGTGTTTACGACTCTCTCGCTGGTGCTCTCCATCGACTCTCACGTTGGTTCTTCCCTCTCCGCAAAAGCATTGTAAGTCCATTCTTCTCCCTGTCTCTCCCTCTCATACTCACGCATTCTTAATATCTCATTTTATGTTCTCTCTTCTCTCCGTGCTTTGCATTCTTCTATCTGCCTTGTTGCGTTGTTGGTGGTTGTGTTTGGTTGCTTGGTGGCCGTGGATTGCAGGTTGCTTGGATGGATTTTTGCTGGTGGTTGTGTATGTTTGTTTGGTGGTTGTGTCTAGTTGCTATTTTTTGTTTTCCTTGGTGGCTTAGTGGCTTTGTGACGTGTTGCTGTGATATATTGGCTCGTTTTTGTTAGATAATGTATATTGTAGATATATCTTAGAGTCACGTCTGGTGTTGGGATCACCCTCTCTTGTATGTATATATGTACACACTATTGTGGAGAAATCGGTTTGAGATTCAGTATTCCTATCATGGTATAAGAGTCAAGTTCCCTACCCTAGCCGCTCCAACCAATCAAGCCGTCTTCTACGCTCGATCACGTCGCAGGTTCCACGGCATCCATCTTCCACCGATCACGTTGCAGGTTTCGATCCCGTCGCAGCCTCCGATCCCGTCGCAGGTTCGGTCAAGCACTGCTGATCCCGATCCCGTCGAGCGTAGTAGATTCCGACCCCGTTGAGTGTTGTTGATCCTGATCTCGTCGTTATTGATCCCAATCCAAGCACGTCTCCAGCGCGTCTCCAGCAAGTCTGATCGCTGATTCCAGATTGTTGTTTCTTCCGATTGATCTGGTCGATAATCGTTGTTCTCTTCTGATCGATCCCGTTGACATCGATAGTTATTTCTTCTGATCCATCCTGTCACCTGGGCTGCTTTCGCTGGAGCCTCTCACTCGATCCCGCCAACACCTGATCGCGTCGACATCTGCATCTTCTGCCGAAGTTTTAACCACCGGCCCTAAATTCCTCCTGCATATGGTGTTGGTCTTCTTCTCCAGTTGATCCTGTAGCCCCGAATTTCCTCGGTTGATCATCTGGTGTCGGCATCTGGTGCTCGTCCTACTCCAACACATTCTAAATCCAGTGCTTCTCGTTGCCCGTCTGTCCACTGCCACTACTGTCAGTGTCTTTGTCATGTTAAATCTGAGTGTTGCAAGCTTTAGAGGGCACAACAGTCTGGTTAACAGCATGCTCTTGCTGCACCTTCTGCTCATTTTCGGCTCCGGCGAAGACTCTCCATGTATCTGAGCTTGCTCAGCTGATTCCCCAACAATTCTCCCACCATGATTCACTGCATCGCTCCTCTGCCTCCGTAATTCCACTGGATGCTTCTGCCGCCTCTGCCTCTCAGCTGACTGCCTCCGCCCCAACATTTATCTCTCCTTCTGACGGTTGCTCGACTCTAGAGCCTCTTTCCACATGACCTATGCTGCCACTCACCTCTTTTCTTGTCAGTCTGTCTCTTCTGCCCTTAGCATCATGGTAGCAGATGATATCATTCACCCCATCACCAGCCGTGACATCCTTCATACTAGTCATTTTCGTGTTCCTGATGTTGCTTATATACTCAAGTTCTCCATGAATCTTATATCCACCAGCCAACTCACATCTCACGATTGTCTTGTTATTTTTGATGGGTTTACATGCAGTGTGCATGATCGTCTGACCAGGACACTCCTTAGGGTTGGTCGTCGTCGTGGCGGAGTGTACGTCCTTGATCGTCTCCATCTTCTATCCACTTCATCGTCACCAATTGCTTTCACCCTTTGTCTTCCTTCAGTGGGTTTCTCAGTGGCATCACCGTCTTGGTCATCTCAGTGTTTCACGTCTAGTTTTTCTCATTAATCATGGTTTTTTAAGTCGTGTTTTTATTGATCGGTCTCACTCTTATTCGTGTTATGAGCTTGGTAAACAACTGTAACTCTCATATCCGTCTAGTGTGTCCAGGTCTCAACGTTCTTTTGATTTAGTTCATTCTAATGTATGGGGTCCCACATCTTTTGTCTCCAAGGGCAAACACCGGTATTATGTTCTTTTCGTTGATGACTATTCTCATTATTGTTGGGTCTACTTTATGCATTCTCGTTTTGAATTTTTTCAGATTTATGTTACTTTTTATGCTATTGTGCGCACACAGTTTTCTGCTTCCATACACTTTCCGTTCTGACTCGGGGGGGGGGGGGGGGTGGAATATCTCTCTCATGGTTTTCGAGATCTGCTAGATTCCCACGACACTCTCCCTCAACTTGCTTGTCCCAGTGCTCATGCTTACAATGACACCGCTGAAAGGAAGGTTCACACATTTTTGAGACAGCTCGTACCTTTCTTACCTCCTCCCACTTTCCTCCTCATTTTTGGGTTGAGGTTGTTTCCAGCGCTGTCTATCTTATTCACCTGCAACCCTCCACTTTCCTTCAGGGCCAGTGTCCTGGTGAGTGTTTGTACTCTCGACCCCCACGTTACACTCATCTTCGTGTTTTTGGTTGTCGGTGTTATGTTTTAGTCCCTCCACGTGAGCGTACCAAGCTCTCCGCTCAGTCTGTTCCTTGTGTCTTTCTTGGATACAGTACTGAGCACAAGAGCTATCGATGTTATGACCCTGTTGCACGTTGACTTCGCATCTCACGTGATGTTACTTTTGACAAGTCTCACCCTTTCTTTGTGTCCCCTGTCCCCTCGACCTCACACTCGTCTGTTTCTCCCTTTGGCGTGGAGTTTCTCATTCTTCCCATATCCCTGTCTCATGTATCCTCTCCTCTGATATGTTCACCTCCTTTTCCCTTACCGCAGTCTACCCCATCACTTCTTCTTCCCTTGTCTACTCTGTTATCTTCTCACTCCTCCCCTTTGCCACCTACCTATCCCTCTGATTCGCTCGCCGTCCCCCTTCCATATCATTACACTCGTCATCCACCTCATGTTCCCTCGCCTCCAGTGCCCCCAGACTCAATGCATGTCTTCTCTAGCGAGTGTTATGTGGATGATCCTCCTGCGCGTTGAAACCCACCTTGTGATCGATGTCCTCCTAACCGACTTAGCCTTACTACACTACCACTGGACCTGCCTGCCCTTCCCACTACAGTCTGTGGTACTCCAGAGCCGACTTTCTATTGTGAGGCTGCTCAGATACCTAAGTGTTTGGCTGTTATGTCTGCTGAGTTGGAGGCGCATGAGCACACTCATATCTGGGAGTTTGTTCCCCTTCCCCTTAGTTTTGTTCCTATTACTTGCAAGTGGGCCTTCAAGGCCATGACTTGCTCATATGGTTTTGTAGAAAGGTACAAGGTTGGCTTGTGGCTCGTGGTTTTCAGCAGGAGCGGGGACAAGACCATAGACCTTCGCTTCGGTCGCCCACATGACTACAGCTCGTACTCTCATTGCGGTTGCAGCTGTTCGCCACTGGTCTCTGTTCCAGTTCGATGTGAAGATTGAAGAATGTCTTTTTTCACGACGACCTTCAGCACGAGGTGTACATGCTTCCTCCCGGTCTCTCCTCTCCTCTAGGCCTTGTATGCCGCTTACGACGATCTTTTTACGCGCTCAAGCAGGCGCCCTGCGCGTGGTTTGCATGTTTCAGCTCAACCATTATAGTCGCCGGTTTTCTCCCGAGTTCACATGATCCAGCCCTGTTTGTGTATTCCTCCTTTCTTGGTCGGACTCTTCTATTGCTTTATTTGGATGATATGATTATCACTTGTAATGATCCTTCTCATGTGGATTTCGTCAAACATCACCTTCAACAGCAGTTTTGGATGGCTGACCTTGGACAGTTGAGCTACTTCTTGGGCCTTGAGGTCACCTCTACAGACTATGATTTTCATCTCTCTCAGCGATGGTACACATCAGATCTCTTAGCTCGAGTCGCTCTCTCTTACTCTCGCGTCATGGACACCCCTATGGAGCTTCACCTTCAGCTACATCTGGATGATGAAGTTTCATTTTCTGATCCTACTCGCCATGCTCACCTTGTTGGGAGTCTCGTCTATCTCACTATTACTCGGCCCGACATTGCCAATGTTGTTCATGTGTTGAGCCAGTTTGTCGGTGCACATACCTGATACCTCTGTGCATTATGGTCATTTACTGCGGCTCTTGCGCTATCTCCGAGCGACGACTTCACGGGGCCTCTTCTTCTCTAACTGTAGTTCTCTGCAGCTCCGTGCTTACTCGAATGCTACCTGGGCCAGTGATCTTGTTGATCGTCGATCTGTCACGGGTTTCTGCCTGTTCTCGGGTTCTTCACTTATTGCATGAAAGTCCAAGAAATGGTCTGATGTCTCTCGTTTCAACACTTAGGAGGCTGAGTTTCGAGCTATGAATACCACCGTTGAGGACATTATTTGGCTATGCTGGCTTCTTGAAGATCTTGGTGTCGCTTCTATAGATCTCACTCCACTCCACCGTGATAATACTTGTGCCATTCAAATTACTCTGAACCCAGTGGAGCACTCCCTTGTCATGCATATCGGGGTGGATGTTTTCTTCCTACGAGAGCAGTATGATCGTGGTATTCTTGCTCCTCCCTTTATTCCTTCTAAGCAGCAGCCTGAGTGTTGTTGTTGTTTATGCTCTATTTGGGCAATGCCATAAAGGGTGGCTCAACTAAAACATGAATCTTCTCCATCTCATTTGAATGCTATAGACTGGGCTGTTAACGATCCTTTCTTGAGCCAATTCTATGCCATCCCAAGATTGACTAGAAGTCATTGTTTAAATCCAACGTACCTGCATGCACTCAGTCATAGAATAATTGTGTATTATGTGCACAAATTCATATATTGATTCATTCATATCTTGAAGGTTTTGTTTGGGGATCCAACATTCATACATGCATATGCAATTAGATCCAATCATGTGCTAAATCTGATTAGGGGCTGTCTCAATTGAAGTTTGATTTGAGCCTGCCTTGATTCTTTGTCATTGATCTGATCCAAATGCCCATTTAATTGTTGAGCAATTTTTGTTCTTCAAGCCAAATTCACAGCTCTATCTGCTGCTTGTACATGTTGATGAAGAGGGTACTCCATAGTTGTTAATATGAATAAGTCCGGCAATACTCGTGTCTTTGGTGTACCTTATGAGGAACGTTAGTGTGATGGATTTGTTACTAAGATTAGAAGGGTTGTTTTGTGGCAGATGCAGCTGTTTATTAAGTCAATTGTTAATTTGCTATTTTGAAAATTGTTGTTTGAAGCATCGGTTGTTGAATCTTTTTTTGCTGTTTGGAACCTTAATGTAAGTGTAGTTTATAGAGCCAGAAAGTTTTTTGATGTGGATGGCTGCTTTGAAATAATTATGATTTCATTTAAGTTCATAAAATACTGTGAAATTATGATAATATTATGGGTTATGGCCGTTAGAAATCTACTTGTTTTCTAAAAGTTATGAAATGTTGGTAAAATAAATATTATTTACCAAAAGCCTTATTATTATAGTTTATTAGATTTAATTAATTTATAATCTGGAACAAAAAATGATTGCAGTTTGCATACTGTATTATGAAATGGTTGATGTAAACATATACTTTAAAGTATAATAATAATAAATATATATATATATGTACAATCTTGTATTCATCGAGTGGATGTCTCGGAGCAAGATCAAGGATGAAGGTGTGGATTTTGGGGTTCAGGCGAGTCGGACGGGCGAGTGTCGTTGGACTCCTTCCCGACTCGCTTAGGCTAGTGCGTCCAGGGGCACTAGAGGGCGAGTGGGTCATGCGCGCCCGCATTCGTCCCGGGATCAGATTGTGGGAGTGGCGAGTGCGACCACCAGGGGCGCACTCGCACATTCCCTCCGGTCGGAAGCGAGTGCCAGCCTCATCAGAGGCACTCGCGAGCCCAGGCGAGTGGAGGCAGCGAGTGCGATCTACCTAGTAGCATTTTTACTAGAATGCCCCTGCATGCCTTCTAATAGGCCCTCCAAACAGCGGAGTTTGACTCCGTGGCATGCCCATTTGGGTTGCGTATGACATATCCAAAAGACGGGGTTGTGCTATTTGCAGGCTCAGTCAGAAAAACTATAAATAGATTCTTAAGAGCACCTTTGGAGGGATCCTTTTCTTGGCATCGTCTTCCTCTTGTTTATTTTGATTGTCATCCAGTGTCCACCAAGTTAGGAGGGGAAGTTCTTCTAGATCTTCCGGGTGAGTGGCGGGACCTCTCCGCTGCAGCTCAGGGTCTGTTCCTTAGTTCAAAATTATTGGCCAAAAATTCTAGCTCAGGATTAGTAAGAGCAGGCTACCCCCTTTGGGTCTAAACCCTTCTTGGTACCGGATCCGGTTCCAATATTTTTGGTGCGGTGAGCGTGGACCGTAACTTGTTCAAGAAAGTTCAGGGCGAAGTCTCATGGATGGAGGAGCCGGCTCTGGCAACCCACCACCACCGACGAGTGGTGTCACGGTTGGAATGTTGGAAGAATTCAAGAGGGAGGTTCTGCAAACCATACATCTGACATTCGCCGCGAGAAGCGAGTGGGCGACACCTTCTGTCCCGGTGGTCGCGGTCCTATCACTAGGCGAGAACGCCCCGGGCCAGCGACCCGGGAAGGAAGTGCCGGCTGAGAGCGGTGAAAGGGATCTCGTCGGGCGAGAGCTGTTCCCCGGTCAGGCGAGTGCAGACAGAATTAGTGAGCCCGTGGTGCGAGATGGGTCGACTCGCCCGGTGGGGGGAGGAAACCCTTTTAACGAGTTGATCGTCTCTGCCCCAGTTCCAGAGGGGTTCAGGGAGCCAGAGATGTCTTACTACACGGACAGAGATAATCCAGTGCAGCATGTCCAATGGTTTGAGGATGTCGTTTCAATTCCTCAGATGTCGGACGCTTTCAAGTGTCGACTTTTCGCCATCACCCTAAAGGAGAAGGTTAGGGATTGGTTCCACCATCGTCCCACAAGCTCGATCTATTGCTTTGAGGACCTGCGCCGCGGGTTCCTCTTGAGGTTCTCGATATCAAAGAAGAGTAAGAAGGGAGAGGAGTTCCTGTTCGCGATAAAGCAGGGTCCAGAGGAGACGTTGAGAAGTTATGTAGATAGGTTCCAAGAGGAGATCCTATTGGTTCAAGAGGTACCAGGGTACACCCTGATGCTTGTAACATCCGATTTTATCTTGACGCGGAATTTATTTAAAATTGTAGGGTCCAGTCGCGACGAATTATGACCGAGGCAGCGCGTCGTCGAGGTATGAGATAAGTTTGGCCAATGTACCGCATTCTTTAAAATGGGATTTAGGTTAATCATAATTAGTAAGACGCATTTTTAATTTTAGTACAAAATGCGCGAAAAGAACCGTATATAAAAAAAAGGGGTGTTAGTGTAGTGTAAAATATCATTTTGGGGTGCCAATAGCAGGTATCACCCCTCTCCTCATGCGGTTACCATCCAAACCGCATACCCGCAACTTTATTAAACCCGTAAACTCATTTCACGGAAGAAAACCCGCAGCCCGTTCCGTCTCCTTCCGCCTCCCGCTAGCAGCGCAACCGACGAACCTTCCAGCCGGGCTTCCGCAAGCCCTAGCCGGCGGCCTCCCTCCCTCCAGAAGTCTACTCCGGCTTCTCCTCCTTCCTCTACGAGCATTGGTGGGTATTCCTTTTCCTTCTTTGGCCTTGGAAGATCCGGGTTTAACCCTAACCAAAGTTTTGGTGTTGTTTTGGTTCCGGTGAGTAGTTTCCTCCCTTACCTCGATTTCCTCTTGAAGATCCCTCGTTGTAGAGGATAGACTAAACAATAAATTTTGTTCCTGTTGCCCTACTCTAGGTTTTGGTGGTCGTGATCCTCCGCGGGTTTTGTGAGGGACGCTTTGAGAGCCCCAATCTCTCCGCAAATAGGTAATATGCACAGCTAGCACTTATATTTTTGCAACCTAAGGTGATTTGGATTTTTTCCACCGGAAACCCTTAGGGGAAAATAATGAAATTAGGGTTGACCTATCTTGCAGGACTTCGGTGGGGTCGGGGCAGCACTTTGAAGGTCCCCAGCAGTGGATTTACCTTCGAAATAGAAGATGTCGCCGCGCCGAGTCTACGAGCGCCGTAGCACCGCGGTAAGGAAATTTGATACCTGTTAGTTAGACATAACAAAAGTTATATTTTGTATACGCATATGTAGGTTTTCGTACAAGCAACATAACCATGCATAGTAAAGTGTGGCGGTAGGAAAATGGTCGCGGGAAAACGTGTAGGATGACGCCCTTTTCCATGACCCAGTTAGTCAAGTTATGAATAATTATTTTAAGTACGAATTTTACCCGCGTATGTAAGCTTGGAATTTGTCCAACCAAGGGCGTGAGTGTCCCTTCAAGTCGACCACAAGAAAGTCAAGGGTCGCTTAGTAGTACACCAGAAAAGATATCCTTTGCAGAGTAGCGTCAGACCACAAAGGTCAGCCAGCACACAGAGTTTCTTCCGTGCTAGGTAGAGGCGCACTACCTTTCTCATAAGGCACATGAAACCTTATGAGTAGTACAGACTTGGGAAGTGTCTTCCCTTGAGCCAGTTAGTGGATTCGAGACCGTGTCCGCGTGACACTAGAACAATTGGGTTCGTAAGATGGTCTCGAGTCGTCAGTTTCAGTTGCGCGTTAGGAGCTACTCTGCCTAGAGCCTTCCTAGTAGATGAGCAGGTTAGAAGCCACCTAGAACTCAAGTATAGACCTGACATGAGACATTACACTAGGTAGTGAACGCCAGGACTTGAGTTAGTAAAATAACAGTCACGTGCTTAGTACGAGTAGATGTGTGACCAGAGAATAGTGCGAAGGCATGCATAACACATGGCATAAAAGTTTTAAATGCATAAAATTATTTTCAAAGACATACATGCATTCATATGTTAAACTGGCTTTTAGTGTCACTAGGAGGGGTTATTTTTCCTTACTCT